>CM053789.1:827513072-828078072 GCA_028749045.1 Cupressus sempervirens
TCAAGAAACACCTTAACTCCAAACTCAAAAAAGTATGATAAAAATACATGGTTTCAAATTATAGCAAGATGATAGAAAACTAATAGAGCTTTGATGTAAAACTGGGTGATTAAACTATGAGATAGGAGGGTTGTTTATATGGATTTTATGGAAATCCATAAACGATTGAGATCAATTTGGGATAACCATGATCAAAAGACAAGGATGAAAGAGACTAGAGAACTATTCGAAAAGTTCCAATTTTAAACTGATAAAGGCAAATGATATAATTAGAGAAATTTCCAATTTTTTGAGATAAAGTTTCCACAAATTGAAAATGGAAACTTTCAAATCTTTTTTTATTTTGGATTTTCTGAAAAAAATGGCTTTTTGAATTGTGAAGATTTTCTAATTTTCAAAATTTATTATTCCTGATAAAATTATGTTTTCACATTTTTAGAAGATTTAATTGAATAAAGAATTTAATTAAATTAGAAAGATCATTTTATTTTTTTGATCAATAAATGGTCCAAGCCTAGATTAATTATTATTATATGTTAGGTGAAGGTACATTCAAACCCAAGAACTCCCACATGAGAGGCTCACAAGTTACCATTGCATTGTAGGCTTTTGCCTTGTTTTAGAAAGATCAAATTAATGTGAAATAAACATAAAATTAAATTAAATTTAGAATTTAATTTAACAAGGAAGAATAAATTAGCAAATTAAAATAATTGAAAATTATTATTTAAATAATTGCAATTTGAATTTAATTAACTAATAATGATCAATTAATTTAAGGTTAAATAATAAAATTTACTTAATTATTTAATTAAAATTAGGGAATTATTAAATGATGCAAATATTTATTTTTTAGAGGAAATAAGGTGATTAGTTAATGATTTAAGAACTTGTAATTAATAAAATAATAATTAGTGCATGCAAGCTAGTCCATTTTTTGGTGTCTCGACATTGCAATCAAATTCATAGCTCTAGGACTATTGCCAAAGTGTGTACTCCTGCATCAAAACCACAAAGATATTTTTGTAATCCATAAATTGATGAAATACAAGCATCTTCACTTGGTGAACATGAGATAGTGGAAGGTGTTAGAAATAGGAATTACTAGGGTAGGGGGGGTGGTGAATCGGTAATCAACAAACTTTAATTGCTAACTTGATATTATTTATTACTTTGAACCATACATAAGAAAGTAAACAAGTAATGTTGAATAGTAATAGCAACCATGCACAAAGATAACTCATAAGAGTGTTTTTTTAACTAGGGAAATGTTGGCCAAGGGTAAACCCCAGTGTTGGTGACTGAAAACGCTGGAGGGTTTTCAATTACCCCACTGAGAAAGTGACACATCTAGGGGCAACTAAATCCCATTTTCAACATGCCATTTTTGACAACAGGCCAACTATAAGGCATGACCCTTGTTCTACTTCAGGCTCTGCTAACCCTAGGAAGGTCGACCTATAGATTCTATATATGGTACCAGTTATCAAAGCATACACTGAATCTAATATAAAGCAGATAAAAACCCTTTATATCTCCTAATGGCCTATGAAACAACATAGATCTACAATAGCTAGGTGCAAACCTATGCTATTCATAAGCTGAGTGACGGTTAGTTCCTTTAAGCCCACTTCAACATGAAAGGGTAAAATATGTTTGATTTAATAATGTTGAATTCAACAAACCTTCAAATATGCAGCAATAAGAACTAATGATCTTGTAAATGATCAGTTCCTTAACCATTGGGCAAATCTATGACTCAAAAACATATATATGGATATCCGATACCTATTTGTATCTTCAGATATTTGATCTATCTATTTAACTTGTAAATAGACATCTATGCTCAAATTTAATCCCATTCTTACATGATATCCTCATCAGTAAACTTGCAACCCTGTTGATTCCTTGAAGCATTTACACAACCCCTTGGGTCATAAGCAATAATGAATAACATACAACCTTAAGGGACTACAAATACAACGTAAGCACTATGTCAAATACTATAAAACATTGAAAATTATCTGATAAAGGAGACAAGATTAAAGATGAAACTCAACCATCTGCTATTCTTTGTATTATTTCCTTGAAATTATATAGTCATATGCATGAAATGAAAACATAAAAACACCTAACAAATATGGACTATCTGTATATATTTTCCTAATGTTCTTCATATAAGAGAGAAAATTGTTGAAAGAAAATGGTCTCACAGTAAAACAACTGGAACCCTACTGGTATTACCTAGAGTAAACTGCCAACCTACTAGTTTCTCAGTAACCAAAATTGGGACCAAAATAGACTAAGTATCACTTAGAAAATTAGAATTTGGACCCATTCTCTAGCCTTGGGATCTCACTTATATAGTGTGAGATGCAACAAGCTTTAGGCTAAGAGAAAATGACACATGTCCTTTACAAGAAGAAGATGCATACATTTGTCCGGAAAGAAAAACTTAGCAGGAAACTATGCCAATCACACATTCTCTTGCAAGCTTCTATCTATCATCTCCTTTCGTTGATTCTGCTCCAATGGTGATTCTGTCATATATGTAACTGCTAAGCTTGTCCCTAACAAAATCAAATCTGATGATTTCTTTATATCCTCAACCTGTGGGTTTTTTCAAGATAACTGCTTTATGGAATTCATCTTTACTTCCCACTTTTCATTGATCAAGCCAAGCTTTAGAAATAATGGAAAAATTACTTAGTGTGCAATCCTTGAGTAGGGAGACAATGTGGCTATCAAATATAACAAAATGGGTAACTTCTAATTAGCTAACCATGTCTGCATCCAAAATCAGCTTTCAACCAAAATTTTTCATCCACTAATACAAAATGACATACACTAACAAAAAGTTAGAGGGACTATTCACATCCAACCCATGGGTATGAAGTCTTCTTCACCTTCTCTAAAATCAATTCTATTCTTTTCTCTGCTCATTACCTTAGTAGCTTGGTCACAAATCATAAAAACACCTGGGACTACTAGTCTTCCTCGATCAAAACTCCACATACTAACACACGAGAGGAACAATTTCCTCTCAACAAACCACCTTTCAAACAAATTGAAGTAATTCAAGAGGAAGAAAAACTAGGGATCCAAATACTCTTGTTAAGTAATCCCTCTGCTATCCACAATCTAAGGATTAATGAATTCTTTAGAACCATCTTTGCCATACCAGACTGAAAATTTTAGGAAACTATGGCATGAGAACTTACTTGGAGTTTTTTCCTCTTCATAACTCTACAATTTATCTTTGAACCAATCACTTCACACTCATGCCAAATTTATCTCAATCCTTGTAGTAATTATCTTTGTTGAGAAAAGATTTCAAAATCTTTATTCATGCAAGGTGAGACTGGGAAAATGCTGCCTATTATACTTTGTTACTAACTTCACATGCGAAACTTTTCACATCTTATTAATGTGCAGAGTGCCACCACCTTCAGCATTTAAAACCTTGCTATCAATCATACGGTTGTGGGGTACTGAGAAAGACAACTAGGTGTTGCACTTGACAAGTTGGCCTCCTAATCCAATGAAAATTTTCCACATACACAGCTTTTTTATTGATGGCACTTCTGTTTGGACCAATTGGCAATTGAAGACACATGTTAGTAGGTTGATACTTCGCTATACATAAAGAATTAGCACCTTGCTATAGTGAAGCAATGAATCCTATCAATCTGATCTTGATCTTGTAGATGATATGTTGCTTATATTTCTTAGAAGACAATAGTGGGCCCTCGTTCGTTATCTTGCTATACATATTGTTTGAGCAACTCTTTATGGTGAGACATTGATGGTTGTTGATCTAAGATTACATCAAAGGTGGAAAAACTACACCAAGTACCCTGAGGAATAGTGGGTCCTACACTTGCTATGTTGCGAGGACTAAACATTGTACAATTATTTATAGTGAGATGGTGAGGATCATTGATTTAAACTTGATCTGGCAATTGGGATCTCTCAAAATGCTTTTACAAGTCCAAGGCATTATTGACGTAAGAGAGTCTACACTATTGGCAATCAACAAAAATTTACTTTGAGCCTAGTCAACCATCCACGTTACCTTATGTCCCACCGGCTATTGCTTTTTATGGTGCCTTGCTACTTCACTAATGATGAGAAGTCAAGTTTTTCTGATAGTGAGGTAGCAAGCTCTGATGACTTGAACATAACTCGATGCCATGAAATACAAAGACCCATCAAATTTTTATCGTTCTTGCCAACTGTTTCTGACAGCATTTGCCAGATGTCTATGACTAAATGATCAGTTAGAAGACAATTTTTTGACTGCCGTGTTTTCATCTTGTGATCCCGTCTTACAACTTTGTGGCACTCACTACCTCGTTATACATAAAAAGTGCCCATGTTTTCATAGCGAGGAAATGATACTGGTTGATCTACTTAGATCATACGGTTGGGGAATCTAGGAGGAAAATTAGCTTGGGGCATGGAAGATTTAAAGGGAATAGAATATTTTCCTAATTTAAAATTTCAAACATCTCGCACCTAACCATTTACAAATGGAAAGAAACATAGGGTTTTCATAAAGCTTTCAAAGGCTTGCAAATAGACAACTTATCTAGAAACCTTATTATCTATTAATGGGCACAATCTGAAAATTTCTATTCCTAGACAGAGGACTTCCATCATGTGAAAATTCAAACCAACATCTAGTGGGGATGATACCTGTTGGTGCTCAAAATTGTAGCCTTGATTTTGAGCACCATTGAGAAATTTAAGCCTTATAAATGCTTTTTGATGCCTATGTACCTGGTTGTCCATTTGGTGCCTAAGAAGTGTTCAATGTTTCTAACACCTTTCTTTCAGTGCATTTAAGTGTTCCATGATGGTAAATTGACATTTTGAATCATTTCATGATGTCTCATTTTGAGCAAGTTTCAAATTTGCATTTTTCCCTAAGTGTCAAACAGTGACAGGAGGCCTTATTTGCATCTAAATATCTCGTACCCAAAAAAATTTCATGACTTACTACTTTGGGAATATCTAGTATCCATACCTGAGAACCTATGTTTCAGAGTTCAAGTCATTTCAAGTCTGTTTGATGAGGTTTTGAATCCGTCAAAGTTGGTCATTTATTATTTTCATACTGATGCACATTACACAAAATTTTAGGAAGCCCTGTTTGACTAGTTGTAACTATGACCGAGTTGATCAAAATGCTAAATTTCCTTTTGTGTTGTATTTTAGATGTCAGAGAATTGTTATGTTTCAAGTTTCAACTTATGACGAATCCATTTGATGAGTTTTCAAATGCGATTCCAAACACAATTTCTAAAGTTTTACTAGTGTCAGCATTTGTAGATTGATTAGTACCCCTATTAGTGATATTATAACTCCTAATCGGTGATAGGTGAGATCAAATGGATTTTTCCTTGCATTGTCTTCTAAAAATACTCCAAGTGTGTCAGTTTGTAAGTCATGAAGAATCTATTTGCACACATTTCCAGGTCAATTCCATTTGCAAAAATCACTTTTCTGTTAGTGCTTCTAGTTTGCAAAGTCCAAATAGCTCACTAAGACTGATCACCATTTGCACCTTGTTATTCATCATGAGCCAAAATCATAGATTCATACTCTCCTCATGACAGAGAACCAATCCCCCTATTTTCATTTTCCCAAGTGTTAGTTTACCTAGTTTCTGAAGCTGATTCTAAACTCAATTTAGTGTATTTTGACATGTTTATTTGCAAGTGATTTTAAGTGGTCAACTTTGATGGTGAATATCTTTTGACCTTAAATTTTTCATGAGACGAGATTTGATGGGGTAGGAGTATGCAGAACAAAGAATCAGTGGGTTAGTTTTTAGAGTTTGGTCAGGTTTTTGGATCAGTTTTTAAAGCCAGTCAATAGACCTCTTGACATGAAATTGATATGCTATCAAATTTTTGGATTTGATTGTGTATAATTTTTTTACATCAACGTTTCGGATCATACTACATGATCCATCATCAGGATGCTAGAGAGAAAAGAGAACATGAAAAATTCATGTTCTCTTTTCTCTCTAGCATCCTGATGATGTATCATGTAGTATGATCCGAAACGTTGATGTAAAAAAATTATACACAATCAAATCCAGAAATTTGATAGCACATTAGCATGGATTGTGGAAATCTAATAGATCTCATGAAATTGATAGTTTGTAGAATGATGTCAAATGAGCTTTCAAAATTATTTTTAGTGGTCGAACCTAATTCTAATTAGTTTGGTAGGTCTATTCTTGAAAGAGCTCAAACAGTTGATTATGAATAAAGGAGCCACCCAGACCCAAGATTGTCATGTCCCCTTTTCAAATAATTAAAAAAGAAAATCTTTGCTAAGGCAGGCGGGCCCAAGAAAGTGAAGTTTCGGAAAAAGGGGGTTAATCTTTGGAAACTGTTAGACTAATAAATGAAAATTATTATTAAAATAAGTTTCATTAACCTCTCTTGGAAGTGAGTTACAGTTATGCCCTCTTTTAAGGGGTTTGGAGGCATTTTGGGCTCATTCCAGAACTTGATTTTTGCTCATTCTTTGTTATTCTTCAGAGGCTGCCAAACCTGTGGAGAAGGAGACCCAAGAATGGGAGTTTGCAGGTTTCCAGGGAGACCCAAGAACGAGAGTTTTCAGGTTTCTAGGAAGGCTAAGGATGGGATTTTGAAGCCATTCCATGTGCATGCTCATACAGAGTTTGCCTTTGTGCTGAACAGTGCAGATTTGTGAGTTTTCGGGTGTGTTTTTGTAGGAGTTTGGTGTTTACAGTTGAGTATTTCATATCAGTTTGGGTTGCTGCTGTATATCAGACTTTTAAATATTAAAATAGAGCTGAATATATATATTGGGACGTGATTAAACTTCTGAGATAGATTATTAGTGTTTTTGTGATGTTTCCGGGCATATTTTGTGCTATTTCGGGAGCCCGATGAGCATAGTTTTGGTCCTACATTTTCGAGCTGTTGTGTAAAGGCTATACAGATCTAGAAATGTCAATTTGTAGGCTGTTATGCTGCTGAAAGTTCTGTAAAAATTTCCATTTTCAGATTTATTAATAATTTGTGAAGTTGTGAAGCTTTTAGCACTATTTTTAGCATACCCGATTTGGGGTTTCTTGAGGAATTTGGTGGATCTTTGGGATATTAGCTGTTTGATTTTAAAGATCTGATTAGAGGTTGGAAATATCATACAAAACCAGTAAAGGGACATTTCAGTGGTATCAAAGCCATGATCTTGCCAGCCTGAGGGTTTGTAGAAGTTGCAGAAGTTTGCATTTCAGTTTTGACAAGTACCCAGATCTTGCATGTCAGTTTTGACAACTACCCAGATCTTGCATGTCATAATTTGGTGGTTGCATGTTGCTTCTAATCAGTTGAATGTCCAAATCTATGGTTTCATGCTACTTCTAATCATTTGCATGTTAGTTCTTGGTGAATTTGGTGGTTGTAGAAGTTTGCATGTCAGTTTTGACAACTACCCAGATCTTGCATGTCATAATTTGGTGGTTGCATATTGCTTCTAATCAGTTGCATGTACAAATCTATGGTTGCATTCTACTTCTAATCATTTGCATGTTAGTTCTTGGTGTTTGAAGAAGTTATATCCTATTGGGGTTACACTCTACTTTATCCAGAATGGACAGGTATAGTATAGAGTCTCAGAGGAAACGATCTTGGACAATTGATAGCCAGAGTCAAAACAGTAGAAAGGATGGTTATTTAGACATTCGAGATAAGCTTATGAAAATAAGCCATGACATGTCTAAACAGTTGGTTGAGCACCACCGTATAATGAATGACATGTTATCTGACCCAGCTAAGGTGGATAAGTTTACTGGATTTCTATTTCACAAATTTTCTCACAGGACAGATGACACAATTCCCAAGAACTTGCATGAGGAGTTTGAGAAACTAGTTGATAGCCAGGTAGAGGTCTCAGATTCTACTCTACCATAGGAGGTGGTGGGAAAGGATATTACACAGATTGATAGTAACGGTCAACTTGATACTCAAATTGAGACAATTGTTTACAGGTCGTCAAAGGGTGATGCCACAGGTATTCAGGATGGTATAGTTACAATAGGCAGTGACTACAGTGTAGTGGGTTCAGATGATGATTATGAGGATGTTGTTGTGCAGGATGGTGAGATACCTGGTAGAGATAAGCAGACATTGAGCATTCATGACTTTGCTGAGAAAGAGTACCAGACACAGTTAGATGCTTCATCACATGAGGTTGAGGCTGGTAATACTTCACATGATTTGTCCAGCCAGCTGAAGGTGAACAAAGATGGTAGTGTGACTTCATTATCTCATCATGACAGGTATGTGGAGTTAGTTGGTATTGGTCATATTACTCAGGTGAGGAGTTTGCTTGAGTTACCAGTTGATTCTAGTTTACGGATATGGACTCGAGATTGTTATATTGGCATTTGGGATTCAGTTGACTGGAGATCTTTAACACTTTTTGGTAGCAGTGTTTGTTTGGGTGCTATCATGGATTTGATTAGCAGATTACATGGTGTTGTCTTTTCTTGTGCCAGTATTTTGTCTGATGTTGGTATTAGTTTTTATACACCAATCTTGGGCTTTGTTCATATATCCAATCGGCCATACTTGCTGGAATGTGTTGATGATATTTCATATTTGGCAGTGCGTATGGATGAGTCCTAGGATCATATTGGCATTGATGACATCCAGAAGGATGCACTGGCTAGTTTTGAAGACTTAGTTTCCTTGGGTATAGAGGAGTTGGACAGCAATGCTAATGTTTTTGATACTCCGTATGTTGATATGAGCTTTAGATTTGATTCACAGGATATGGATGGTAATACTCTAGAGACTAGTAACTTTGAGGACACTCCTTCAGACAGTGCATCAGAGGAGGTTTGTAGGAGATAGTCAAGCCAGTGCCATCATGTGTCTAATGAGTTGAGAGTTAGTGACCAAGACATTGCTATCACTTGCCAACATTTCGATGCTGCTCGTCAGTTGTTAGCAGTTTATGGATGGGGTTCTCCTACTAGTGATGAGCAGGGAGGAAGTTATCTTTCCTTGACAGAGATCCACTCTTTATGGGAGGCTATTCGGATTTTGAGACAGAATTATATGCAGTTGGTAGCCGACAGAGATTATCTTATGGAGTGGGACAGTACAGCATATGATGCATTGTTGGCCAAGGAAGATGAGGTGAGTGATCTTACTGAGCAGCTTGAGGTGACTTCTGAGATTCTTGAGAGTACACAATTGGCTCTCAAGGAGTCATAGTTTCATTTGGCTAAGGTGACCATGGAGTTAGAGTGACTAAAATCTTTACCTAATTCTATACAGTCACAAGCTATGGTTTTTGGTGATCCGAGGATGTCCATGGCCGAGATTGTTAGAGACAGTGGAGATGGGGATGCATCCATCCTTGATACTAACATTGGCATATCAGGTTCATTCCCACTAGAGTCAGGTTTAATTGAGTTGGGTGCTATAGCAGATTTTTGTGGTGTGCCTAACATGGTGGTGACCTCTAGTACTAATGGCACGAAGACTAGAGATGTTGTATCAAAGACCATGTGTGATGTTGGTCAGCTGATAGTTGGCATGGTTCCTACTAGTAATACTACTCCCTTCGCAATGTCTTCAGAGGTAGTAGTCAATTCCAACTTGGTTAATGATCGATTGCAGTTAGTTACATTTTGGATTGTAGTCTAAGCCATTGACTGAGATTGGTGCATTCTATCGGCATTACACTGTGAGGTATGCTCATCTATCTACCTTTGATGACCATGTTGATGAGATGATGATACAGAGATGTACTTTGGTTCCTAGTGCTTATCATCAGTTATGGGATAGTTTGATGCCTCGGGATGAGAGTTGTGATGGGCATGACATGGTGATAGGTCCTACAATTGACAGGTTGATAATACATGACTTAGAGCAGGAGTTTTGGAGTGATGCTTTAGCAGGTGTTGTTATTGATTCTACTCCTTTGGCTATGACATCTATTGACTTAGCTAGTGATCAGTCACAGTGGGTTGTATCACTTCTTCATGGTGAGTTGTTGACTGAGGTTGGTTTTTTTTATCAACATTATATTGCAGGGTATGTACATTAGTTAGCATTTGATCCTTGTGCTGAGGAGTTGATGGCAGACAAATTTGGTTTGGATTCCATTTCTTACTCTTTATCTTGTAATGTCTTTTCACCATCAGCAGTGTATGGGAGTTATGGTTATGAGATAGTGGCCGATGATTTGCAGAGTTGTGTTGACTGCAGGAGTTGTACAGTGTGTGGATTCTCCATACTTGGTACAGTTTCATTCGAGAGGGTTCACCATTGTTGCAGAGTTGGATTGTACATTCCATATAGGCCAGTGGGATGCGTTGATGGTATTTACTATGTTGGTAGTTTGATTTGTCCACTTTACTTGGGTTATGATGTTCTAAGAGTTTGTGCCTCATGGGTTTTTGATTGTGGTAGTGGTGATTTCAGAGTTTGGTTGAGCTATAATTGTCAATTTGATTATGGATTCCTCTTGGTCATATTGCAGAGGATATTACAGGAGCCTGTGTTAATTGGTAGTAGTATAGTTCATGACTATATTTGGGATCCAGGTGGATTGATTGGTTTATTGTTCAGCCATTGCTTGAGGACAAGCAATGATTGGGAGGGGAGGACTTGTCACGTCCCCTTTTCAAATAATTAAAAAAGAAAATCTTTGCTAAGGCAGGCGGGCCCAAGAAAGTGAAGTTTCGGAAAAAGGGGGTTAATCTTTGGAAACTGTTGGACTAATAAATGAAAATTATTATTAAAATAAGTTTCATTAACCTCTCTTGGACATGAGTTACAGTTATGCCCTCTTTTAAGGGGTTTGGAGGCATTTTGGGCTCATTCTAGAACTTGATTTTTGCTCATTCTTTGTTATTCTTCAGAGGCTGCCAAACCTGTGGAGAAGGAGACCCAAGAACGAGAGTTTGTAGGTTTCCAGGGAGACCCAAGAATGGGAGTTTGCAGGTTTCTAGGAATTTTAAGGATGGAAGTTTGAAGCCATTCCATGTGCATGCTCATACAGAGTTTGCCTTTGTGCTGAACAGTGCAGATTTGTGAGTTTTCGGGTGTGTTTTTGTAGGAGTTTGGTGTTTACAGTTGAGTATTTCATATTAGTTTGGGTTGCTGCTGTATATCAGACTTTTAAATATTAAAATAGAGCTGAATATATATATTGGGATGTGATTAAACTTCTGAGATAGATTATTAGTGTTTTTGTGGTGTTTTCGAGCATATTTTGTGCTATTTCGGGAGCCCGATGAGCATAGTTTTGGTCCTACATTTTCGAGCTGTTGTGTAAAGGCTATACGGATCTGGAAATGTCAATTTGTAGGCTGTTATGCTGCTGAAAGTTTTTTAAAAATTTCCATTTTCAGATTTATTAATAATTTGTGAAGTTGTGAAGCTTTTAGCACTATTTTCAGCATACCCGATTTGGGGTTTCTTGAGGAATTTGGTGGATCTTTGGGATATTAGCTGTTTGATTTTAAAGATCTGATTAGAGGTTGGAAATATCATACAAAACCAGTAAAGGGACATTTAAAAGATATAGATGATGAATTATAAAGGGTTAACTAGGAAGCCAAATTCTGAGCAGTAAAATCCCTAACTAGATAAGATTAGGCTTCTAGACTTAAAACGGAGTCAAGAAAAGCTCTACACTAGCTCTCAAATACCAATTAAGGACCGAAATGGAGTAGGAATGGAAGACCTTGATGGTATATGGGAAAATATTGCACAGTTCATTGAACAACTATGTACAAGTTCTTCAACTAATGAGAAGGAGCTGATCATCCAAAGCCTTTTGAATATAGGAAAGGCAGGGAAGGATGCAAGAGTAGAAATGTTCTCTCATTTATATGTAATTCCTTTGTTTGTTTCACTCCTTAAATCTAGAACTTTTGCTGCCTAGGGCAACATAGCTTCAACTTTAGGGGTCCTATGTTAGGAAGGAGAGTTAAGAATCAAAGTTCTGGTCAAAGGTTGCATTCCTCCTTTGCTTGGACTATTAAAACATGGGTCATTAGAACCACAAAAAGTTGTTGGAGAGGCCATATATGTTGTATCACATGTCAGTCTGATAGATCATGTTGGGAGCAAGATTTTTGTGACCAAGGGTGTAGTGTTCTATCTTTGGAGTCAACTTGGTGCAAGTTGCAATCAATATAAGTTTGTTGATCATCAATGGTCTTCTAACTGGGGCTTTAAAGAATCTATGTAATAACACTAAAGGATTTTGGATAATAACTATTGAGCTTGGTGCTGTTAAATCTTTTCTTAAGCTTTTAGATTCCAAAAAATGAGACCTCTATACGTGTTGAGGTAGTTGGTGCATTGCAAGCTCTTACTGCCAAGTTAAAAAGTGCAAGGAAATCTGTATCAATCAAAGCAAGGAGTAAGCCATAGCTAAAGGTTGCAGATAAACCATGGCATAAAGCCCAAGCGGGCATGTTGAGAAGGAGATGCCTGAATAAAGAGAACCATCTGAGGAGTGTTGAGATGACATTTTAAAGAGGAGTTATCTGCATTTCAAGGCAATGAGAAAGGAAGCCACAGGGTAGTTGGAACAAAAAAAACTCATCTCAACACCATTAAAAGAAGCATGAGCCTGTGCAGGTAGAAGCAATTCCAGCATCAGTAGAGTAAATGTAATTTGAAAAAGGAGGTTGCACGTGCATCAAAGGAAACAAGCCACAAAGTAGCAGAGAAGGTAGCCCCATGTTAAAGGCAAGAAATCCACTATCCACTCATTAAAGGCAAAGTGCTATGACCAGAATAGGGGATATAAGAAAATCCTTCCATGCAGGATCTCCATGGCTTTGCAATGAAAAGCTAGTAAAAGACTATTATCCCACATGCGACAGAAGAAGACCTCTTGAGGCACTTATATACATTTCCACTAAAAAGGTGTGATTTCTTAAAGACAAGAACTTTTGAAGTGCTAAACCATGTAGGTGGGGACCAATGATGTCAGCGGTAGGTTGCATAAGGCAAAATTTTGACCAATCATTGAGTGATGATGATGTGGCACCAAAGATGCAGATGCGCTAGGATTTTGTCACATGGCTAGATCATCCAGCTAACATAAGCCTGCATTATAGAGTTGCCCGATGGTTAATTATTGCATGAAAGTGGGCTATCACTAAGTGGCAGCGAGCCTGGGTCAGGAGATGACATGGAAAGGATGAAACAAGTGATGATGAGGTGGTGATCTAGAATAGGTCCAAATTAGAAATGCTCAGATCATGTCACATGGAAAATTGAGTAGCTGGTGCAATCTCACAAAAGAAAGGTGCTCACGAGTTAAGTAATGTGAGAAAGCAGGATTACAACAAGTGGCAAGTGGGTCCCAGCTAATAGTGATGTGGTAGAGATGTGCAGGTTCAAATGGATTCACCAGATGCCGCCATGTGTCAAGATCCGATGGCTGGCGCATGCTCGCTTCTCAGAGTTGCAAGGAAGTTAAGAAAAGTGGGTATGTAGGCATGTGACACATGGAACTAGGCCTACCCAGTGATGATGTGGCATTGTAGAATTCTCAACCAATCAAACATTGCCATGTGATAGTTGGTCAACAAAGCTTTGACCCAAATTTAAGGGGTTAGGAAAAAGTAAAATGATTTTGTCATTTTAAATTAATTTATTAAAAATGAGTAACGTGCAAGATTTTAAATCAAACAGAGTATTTAGTCTAAAGTTCAAACTTTAGACTAATTTGAATTTTTGAAAAAATTTAAAATTCAAGATGTTGCAGACTAGATAGCTATAACAAATGGGACTATTTTTCAAACTGTGATTCTGGGGGTTTCTAAGAGGCTAGATATGTGATGTTATATATCGCTAGGAATCGGGAGAGAACAAATTTTTTGATTATAGAGTCAATTTCTACACATGAGGCTGTCTGTTTGAGCTATAGGAGGTTTTGTCTTAGGTTCCTATCTTGCAACTGAATTCAGGTATCAGAGTTTAGTTGTGATTTCTAGCAGGGTAATGACTTGACTATGCATAAAAGACAAGGAAAATGCAATTGGGGTCAAGTTTGGTCACATTAAAATAAATTGAACCTCAATTTCACCAGAATTTCATAAGGCATATTAGATATTTTTATGACTCAACAAGTTTTCATCATTTTAACAAAGATATTTTTTAATCAATAACAGAAAAAAGGATGAAAAAAAAATTAGATCAAATGGGTAGAGAGATGAAAGAGGTTTTGCAATTTCTAGGAATGGAATTCCAAGTGGACACATGTCATCTTCAAATCAGATCTGAGAATTCATCTTGGTCTATATTTTTCTTTCTTTCATCCATGGTTTTGGTTCCAGTCTTGATGCATTCCCAATACTGAGAGACCATATTTTTCAGTAGAATACTCTTGTATGAATAGTAGTAGAAGGATAATAAAGATAGTTTAGATCTATTAGGTATTTCCATGTTTTCATTTTCATGCATATGACTGTATTAATTTCAAGGAAATAATGGAAAAGAACAGTAGATGATTGAGTTTTAGTTTAAATCTTGTCTCCATTCTCAGTGAGTTGTGATGTTTTATGGTCATGGAACAAAGAGCCTAGGTCATAGTTGCAGTCCTTTAAGGTTGTATGTTGTTTCATTGTTGCTAATAATTCAAGGGATTGTGTAAATGCTTCAGAGATTCAACAGGATTGTAGGTTTTTTGAGAAGGATATCATGTAAGAATGAGGTTTAAGCTGAACATTGATGTCTATTTACAAGTTGAATAGATAGATCAGATATCTAAAGATACAAATAGGTATCATATATCCACATGTGTGCATTTGATTCATGTATTTTCCTAATGGTTAAGGCACTGATCAGCTACAGGGTCACTTAGTTCTTACTGTTGCATAATCAAACATTATTTCCCTTTCATGTTGAAAGACCTAAATGTTTAACCCTCACTTAGCTTATGAGATTCATAGCATTACACCTAGCTACTATAGATCTGTGTCATTTCATGAGTAATTAGGAGATATAAAGGGTAAAATCTGCTTAATAGATTTAGGGATATGTTTTTGCACTAGTATGGTATCATTTGAATCTGAGTCTACCCACCTAGGTTTAGCAGAACCTAAAGTAGAAGAAGGGTCATGCCTTATAGTTGGCCCAATGTCTAAAATGGAATGTTAAAAATTGGAATTAGTTGCCCCTAGATGTGTCATGTTCTCATTGGGATAATTGAAAACCCTCCAACATTTTCCAACACCAACAATACCCACTAGATAATATATTGATATCTATGTTCCTTGTTAGAGGATTGACCCTATTAGGAGCCAATGAGTGAATTCATTATAGAGAGTCCTTGTTAGGGGACTTTGAATCCCTAATAGGAGATTCCAACCCTATCAAGAGTTTTAGTATAGTAGATGGAAGAAGAGCTCACTACCCAAACATGCACTTCCAATTAATAGAAGAGATCACTGCCCAAACAAGTAATTAGTCCTCTGCTATATAGGTGCTATAACTTCTTTCTTGACAAATCACTGATCTTAGCTAGATATTTTATCACAAAATCTAGTTCTTAAAACTTCACATATATTACTTCACAGAGGTTTTCATATCACTTATCACAATATAATTACTCACTTCAATAAACTTGAATTTTTAAGTTTTCCTTTGCATAAATATATTGTCTTTCTACAAATTACTGCTAGGTCAGCTAAGACCATAATATATTTTTTCAACACATAGTAAACATCTAAGATGTCAACCCTAATTGGTCAAGTAATTATTTTGTAAAAAAACTAATTCCTTTACCTTTAATTCTATTGCTATGTTTCCCTAGTGAAACTAGAATATCTTGTTTTCGTATTGTCCATACTAATGTCTGAGGTTGTACAAATCATCATCAATTTTTATACTATCTACATATAACTTTTCTAATCATAATATGACATTAGTAACAAGCTACATATAGAATAATACACTATTGTAAACCAATTTCATAATTTGACAACTTTCTATTTACCAAAAGCTAAGTATCTTTATTTTTGAGTTTTTCTACAAGCATGTACATTATGTCCTTCCATAAATGACAATAAATACATATCTTCATTAGTCAATTGTCAACAATCTCCCCCTTTGGTGTTGATGGCAACCTAACAGGGAAATTTGGCTAAGTATCACAAAATTCTCCAAAATATTACAATATCAATACATTAATAATCTTTTGCAACTTATCCATCTTACACATGAGCCCCCTTTCAATATTATTTCACACCTTAGTTTACTTACAAGTTTCTTATGCATCTTCTCCCCTTTTGATATCAATGTCAAAGGCCAGAATGTCAAAAATTCTGAAAACTTTTCATCTTCTACCAAACAATTTGTTCATCTTCCTTAAGCGGATAACATCTTTAGGAAATCATCAAAACTTTCCTTGAAACTATTTAATCCCTTTACCCATGTATCCTTGGTTATTTTAGTAGAAGTGAGAATTGTACATAGGGCATATGATGCAATCTCAATGACATTGAGATTAGAGTATAAGAAATTTGAATAAGTGTCCTTAGCTTTGACACATTCCTCTAACTCTCTCTCAATAGATGATATCTTCAGAGCAATAAATTCTCTGAATTCGGATAACCTCTTCAAAAATATTTCTTTCTTAATTTTTAGTTTCTTGATATCATTATGAACATCTGCCACTTGTCCTTCAAATTTATCAACTTTGTTAGAAGGTTGTTGTATCTGGCTTGATAGATCTTCTAGCTTAGCCAATTTTCCTTCAATGTTGCCATCAAAATCCATGGTCATCTTATTAGATAAAGTACACTTAATCTACAATACATTTCCATCTTGTTGACATCTTTGAAGTTCCCTGATACAAGTATCAAGTCTTAGCAAATCATTCTTGATATTCTGACAAATGGTGCTAAATAAATTAACATCATCAGTAATTTGGGCCTTCGATTTTTCAACATTAAAAAAAAAATTTAATTCCTCGTCAAAAGACTTTAACACTTCTTGTGCCATCTATTCAATATTTTCCTTTGTATGATTGATTTCCAGAGTACTATATAGTCTATCAGATACCTCCATTAAGGTTCTTTGTAAGCTCTTTACTTTTTTGTTCTTCTCAATCAATTTTTTTAGAGATGTGATCAATTCAATTTGATCATCATCATCACTTGTTAGGCTAGCAAGTGAAAGTGGATTTGATGAACTAGATGGTTTAGTATCATCTTCATTTTGCTTCTTCTCTTTTACCTCCTTACTCATTCTTTCTTCTTTCTCTTTCTCTTCTTTTTCTTTTCTTTCCTTCTCTTTCTTTTCTTCCACCTCTACTCTTTTCTTCTTTTCTTTCTCTTCTCTCCCTTTTATTTCTTCTTCAAGAAATTTCTTCTTGGCTTCTTTGATCTTTCTCTTTTCTACATCTAATTGACTCTTTTATTCTTCAATTAGTTTCAACAAATCTTGAATAACCTCGACTTGAGATTCAGGCTATTTGAAACTTTCAAAAGGATTAGTGTCATCAATGTTCATAGTAACATTGGTATAGTTAATCTTTAGAGTGTCACCACTTATTGATACTTCTAGAGTTTTAGGTGCTGGTGTAGGTGTTGCTTTGAATCTATCATCATTTGACTCATAGTTGTAGTTTTTTCACTCCTTATTTTATCCTTCTCACCCACCATAAATAGAAATGGTCTCACCTTGTTCCTTAAGTAGGGAACCATATTGTTCAAAAATTTCTTGACATCTTCCTCATCATTTGTCTTGCATATTTTCCTTATCATAGACTTCTAAAGTTCTATATCCTCTTCTTGAGCTAGTGCTTTGTTCTCTATAAGTCTATCGTAGACTTTCTAATTTATTGTGCCTTTGATATCCTTAAGTTTTAGATTGTTAGCAATCATATATCTCATAGTAGAGATATTAATATGATCTTTCTCAATATCATTACATAAGTCATAGAATTTGTTCATCTAAACAAACTTCCCTTCATTTGAAATGGTTGAGTTGATCTTATCAATCTTTTGCTTTCAAGGTTGCCTTGCTTTACTTTCTTACTATATAGAAATAGTTATTTTTTCTATCTATTTTGTGTCTTGTTCTTTTTCTTCTTCTTCATAGGATTCTACGATTGCCAGTAATGAATTCTAGCTTTTTCCTAGTCTAGTACCCTACTTCTTCAATCTTTTAGTCTTGGTAGTCATAGCTTCTACTAATCTCTCAGATTTTCTCTTTGGCTCACATAGTTGTTCAGTTAATACCGCAACATATTGAATGCTCTATTTTGAAAATGTTTTTGCAACAGACACACTAGATGGTTTCCCAACTGATAATCACTACACATAAATTATTCCTTGTTTCATTGTCTACCTAGCTACTTGTGACTCACTTTCTGTCATACTAGCCTCAACTAGAACTTTCTTCATTATAGTCTCAATCTTTTTGTAAGATACTTTCTCTAAAGATTCTTGATGAGCTATTTGGGTAATTTCTTCATATGTCCCAAATCTGCACTTAGTTTGGTCCTTGGAGTTCAACAATAGATTAATATATGCAATTGCTACATCATCACTTAACTCATAACCTAAGGGATCAAGGAATATTGACTGAGGTTCTACTTCTTGAATATGAGTTAAATATGTATCAAAAATTACACATGTATCTTTTTTGAATCTAAAAAAATTTCATGATCAAATTTCTATTATCCAAGATTTTGTTTGTTGGAAGTCTTCTACATACAACTGTAATCTTTTTCATGGTACATCTCTCACTACTCATAATATCAATAATTAATAAGTATGGAAATCTCTTAAGTACATGAAATAATATATGATTGATCAATGAATAAAATCTAAACACATCATTCTTGGTCCTCTTGATTTTTTCTAAGCTTTCAAGGAGTTGTACTCTCAAAATTTCACTTAGTTTAACTCATTCTTTCTCAACATATATCTTATAAGCTACGTAGATGAAACCTATTAATATTTCATCAATATTAGAACTTGTACATATAAAATAGGAAATGATTCTACTTAGAGATCTTACATCATCTTGTTTAATGGTAGTGATCACCATGGCCTTCTCATTATAAATTGCCTTAGTGTAGTTCTCAACATTTTTCTTAACTAGTTTCTCACCTATAGGTACACTGCCTTGTTTTCTATGACCAATTACCTCATGAATAAGGTCGGCTTATATTTCAACTACATTGTCTTCCATCCACAATTTTCTATCATAAATTCTACTTAGTATGATCTATGTCCATTCCTCTATATCAAGTTTGTGTTAGAAATGATATTTGAATAGCTCTAGTTCTTTTATATTCTCAAGTGCTAAATTTATTGGCATATCATGGTTAAAGACAACTTCCATATCTTTTTTCATATACTCACTCCCAATAGTTTCAAAATTTTCATCAAGATAACTTGCTGTCTTCCAAATATACCACATTGTTCAGAGTAATAGATAATGCTGAATTAGGGTTTCCTTCTAAGGGTTTCACAGAAACAACCTTCTATTTCAATCTCTCCTCATTCTCAAAATTATGAATAGATATAATATCCATGATTTTATCAAATATAAACTTTATCGAATAAATTCTATAGAGAAATGATAAAATATCTATTTCCAAAATAGGGTTTAGTTCAAAATCTCCATGTCAAGTTGCTTCTTAGTGATCTATTCTTTTGATATTATCACTAAAATGGTAATCAAATATGTACTCCATTTTATTCATTCAATTCAAACTTACATTAATTGTGTGCTTTGTAAATATGAAAAAGCTATCAATTACATTCTAAAATCAAGTATCTACTCAAAATCATTGTTTGATCTTCAAATGCTACCCAAAGTTTAGCATAGCTTCCTTCCACTATGAAAATGCTCCAAGAATCTTTGCTCCATGAAATTCTCTGTAAAAACATAATTTTAATCTTCTATTCTAGAATTAACTTTATTTGTTATAATAGTAACTCTTAATTCCTTTGTAACAATTTTTAATAAGCTCCAAATTGCAAGCAAGCTTAGCTATGTTCTAAACTTATCTTGATATACATTTTCCCAACTTTGGTACCCATAGTTCAATCTCTAAATGAAGTTTTAATTCTAGTGGTGTGAACAAGCTTAATTCAACTTAGTTGAATCAAACTTGATTATTGACTTCAATCTTCCCGTCTCATAATTGTCTAACTTTTCTTCTAAGATGTCTAATCCTTTTACCAATGCCTCATTGAGTTCTCAAAGTTCACTAACTACATTTCTTTTTTCCTCATTTTCTTTCTTAGTTTTGGAGTTCCTTTCATGATTCCTTCTATCATTTTTGATATTTATTCCATCGTTCCTTTTATTTCTAAAATTTCTATCCATTCTACAATACTTTGTTGTATGCCCAAAGTTGTTGCATAAATGATATACTGGTATTTTTCTTCTAGGATTCTACTGATCAAAAGGTGCATGAAAATTATGGGCTATGTGTCCAAAGTTGTTACACTTATAACACATAATAAGGAATGAATTAATAAAGTAATTTTGAATAGTAGTAGTAACCATGCACAAAGATAACTCATAACACCATATTTTGTTAACTAGGGAAACCCTGGCCAAGGGAAAACCCCAGTGGTTATGATACCCACTAGATAATATACTAATATATAAATTCCTTGTTAGAGAATGGACCCTATTAGGTGTCAATGAGTGAATTTAGTATAGAGAGTCCATGTTAGGAGAATGTGAATCCCAGTTAGGAGATTACAACCCTGTTAGGAGTTGTAGTATATTAGATGCAAGAAGAGCTCACTATGAAAACATGCACTTACAACTACAAGAAGAGCTCATTGCCCAAACAGGAAAGTAGTTATTTGGTATGTAGGTATTGTAACTTCTTTCTTGACTGATCTTTGATCTTAGCTAGATCTTGGATCACAAAATTAGGTTCTCAAAAAATTGCATGTATAGCTTCACAAAGATTCACATATTGCTTATCATAGTATAATATCTCAATTCACACCTAAATTCTCAAGATGTTCTTTGCATAGATACCATGCATTTTTCACAAATTGTTGTTAGGTCAGCTAAGACCATAGTATACTTTTACAACTCAGAGTAAACATCTAAGATATCAACCCTAATTGGTCAAATAATTATTTTGTAAAAAAAATTAATTCTTTTACCTTTAATTATGTTGCTCTATTCACTAGTGAAACATGAATATTTATTTTCCATAATATTTGTACTAATGTTCAAGGTTGTATACACCATCATCAATATGTACACTATCTACATCTAACTTCTCTAATCATAATATGACATTAGTAATAAGTTATATACAGAACAATACACTACTCAAAACCAATTTCTTAGACAATTTTCTTAATAAAAAAAGTGAAGTATCTTTATTTTTGAGCTTTTCTACAAGCATGTACCTCATGTGCTACCATAAATGACAACAATTACATATCTTCATTAGCCAATTGTCAACAGAAGGAACCATAGTTTACCTCTTAGATACACAAAATCAACCTTAGGTAATGGCTTTGTAAATACATCAGCTAATTGTTCTTTAGACTTCACATACTCCACTCCAAATTATTTTTCTTGAAATTTCTCTCTCAATTAGAGATACTTAATAGATATGTGCTTTGTTTTTTCATACATCACATGATTCATTGATATGTCAATAGCACTTGTATTGTTAAAATAGATCATACTAACAAGTTTGTTGGAAATACAATTGGAAAGTAATGTTGACAATTGGCTAATGAAGATATGTAATTGATGTAATTTATGGTAACATATGATGTACATGCTTATAGGAAACCATAGAAACAAAGATACTTACCATTTGGTACTTAGAAAATTGTCTAAGTATGAATCTGGATTACATCAATGTATTGTTTTGTATGTAACTTGTTATTGGCATCATATTATGACTAGTGAAGTTAGATGGAGATTGTATACATTTTGATGATAATGTGTATAACCTTGAAAGAAAATAAGGGTTGTATAGAAAAGAGATATTTACATTTTACCAAAGAAACATGATAGAAAAATTAAATGAAAGGAATTATTTTGGTTATAGAATAATTACTTGACCAAATAGGGTTGACATCCTAGATGTTTACTCTAAATGAAAGTATATTATGGTCTTATCTAACCTAGAATCAATTTTTTTAAAGGCATGGTATTTATGCAAATCATATCTTGTTAATTCAATTGTAAGTTGTGCAAGTATTGTGATATGTGAACTTACTATAAAAATGATATATGAAAAGTTTTTTAAAATACATTTTGTGATTTGAGATTGAGCCAAACATTAGGCACTAGTCAAGAAAGAAGTTATAGTAACTATATTCTATAAGTCTAATTACTTGTTTGGGTAGTGAGCTCTTCTTGTAAGTGGAAGTGCATGTTTAGTGGGTTCATCTTGCATGTATTGTACTACAACTCCTAACAGGGTTGGAATCTCCTAACAAGGATTCAAAGTCTCCTAATAGGGACTCTCTATACTAAATTTTCTCATTAACTCCTAATATGGTCCATTTTCTAAAAAGGAATTTATATATCAATATATTATCTAGTGGGTATCATCACTGCTAGGGTTTTCCCTTAGCCAAGGTTTCCCTAGTTAACAAAATATGGTGTTATGACTTAACTTTGTGCATGATTACTACTATTGTTCAACATTACTTTATTAATTTATTATGTATGATTTAAAGTAAAAAATAATATCTAGTTGGTGACTAAGGTTTGTAGATTACTGATTCACCTCCCCTCTCAGTAATTCCTATTTCTAACAATTGGTATCAGAGTGCAATTACACAAAAGAGGCTTAATAGCTTGAGTGAAATCCCTATGGATATGGAATAGTTAATGAGGAACCTTGAAGAGGCACTTGAAAAAATTGATCTCCTTACTAAAAAAAGAGATAAGCTAAAGGATTGATATGGAGACCCCAAAGTATACATTTGATAATTGAAGGACAAGATTGAACATCTCAAAACTAAGCGTAGATCTACTAAATCTAAAACTAGAGAGAACGATTATTCAAAGATGAAGGTAGAATACAAGATATTAAAGCATTAATTGAAGATTATGAATTTGATGTTGACTTTAAGGAGTGATCCTAGCAAAGTTGAATATGATTTGAAGATTGAGACTACAGATCTTAGAGAAAATCTAGCAAAGAAAAAATCTGAACTTGAAACATTGAAAGAAGATTATGAAGAACCTCATAAGTACAATACTATTGTGAAAGGTGAGTTAAATCAATGCAAGAAAAAAATTGAGAAGCTTTATTATAGTAGAGGAAATCTTGATGATTCAATTTCAATATAGAGACCTACTTATGATGGGACTAGTCTTGGTTATCTATTTACATGTCTAGAAATAAATCTAAGATTAGATCAAATTTGAAAGAAAATTATAAATTTGATGATAAGATTGAATCCTGTAAATCTTTTGATAAACCTAAAGAAGTTTGGGATTTCGAATGAACCAAAGCAAGTGGAATCTCCTAAGGAAACCAAGTATGAATTTAGAGGTAAGTGGTTTTCATGTAATGAAATAGGTCATATGAAAAGAGATTGTACAAATAAGTCATTTAATCATGTTAAGGATTTTTACTATCATAATTGTCATGGTATGGGTCATAAAGAAATTAATTGTAGGAAACCTAAATATGATAATGATAGAAGGAATAGTAGAATGTTTAGAAATACTAACCATACAAATAGAAGAAGATCTAATGAAAGGACATTGACAGAAGGAAGACCTTGTGAAGAAAAAAGATGGATTGTGTGCTATAAGTGCAACAACTTTGGACACATAGCTCAAAATTGTCATGCACCTGATAAATAGTAGAATCCTAGAAGCAGAACTCTAGTATGGTAGTTGTTGTAGACATACAACAAAATATTGCAGAATGGACAAAAAATTGGGAGATAAAAAGAACAATGGAAGAAACTTTGGAAACAAAAGGAATTATGGAAGAAAAGTCAAAAATGATAGAAGGAACCATGAGAGGAACTTCATAACTAACAAAGACAATGAGGAACAAAGAAATGTAGTCGGTGAACTTCGAGAAGAACTCAATGGGGCATTTGTAAAAGGATTAGACACCTCAAAAGAAAAGATAGAAGATGATGATACACTAAGATCAGTCAGTAGTTGATTTTGATTCAATTAAGTTTAGTTAAGCTTGTTCATAGCACTATAATTTGAAAACTTCATCTAGAGATCAGACTAGAGGTAGCAAAGTTGGGAAACAATGTATCAAGATAAGTTTAGATGGTAGAGTTACTTTTATTATAGAGAAATCTAATTCTATAGTAGAAGATGTAAAATATATTTTTATAGAGAATTTCATGAAGAAATTTTTGGTGGAGAATTTTGATGATGGACAAAAGCTTTAGTAATCTTTGAATAGCATCTTAAGATTGGATAGAAGATTTTGAGAAAATATTTGATTTCAAATGTAATTGACATCTTCTTCATGTACTTCAGTGTGATTACATTAGGAGCATAGAGCACTTAAAAGTGACTTGACAAGGCAATTTCAAAGCAAACCCTATTTTTAGAAAAAAGGGTATTTTATCATTTATCCATAGAATTTATTTGATAAAAGTTTATACTTGATAGAATCATAGATATGAACTAGTAGTTCATAATGTTAAGAATGAGGAAAGACCAAAATTAAAGGTTGTTCTATGAAATATGTACAAGGAAACCCTAATTCAACATTATTCATTACTCTAAACAATGTAGTTTATTTGGAAGATGTAGGAAGTTAACAACAAGTCTGAATTATTGGGAGTGAGTATATGAACAAGGATATAGAATTAGACTTTAATCATGATATGACTATGAAATGTAGATTTGAACATTTGAAGGAACTATGCCTATTCAAATATCATTTCTACCAAGAATTGGACATCGATGAATGGACACAAATTATACTAAGTAGAATTCATGATGGAAAACTATGGATGGAAGATAATATAGTTGATATTTCAGCCAACCTTATTCATGAGGTAACTAGTCTTAAGAAATAAGGCAGTGTACCTATAAGTGAAAAACTAGTTAAGAAGAAAGTTGAGAGCTACACAAAAGGCTCATATATAATGGAAAGGCCATGGTGATCAACACCATTACATAAGATGATGTAAGATTCCTAAGTAGAATCATTACCTACTCTATATGTGCAAGTTCTAAGATTAGTGAATTATCAGCTGGATTCATCTATGTAGGCTACAAGATATGTGTTGAAAAGAAACAAGTTAACTTTAGTGAAATTCTAATAATGCAACTTCTTGAGAACCTTGACAAAATCAAAAGGACTAAGAATGGAATGTTTAGGTTTCAGTCACTGATCAATCATATATTCTTTAATGTACTTAAGACATTTCCATATTTTTTAGTCATAGATTATGAGTAGTGAGAGGTGTACAATGGAGAAGATCATAGAAGTGTGTAGAGGATATCTTGTTGATAAAATATTGGATAGTGGGAACTTGATAATGAAAACATTTTAGAATGAGATGAGATAGATTCAAAATTACACCTATAATTGTAGAAAGATTTAAAGAAGATATTTGTGTTATGGTTGATATAGTTTTTACTTATATTCAAGTAGTAGAATCTCAAGGAACATTTCTTGATCCCTTAGGTTATGAATTGAGTGATGAAAAAGTAGTCAAATACATTGATTTATTGTTGAAATTTGAGAAGGGCCAAGCTAGGTATACTTTTGGAACTTATAATTAGATTACCCAATCAGCTCATTGGGAATCCTTGGTGAAGGCATCTTACAAGAAGATAGAAATAATAATGAAGAAAGCTTTATCAAAGGCTATTATAATTGAGAGTGAGTCACAATGAGTCAAGAAGACTATGAAACAAGGTATATTGAATGTGCAACCTTTGTCAGTTTCTATTGCAAAGGCATCTTCAGAATAGAGCATTCCTTATGTAGCAATATCAGATGTTTAGCCAAGTGCACTGAAGAGGAAATTAGACAGATTAATGGAAGCTTTGACCACCAAGACTAAAATGGTCAAGCTACAAGCCACTAGATAAGGAAAGATACAAAAGTCATTGTTGATAATTGTTGAGTCTAGTGAAGAAGAAGAACAAGAACAAGAAGTTAAATAAGGAGAGAAGGTAACCACTTCTAAGTAGTTAGTAGGAAGATCTCAACAACCCTAGAAGTCAAAGATAGAGAAGATAAATTCAACCATTGCAAATGAAGGCAACTTTATGCAAATGAAATTTTTTTATGACTTTCATAATAATTTTGAGAAAGATTAGATTGATATCTCGACTATGAGATATATAATAGCTAACAATCTAAAACTCAAGGATATTGAAGGCATGGTAAAATAGAAAGTCTATGTTAGACGTATTGACCAAAAGGCACTAGCTTGAGAAGAGGAGAACTTTAGAAGTCTATGATAAGAACAATATGTAAGATTGATGACAAAGAAGAAGTCAAGAGATTGTTGAACAATATAGCACCTTATTTGAGGAAAAAAGTGAGACCATTTCTAGTTATGGTGGATGAGAAAGATAAGATAAGAAGTGAAACTACAACAACTATAAGTCAGATGATGATAGATTTGAAGGCAGCATCTTCACCACTACCTAGAACCTTAAAAGTGTCAATAAGTGGTGACACAATGCAAATAGATTACACTACTGTTACAATTAACATTTGATGATACTAACCGATTTGAGAGTTCCAAAAAAAATAAACCTCATACTAAGGATATTGAAGAACAATTATAATGAATTGAAGAGGAAAAGAGGCTATTAGAGAAAGAGAAGAAGAAAATTGAAGAGACCAAGTAGAAAATGCTTGAAGAAGAGATGAAAATAAAATTTAAGGAAGAAATAAAAGATTAGTTGAAGAAGAAATAAAAAGGAAGTTAGAGGAAGATAAGAAGAAGATAATAGAAGAGGAAGAAAAGAGAGAAAAAGAAACAAAGGAAAGAGAAGAGAAAGAGGAAGAAGAAAGAAGAGTCAAAGATGTAGTTTAAAATTTTGGAAGCATGAATGATGATGATATTCCTATGGGGGAGCATCATATATATATTACTATGACGATATGTTACATTCATGACTTAGTTTTTCATTGATGTCAACATAACAATTTTTTGTGGTATCTAACAAAAGAGCAATAGAAACATCAAGCTGGTATGGATAGCTAGTTGAGTACTCTATCTGAGGTTATGGGCATGATACTTCTAAGTATCTGGTATATGTAGCTAATGATGTAAAAAGAAATGATAATTCTAGAAGAAGTTATGTAAGTTTTGGTGATATCTATTCTAAGATAGAGTTTATAGAGGCATGTTTTGGTAAATTTGTTATATGTCTTAATAGAGTTTATATTCTAAGGATCAAGGTTGAGGACATCAAGAAGACATGTTGACTTGGCTAAGTTTTCTTGTCATAATATTTTATGTATGGAAACTTATTCAAGTTACAAGGCAAAAAATTTATGTTATCGCTAAGTGTAACATGTTATTAATGTGGTCCTATAATAAATGATTGAGAAGGTGTAACAACTGACTCAAGGAATTGCTTTGAGGACTTCATAAACAAGAATGACATTTTCCTTTATCATGGTATGGAATGATATGATTTTATGATTCTTGATAAGTAGTAGTAAGAGTGGAATGTGAAGTTGAGCAAAGTAGTATGGAAGTCAAGGAAACTTCATTTGTACAGTTTTGCTAAGTGATCTAATGTTGTTAACTAATATACATGGTTTGAAAATGATTGGTTTGGTTGTCAAAACAATGGAAAGATGAACATAAAAATAAATTATATGTTTGAGTAGCAAGCTCTTCTTATAGTTGAAATTGCATGTTTGTGACACAACATAAAGCAAGGAAATCCCCAAAGGAGATGTCCTAGTCCCTAGCTATATAAACTCACAATGGAAACACAATAGAAAGAAGAAAAAATGCAAGATTTGATATCAAATTAAAATAAAATTTTCATAAATATAACTGATTACATGTAATATGCCTAACTGTAAGGCCTTCTAGGTTAGGACCAAATACAAAAAATAATTACAGAATCAATTCTACAAGATCCAGTAAGATCCAACTTACAAAACCAATCCCAACTAGCCTAGATCTATAACATTAAAAAAATCTAGAAGAAACCACCAAGGAAATCTAAACTTGTGCTAACAAGCCCACCAAGCAATCTCCTTGTTTCCTAGCTATTGCCCTAGATCTACTCCAACTATATCTGAAATCCAAGTGTAAACTACCTCACATTTGGCACTTTTTCCACACACTCACAACTCCATCATAATCTTTTTGTAAACTACCTCACATTTAGCACTCTATCCACAGACTCAAGGAAACTCGCTCTTCAATTGCTCCCACAATCACTCCTCCGAATGAATAAATCACTCCATCATCAATGAATGAAAGAATTTTCCATGACCCCTAATTTTACTAATCTAAAACACAAAGTCACCCTAGAATTCCAAAAACTAACATTAAATACTTGAAGAGCCACAAGTTGGCCTGCAACATAAATTAACTATCTAGAAATTGATACCCAAGAAAAATTGTGATATCTCCTAGTTTGGATTGAATTAGAACTCATGCTTTAAAATAAAGGTAGAAATATAGGTCCTCCATAGCCCCTTAAGTTTACAAAGGCTGATTCACCAAGGATAAGTGTGCATCCATCCCAAAAGTTATGCACAAAAACTTATTGTGTAAAATGCTAGAAATTGATACTCTAGGCGAATTGCTATATCTCCCAATTTATAAGGAATTCAAACTTGTTCCCTTGATAAAAAGAAGTATTCTAGGCCCTCTTAAATACTTGAGGAGTATATCCTCTAATTAATTATGAAAAATTATTTATACACCTTGCAACAGGCACCCAAAAACTAGAAAACATAGTTCTAGTAGCAAGGTACAAACATCTCAAACTTCAACTCAATCCATCTAATATCTATGAAATGATGAAGAAAGGTTCCCCAATGTGTCTCCAACACATCCCTAACCATGAAAGTGTAGCTCCACCAAAATCCAAGCTTGATTCTCCTACATTAGACTCCTTAGGTAAATAGAAAATTATGTCTCATACTTTGACGTCCAAAGAAAACATTTGCAGCCAACTTCATCATTACCAAAGGCTTCCACCTCATCAAAGTCAATAGAAAAAAATCTAAAAATCCACCATCTATGTTTGATCCATTTAAACATCAAAATCAAATACACATCAGTAATCTAATCAACATGCTCACACCCAAGAAGAAACTAAATGTAAGCCTTCATCAGCAAACCCTCATCCACATTAGCAACTAGTGAATCCACACTAGCAACAACAAACTCCATATTAGCAACAATATCAACTCCTCAGAATCATATGCCAAACTCTCAAGACCAGAAACCTCATTTCTCACAACAAGATGCTCTACAATACATAACTCATCACCAATAACAACTAGATCATCCATAACCAAGTGTTCTACGATTTCCATGTCAGATCCAACTAACTGATCATGAAAACCAATATCTATCCTAGCATCAACAAGGTTATGAAAAACCTCTAGCTTCTTTGCAAGTACTATATCGGACTGCAAAAACTGATGAAAAAAACTAACCTCTTCCACCTCAAGCTTGCTATGAAATCTTCTCTCAGTAACAAGTCTCCTAATCAATTGAACAACTCTCTTCTAGATCAGTAGACTCTAGCTCCAAAAAAATTTATGAATTTCCTTCCTCATCATGTCCTTATCTTGATCATCTAAAATAGTTTCAAATTGAGCAACCACCTCCTTAGTTTGATCAGTGAAACTAGCTTCAAACCAAGTAGAAATCTTAGAAAACCTCCTTTCGAGCACATCATAGAGATTTCCAATCATTTTAGGATCTAATTCTCTTAGACCCATTTCTCAAGATCTTCATAAAAATTCTACAAAAAAATCCTTCCCAAGCTCTTTGTGACAACCTCAAATTGTTTTCAAGTCAAATTACAACCTATCACCTTGCATGAATAATTAGGAAACCCATCACAAGTTGAGGATCGCAAGTTTCCAATCAACAACTCTCTACAATCATGGTTCAACAAGATCAGTCTTCTATCTTTGCATTCATGGATCCATCTATAAGCCAAGAGAATCCATGAATGCAAAGATGGAAAAACTATGCTTTGATACAACCTAACAGAGTACAAGACAAGAGAATCCCTAGAGGATATGTCCTAGCTCCTAGCTATATAATTGTATAGTGGAAATACAACATCAAGAAGCAACAATGCAAGATCTGATACCAAATTACAATAATTTGTTCATTAAATATAACTAATTACATGCAATATGCCTAGCTGCAAGGCCTTCTATGTTAGGACCAAATACAAACAATAACTAAAAAATTAGTTCTACAAGATCCAACAAGATTCAACTTACAAAATCAATCCTAGCTAGTCTAGATTTGTAACATAACAACAATCTACAAGAAACCACCAAGAAAATCTAAACTTGTGCTCACAAGCCCACCAAGAAATCTCCTTATTTTTCAACTGTATCCCTAGCTCTACTCCAACTATATCCAAGATCAAAGTATAAACTACCTCACATTCCATTATTTTTCCACACACTCATAACTCCATTATATTCTTGCTATAAACTACCTCGCATTTGGTGCTCTGTCCAAAGACTCAGGAAAACTCGCTCTTCAACTGCTCCTACACTCACTCCTCCTCCAAATGAATGAATCACTCAATACTGAGTGAATAAAAGGCTTCACCATAACTACTACTTATACCAATCTAAGCCACAAGTCAGTTGTGAATGACAAAAACTAACATTAAATACTTGAAGAGCCACAAGTTGGCCTACAACATAAATGAACTATCCAGAAATTGATACTTGCAAAAAATTATGATATCTCCTAGCTCTAATTGAATTAGAACTCAAACTTTCAATCAAAGGTATAAATTTAGGCCCTCTAAGACCATTTAAGTGCATAAAGGCTGATTCACCAAGGATAGGTGTGCATCCATCTCAAAATTCATACACAAAAACCTGTTGCGTAAATTGCCAAAAATTGATACTTTGGGAGAATTTCCATATCTCCCATCTTATAAGGAATTATAGCTTGCACCATTGATAAAAGGAATTACTCTAGGCCCTCTTCAATCTTTGAAGAAAAAATCCTCTCATTCATTATGAAAAATTAGTTAGAAACCCTATAATAGGCACCCAAAAAAAAAAAAATGCAGTTCTAGTAGCAAGGTACAAACAACTCAAACTTCAACTCAATCCATCCAATCTCTATGAAATTATGAAGAAAGGTTCTCCAATGTGTCTCCAAAAAATCCCTAAACATGAAAACCATAGCTCTAGAAAAATCCAAGCTTAATGCTCCTGCATCAGTTTGGGCAATGAGCTCATCTTGCATACATTGCACTACAACTACTGATAAGGTTGGCACAACTGCTAATAGGGTTGGAATTTCCTAGCAAGGATTCAAAGTCTCCTAAAAGGGACTCTATATACTAAATTTTTTAATAGAATCCTAATAGGGTCCATCCTATAACAAGGAATATTTATATTAGTATATCATCTAGTGGTCATCATTCCCACTAGGGTTTTCCCTCTGATCAAGGGTTTCCCTAGTCAACATATATGGTGTAATTGTCTATCTGCATTTTATTATGGTTTTTGTTTACATTGGTTGAATGCTTTATTTTTTTTTAAAGAAGATAATTTATTGATTCCCACTTACCCCTCTTATTTATCTTGGTGGACTATTGTTTTCAACAATTGGTATCAAAGAATTAGATGCTTAAAGTTAAAGTTTAACTACTTTGGGAGATCCATGGTGAATATATTCAAGAAAGATAGTCTGAAGTTCGATGGAAAAAATCCTGATAGCTAGAAGGAAGGGATGAAGACACATTTTTTGTGTATGTCTCTAGGATATTGGATCTTGAAAAAATCAACAAATACAATCATTGTTGAAAAGGATTTGGAAATTTGAACCAAGGCACAAAGAGATATTTTCATGTGTGACATGAGAGCTATAGAATCACTATTGACTACACATCCTAAATTTGAGTACAATTAGGTAAAATCACTTGCTACTTCACATTTTATTTGGAAAGATTTGGAAAATAGTTTTGAATAAGTTTAGAACACAAAGTTGGATTTGTGCATTTCAAAATGCTAAAATGATGGAAGATGAATCTATAAGAACATATATAGGTACGATATCAAAAACTACTGTAGGTATCAAAGATCAAGGAGGAACAGAAGAAGATGATGAAGTTATATGGAAGATATTGAAGACTCTAACACCACCATTTAAGCTAGTAGTTTAAATGATATAGTTGTTGATATCTTGTACCAAAGATCTCACAAAGGAGACATTTCTTTGAAGATTTGAAGCAATTGAGAATGAACTTAGATAGTTTGAAGAACTAACTAGAACATAGATAGATTTCAAGGCCTTGAATATTTGACCTAATTTTTCAAGGAGCACAATTGCTAGAAGAGATTTTTCAAGCAATAACTTGTCTAATAAAGATGGAAAGATTGAAGGAGTAGCCCTTCTAGTAAAAAGAGAAAAATGAGGTAAGAAAATCTTTAAATATTAGACTTGTGGTGAATATAGTCATTATGCATCTACGTGTCCTAAAAGAGAGAAAAAGTATAAGGGAAATTACAAACCTAGAATAGATATAGAGTGTTTGTATGCAAATGAACATAGTGATTTTGATGAAAAAGCATTAAGTGCTTGTGATGATGAAATTGGATTTGTCACAATTAAAGAAGAAAGTATTGAAAAGGTAACTTTAGTGTCACAAGTTGAGATGAAATCTAATTCAATAATTGATAGTGGTTATTCACATTATATGAATCATGATATGAACAAGTTTTTTGACTTCAAAAGTCAACATGAAGGAATTGTTAGAGTTGGAAACAATGTAGCATGCCAAGTTAAAGGTATTGGATCTATAACTCTTGATGGTAAAATTAAAACTGAGGATGTATACTTTTTTGATGGATTAAAGAAAAATATTTTGAGTGTTGGAAAACTAGTAGTTAAAGGTTATTAGTTGAAGTTCATAGAAAATACATGCATGATCAAAGATAAAGATGGAAAGGTAATTGGAATAGGAACCAGATCTAAAGGTAATGTATTTTAGTCGAATCCTACTAAAATGGAATGTTTTGTTGTAAAGTATATGACAATTGGTTATGGCATATGAGATTTTGTTATATAAACTTTGATAATATTGTGAGGACAAGTAGAATGTCCATAGTTAGAGATTTGCCGAAGATTGTAAAGCCTACTAATACAATTTTCAAAGAGTGTGTTTTGGCCAAGCATAACAAAACTTCTATTTCTAGCAAGAAGTTCACAACTATAGAAAAGTTGGGGATTGTACACATAGATCTTAAAGGTCCTACTAAGACTAAAGGATTCTATGGTGAAATGTACTTTATGATTCTAATTGATGATTTTTCTAGAATGATGTGGGTTGTATTTCTTCAAGAGAAATCTGAGTCAATTGATAAGTTCAAGATTTTCAAGAATAGGATTAAGAATGAATCTAGTATGAAGATTAAATGTTTAAGATCAGGTAGAGGAGGAGAATTTACTTCAAATGAGTTCAACATGTTTGATGAAGAAAATAAAATTAAAAAACACTTATCAGCTCTAAGAACCCCCTAACAAAATGGTGTTATAGAGAGAAGGAACAAATCAGTTATAGAAGTTGCAAGAGCTATGTTAGTAGAGAATGATGTATCCAAACATGTTGGAGTGAAGCTGTGAATACAACAACCTACACTATGAACAAATTGCAAGTCAGGAAATACACAAACAAGAAGTGGTTTGGTCACTTACCTACAGTTAAGTATTTCAAATTTTTGGGAGTAAGTGTTATATCAAAAGAGATGATGATATTGGTAAATTTGATGCCAGAAGTGATGAATGCATATTTCTTGGTTATTCATTGAAAAGAAAGATGTATAGATGTTGTAATCAGAGAACTAAGACTATTATGGAAAGTGAAAATGTGAGAATTGATGAGAAATTTAGAATACAAGAAAGAATAGTTTATTACAAATTAGAAGATGATGTTGCTACTAAGCTAAGGAATGATGAGGTATTTCTTGAGGCTAAAAATAATTTCTAGAGTGAAGGAGAACCAAGGTAGGGACAAACCTCAAAACCTTCAGTAGAGCCAAGAGTTGAGATAGAAACTTCTACTTTAGGAAATAATATGATAAAGAATCATCCATCCAAGCAGATCATCAGAAGCAAAGATAAATGCGTGATGACAAGAATCCAAGTAAATGAAGAATTATGCTTGATATCTCAAGTTTATCCTAAGAATATAGATGAAGTATATAAATATTATTATTGGAAACGATCCATGAAAGAGGAATTGGATCAAATAGTAATGGGAATTGGTCTCCAGACTAGCAAATAGGAATGTGATAGGAACTAAATGGGTATTTAGAAACAAAATTAATGAACAAGGTGAAGTTGTAAGAAATAAAGCAAGATTGGTATGTAAAAGTTACTCATAGCAAGAAGGGATAGATTATGAGGAGACATATGATCCATTTGGTAGAATATAAGCAATAAGATTATTCTTAGCCTATGCACTAAAGAAGAAATTAAAATTATATTAGATGGATGTCAAGTCAACATTTTTGAATGGAGAACTTAAAGAAGAATTATACAATGAGTACTCTGAAGGATGTCCTTTTGACAGATGACAAGGACATAGTATGAAAAACAAGGAAAGAATTATATGAATTGAAGCAAGCACCTAGAACATGGTATGCAAGGTTGGACAAACATTTGACAAAACTTGGATATAGAAAAGGTATAAACAATAGTAATCTATATTGGAAATAAATTGATGATAATTTGATGATTTTGGTATTTTTTTTTATGGTATCATATTGGGAGGAAATGATGAAGAAAGTGGAAAAAATTCTAAGAAGATAAAGAAAGAATTTGAAATGAGTATGATAGGAGAGATGGAATATTTCCTAGGATTGCATATTGTATAGAATAAAGAAGGAATCTTTATATCTCAGACTAAATACTTGTAGGATTTACTAAAAAGGATTGGTTTGAAAATATGAAAACCTATTGGAACACCTATGATAACTAGACACAAGTTATCTACAAAGGATGAGACACCTACTTTTGAGCAGAAGAAGTATAGATATATGATTGGAGGATTGCAATATCTAGCTCACACAAGGGTGAATATAGAAAATTCAGTTTGAATTATCACAAGATCCCAAGTTGATCCTAGAGAAACACATTATGTAACACTCAAAAGGATATTTAGATATCTAAAAGGAACATCTAAGTTTAGCTTATGGTATGACAAATCTAATGGTTTCACTCTATGTGCTTATGTTGATGCAGATTGGGTAGGTAGTATGGATGACAGAAAAAGAACTAGTGGTGGAGCCTTCTTTTTTGGAGGAAGATTAGCTTCTTGGTTAATCAAGAAGCAAGATTGTACATCACAAAGTATATTTCAAGAAGAGTATGTTGCAATAGAAAATAATTGCAATCAAGTCACTTGGATGAAGCATATGCTAAAAGATATAAGGATAGAAATCAATGAACATATTTTCATACATTGTGACAAAAAAATCACGATGATTATTTCTAAGTATTTGTGAGGTATGCTTGGGGTTATGCTCCTTCCTACATTAGAGTAGAAGTGGCAAGATTGCATTAGTCTAGTGTAATAGAGTTTCATTATTCTCTAGACTAAATGCTAATACTTCCTATATGGGGGAGTCACTATGATGGATAGAGTCATCTAGAACTCTTGTTAGATGTTGTTTTGAACAATTTTTTTTGACACTCAAGCTAAGTAAGAATCAATCATTGCAAATATTGATGTAGTAAAGTTGGTTTCTGAAACCTTTGACATTATTTTCAATGGAGGAGAATATTGCATGAAAAAAATTCTGTTGAGGGAGAAGTATGGCATGAAAAACAACATGATAAAGTAGTATGCAATAGAGTTGGAGAATTTAGGCATGAGTACAATATGTTCATCATAATTATAGCATGCAATGATAGTTTTTTAGAAAGCACATTGAGGTATATCAATGGGGGAGAATGATTGATAAACAAGATTTGAACAGTCTTTTGTTGGTATTCTTGGAACTAGATGGTTTCATTTATGTTGTCATCAATTCTTAAGGGGGAGATTGTTGGAAGCATGAATCCTAATGATATTCCTATAGGGGAGTATTATAGATATGGTAGTATGATGAAATGTTACATTCATGATTGATTTTTTCATTGATGTCAACATAATAGTTTTCTATGGTATCTAATAGAAGAACAATAGAAAGATACTTCTAACTATCTAGTATATATAGTTAACATTGGAAGAAGAAAGGATAAGTCTACAAAAAGTTATGTAAGTTTTGGTGATGTATGTTTTGAGATAGAGTTTATAGAGGCATGTTCTATAAAACTTGTTACAACTCTTAGAAGAGTTGATATTCTAAGGATCAAGGTTGAGGATGAGGAGAATACATGTTGATAATTACATGGCTAAGTTCTCTCAATATATATTTGTGTGTATAGAAAGTTATTCAAGTTGCAATGTGAAAGATTTATGTTATCGCTAAGTGTAATGCATTCTTAATGTGGTCCTATAATAATTAATTGAGTAGATCTAATAGCTGACTTAGGGAATTATTTTGAGGATTTTCTATAAAAGGAAATTTTTCTTTATCATGGTATGGAATGATATGGTTTTATGATTGATGATAAGCAGCAATGAGAGTAGAATGTGAAGATTAGAAGAGTAGTGTAGAAGTGAAGGAAACTTCATTACCAAGGCTTTGCTGAGTGATTTGATATTATATATTTAGATTATAGGTTGGTAAACTAGTTTACAAGGTCTAATAGTTATTGGTTTGGTTGATAGAAGAAAAGAAAGAAGAACATAATAGTAAATTACATGTTTGAGTAGTCAGTTGTTCTTATAGTTAAAATTTCATGTTTAGGTAGTGGGCTCATCTTGCATACATTGTACTACAACTCCTAACAAGGTTGGCACAACCCCTAGCAAGGTTGAAATCTCCTTATAGGGACTCAAAGTATCCTAATAGGGAACCTATCTACTAAATGTTGTAATAAACTCCTAACAGGGTTCATCCTTTAACAAGGAATATTTATATTAGTACATCATCTTGTGGGCATCATTTTGATAGGATGAAACCATGGATAGAAATAAAAATTACATACAAATATAACCAATATCAAAAAATAATAGATCACATAGAAAAGAACATAAGGCACAAAGATTTAATGTGCTTCACCCCAACCTTGGGCTATGTCCACCAAATAGCAAGTCCAATATTTTTACGATCTAGTGATTATAACCTAATTATAATCCATAATCCCTTACAACTCAATACCATTGCAAGAACCAATTTCCCATCACCTAGAATACAATAATCTCTAACCCTAAGCCCTTTTATATAAGTATTTTTATTTCTTTAGGGTTACAATTAATAATTACATGTTGACCAAAAATCCTGATAAAATAGCACCCAAATATTTTGTTTCAAGGGCTTTGCCACCAAACCCTCAGATAGCCATGGCCTATCAGGCCTAGTTGTATTAGGGGATGCCACCTCCAAATCCCCACTTAAGGCCCAACCTAGCCCCAAACCCTAGCAAGGAATTATAAAGTATGTACAATACTTCCCTAATTAGTCACCACAATCTAGTAGTCTCCCACTTCAGGATTGATCAGGCTCGACACTAAAAAACAATCTCCCACTTGGTGACTGATCATTTAGTTATGCTACTACTCTATGAGAGTTCCACTAGATCAAACCACCCTGGACCTTGTTGTTCTTTTATTCATGTTTAGTCTAGAAGACCAACCAAAATTGATGAGGAGTTCAACTTCTCCCTTGTTACTACCTTTGTCAACATATCTATTGGATTTTTATTTGTATGTATCTTATCTGACTTTGATTTTCCATCCTCCAAAACTAACTAAATAAAATGGAACCACAATTGTATGTGATTTTTCTTTGAATGGAGAGCTAAATTCTTCACAAGATGAATGGCACTATGACTATCTGTAAACAAATAATTATCCTTTTGACGATGTCCCAATTCTTCTAAGAAGAATGGAAGCCATATCATCTCCTTGTTTGCTTCTATAGTAGCAACATACTCTGCCTTTGTAGTGGATAGAGCATTAATCTTCTATAACCTAGAAACCCAGATGATGGCTGCCCCACCAACAATAAAGACATAACCTATAATACTCTACCTGGCATCAATATCCCCTACAAAATCTGGGCCAACAAAGCCTTTTAAATCAGTAGTAGAGCCCCCAAAGCATAAACACTTATTAGATATTTCTCTCAAATATCTGAGAATCTATTTGACTGCATTCCAATGCTTAATTCCTAGATGACTCATTTACCTACTAACAACTCCTAGTGTATGTGCAATATATGGCTTGGTACATACCATGGAATACATCAAGCTTCCTATAGATAAAGCATAGGGTGCCTTGGACATCTTATCCTCTTCTTTTGTCTTGGGACACATCTCCTTAGTCAACTTCAAATGACTAGGTAAAGGTGTGCTGATAGCTTTAGCATTGTCCATAGAGAAACATTTCAGCACCTTCTCCACATAATTAGCCTAAGATAGCATCAATGTTCTATTCTTCCTATCTCTACAAATACATATACCAAGGATTTGTTTTGCTTCCCCCAAATCCTTCATAACAAATGCATGTGCTAATTGGCATTTTAGCCCCTTAATATGATCCACGTTAGACCTAGCTACAAGAATATCATCAACATATCAGCATAAAATAATGTAGCTATCATCATCCAACCTCTTAAAATAAACACAATTATCTGAATGACACCTATGATATCCATGCTCATGCATAAAACTATCAAATTTCAGATACCATTATCGAGATGCTTGCTTCAAGCCATATTGAGTTTTCTTCAATTTTCACACTAAGTTCTCCTTACCTTTGACCTCAAATCCCTATGATTGAGCCATATATATCTCTTCATCCAAATCACCATGGAGGAAGGCTATTTTAACATCAAGCTGCTCTAAATGAAAATATTCAGTAGCCACAATACTTAAAATAGTATAGATAGAAGTCATTTTAACAATAGGATAAAATATCTCATCAAAATCAATGCCCTTTTTCTATGCAAATAATTTTACAACTAACCTAGCTTTAAATATTTTCTTACCTCCATCCTCATCTTTAACTTGTAAAACCACTTATTCTATAAAGCCATTTTACCTTCAAAAAACTGGCATAAATCCCATATCTTATTCTTCAACAAAGAGTCCATTTCATCTTTCATTGCAAACTCCTACTAAATCGTAGTATCCACCTACATATCTTCAACATAACATTTAGGTTCACTAGCATCAGTAAGTAAAATTGAATACAAAGAGGGAGACAATCTTTCTAGAGGTCTAATTTTTCTTGTTGATCATCTAATATTCATCGGTGTGTAGTATTTGTTGTTGTGGTTGTTGCACATCATAAAGAATGAATGGAACATCAGCTTTTGGAGTATCATCTAGTACTAAATAATCATCTTCTTTCTTCTCATGTTGTTGCAACAGATATTTGTACAACACTTTTTCATTGAATATGACATGCATGTTTCTTACAATTTTAAGATTTTTAAAATCCAAAAGCCTATAACCAAATTCATTAATGCTATATCCAACAAATACACATTTCTATAACTTAGCTTCTAGCTTTGTTCTATTTTTTGAATCTATGTGAGCAAATGCTTCACAACCTAAGGTTTTGAGAAAAGAATAACTCACCTTCTTACTAGTCCATGCTTGCTCTGGAATACCACAACCCAAAAGTGAAGAGGGACCTCTATTAATCAAATATATAGTAGTATTGATAGTCTCCTCCCACATGTGTAAGGGCAACCCAACATGTAACCTCATGCTCCTTGCGCACTCCATTATAGTCATGTTCATGCATTCAACCATTCGATTTTCCCGTGGAGTCCTTGGAATAGTTTTTTGTCTATGAATACCATTAGTAGAGCAATAATTTTCAAATTCATGACTACAATAGTCACCACCATTATCAGATTTGAGACATTTTAATTTCTTACCAGTCATTTTCAACCAAGCATTTCCATTTCTTAAAAGTTTAAAATACATCATATTTCTGTCTAAGGAAATAAACCCATACATTTCTAGTTGTGTCATCAATAAATGTAACATAATAATGAGATCCACCAAGGGAAGATACATGAGCTCATCCCCATACATCTATATGTACAAGCTGTAATTTTTCCTTTTTGATTTCCTTCCTAGTCTTCACAAAACTCACTCTCTTTTATTTTCCATACACACAAATTCCACATAAATCCATATTAACACATTTCAGACTTGGTAAAAATTTCTTTGACTAAATTACTTTCATACCTTTCTCACTCATGTGCCCAAGTTTTTTGTGCTAGTGCACTATATCTGAATTTATAGTAGTTATTTGTTCTCCCTGCTCAACTGCAACAATTTTTCCTAAACAATCATTTTTCTCTGAAATAATCTAATTAGAAGGAACAAGATAAACTGTGCAAGATATAAGGTACCTACTTTCACACCTTTCAATACTACAAGGGAACATTTTTGAAACCTTACAATTTTTATCATTAAAAGTAACTACACAACCCTTGTAACTGAGTTTCCCTTCTGAAATTAAATTCCTACTCGACCTTGGAACATGTCTTACAATATGTAGTAGCCAATGATTCCCATTCTACAACTTAATCTTAACTTTTCCTTTTCTAAAAATCTAACAGGGTTCATTATCCCCCAAATACATAAGCCCAAAATCCGCTTAGACATAATCCGTGAAATAACTTCTATGAGGTGTAGCATGAAATGAAGCACTAGAATCTAAAACCCATGAATCATCAACACTTTCTAAAGATAGAAGCAAAACATCCTTGTCAGATTTGTTACTTACCACATTTACCTCTTTTTCTCCATCTAATTTATCTCCTTCATTTTTCTTTTGATTCCAACAATCTTTTTTTTTATGCCCTAGTTTTCCACAGTACCAATAGTTATTCGGTCCTCTTCATTGAGACCTCCTCCCCTTTGACTTTCCTCTTGATTTCTCACAATTTATAGAATTTCTTCCTCTCTTAGTTGTTCTACCTCGACTTTGTGTGTTCAAGGCACTTCTTGATGTAGTTTTCTCACTCAAAATAACACCAATCACATCTTCATATTTTAGGGTACTAGATCTAGGAATAGAATTACTCACAACCATTACCAAGCCATTCCAACGTTTAGGCAAAGAACACAAAATTAAGAGAGCCTTGATTTCTTCATCAACATTGATACCCATAGAAGATAACTAACTAGCAATAGTATTAAACTCATTTCAAAGATCTGTAATAGATCCATCTTGTGCCATTTTTATTTTAAAAAAATGCTTTATGAGAAATACCTTGTTTGAAGCAAAGGGCTTTTCATATAGTATTGCTAGGGTTTTTATCAACTCTTCTATTGTCTTCACTTTTGTAATATTAAATGCCATTGATGGTGCAAGGCATAATCAAATGCTTCCAAGTACCTTTCTATCCAAAAGATTTTCTATAAATTATTCTGATAAAGATAGTCTTCCATTTGCATCTTCCATAACTAGAAGTTCTACCAATTAAACCTATCAACCCTCAACTCATCCTCATATGCCATCAATCTCACTTGATTGTGAGAATCCCACTCAACCATGAGACATCCCTATAGAGGATAACTAGAAAAAAAACCTTCCTCTGATACCACTTGATAGGATTAAACTATGGATAGAAATAAAAATTACATGCAAATATAACCAATATCAAAAAATAATAGATCACACAGAAAAGAACATAAGACACCAAGATTTAACATGGTTCACCTAAACCCTGGGCTATGTCCACCAAATAAGAAATCCAATATTTTTTCAATATAGTGATTACAACCTGATTATATTCTATAATCCCTCATAGCTCAATATAGCTATAAGAACCAATTTTGCATCACATACAATACAATAATCCCTAACCCTAAGCCCTTTTATACAAGTATTTTTACTACTTTAGGGTTATAATTAATAATTACATGTCATCCAAAAATCTCGATAAAATAGGGCCCAAAAAAATTTTCTGGGGGCTCCGCCCCCACACCCCTAGATAGCCATGGCCTATCAACCCTGGCTATATTGGGGGCTGCCACCCCCAAACCCCTACTCGGGGCTCGACCTAACCTGAAATCTTAGCAAGGAATTATGAAGTATGTATAGTACTTCCCTTGTTAGTCACCATAATTTAACATGTTCTCACTAGGGTTTTTCCTTTGATCAAGGGTTTCCTTAGTCAACATATCAGGTGTTACAATTGTCTATGTAAATTTTATTATGGTTGTTGTTTACTTTGGTTGAATGGTTAAGTTTGTTTAAAGAAGATAAATGTTTTAATTCTCAAATAACTAATTTACTCACCACCCCCCCCACTCTCATTTTCCTTGGTGGACTATTTTTTCTAACAAAAAATAAGAAAATGGAAGATGACACTAAATCTTCTAGTTCACCTACTCTGCCTTCACCATCTAGCCTAACAACTAATGATGATGATCAAACTAACTTGATCTCATCTTTGTCAAAACTTATTAAGAAGAATAGAATAGTGAAGAGCTTGCAAAGCACCTTGATGGAGGTTACTAATAGATTACATAGTACTCTGGTATTCTAGCATACAGAGCTAGATGCTAAATAGAGGGAATAGATAGTGCTAAAATATTTTGATGAGGAATTTACAAATTTATTGAATGTTGGAGAATCTAAGGCACAAATCTCACATGATGCTAACTTGTTTAGTATTCTATCAAAATATCAAGAATGATTTGATAATTCTTGATACTTATATCAAGGAACTTCTAAAATGTCAATAGGATGGTAAGATGTTGTACGTTAAGTGTACCATATCTCATAAGCTGACTAAGGATATTGATAGTAAGATTGAAGCTAAGATGAGTGAGCCATAAGATCTATCTAGCTAGTTACAATATCCTTCTAGTAAAAATGATGATTTTAAAGGACAATGGCTAGTATTCATAGTGATATCAAGAAATTGGAACTATGAAAGGAACAAATTTTGAAGAGAGTATCATATTTTAGAGAGTATATTGCTCTGAAAATATCTAATGTTGAGAGATAGTTGGAGGAATGTGTCAAGGACAAGGACACTTATTCTAAGTTTTTATACTCTTACCTCAATTTAGTTGAGATTGCATCATATGCCCTATGTTGAATTCTCACCTCTACTAAATTAGCCAAGGATACATGGACAAAAGGTATGAACAATATTAAGGCAAGTTTTGATTATTCCATGAAGATACTATTAACTTAAGGAAGAAGAACAACATTTTTTACTATAGTTTTTGATAGTTTTTGATATTCTAACCTTTGTCATTGATGTCAAAATGGGAGAAAATACATAAGAAAATTATAAATCAGGTAAAGAAAAGATAAAATTGTAAGATATGAAACAATATTGTAAGGGGGAGAATTTGTAAGATGGACAAGTTGTAATAGACGTAATGTTATTGCATTATTATTTTTAAGTTTTTGATACTCAGCCAATTTTACCTATTTTGTTGCTATCAATGCCAAAGGGGGAGATTGTTGACAATTGGCTAATGAATATATATAATTGTTGTCATTTAGGAAACCTCGTAAATAAAGATACTTAGCTTTTGGTACTTAAAAAATTGTCTAAGTAAGAATTTGGATTACAATAGTGTATTTTTTTGGATGTAACTTCTTACTGACATCATATTATGACTACAAAAGTTAGATGTAGATTTTTTATACATGTTCGTAATGATGTGTATAATCTTGGAAATTAGTACAGATTGTACAAAAAAGACATTTGTGTTTTACTAATGGAACATGATAGTGGAATTAAAGGAATGGAAATATTTTGGTTACAAAATAATTACTTGACCAAATAGGGCTGACATCCTAGATGTTTACTCTTAGCTGGAAAAGTATATTATGGTCTTTGTTGACCTAGTAGAAATTTGTGTAAAGGCATGGTATTTGTGCAAAAGACATCTTGTGAATTCAATTTTAAGTCATGCAAGTATTGTGATATACAAACATACTATGAAAGTGATATATGACAAGTTTTGTAAAAGTTATTTTTGATCTAAGATCAATCTAAAGATTAGATATCAGTCAAGAAAGAAGTTACAATAACTATATTCTAGAAGTCTAATTACTTGTTTTGTATATGAGCTCTTCTTGTAATTATAATTGCATATTTGGGTAGGGGGCTCATCTTGCATCTACTGTAGTACAACTCCTAACAAGGTTGGCACAACTCCTAATAGGCTTGGAATCTCCTTACAGGGATTTTAAGTTTCCTAATAGGGACTCTCTATACTGAATTTTCTCATTCAATCTTAACAAGGTATATCCTCTAACAAGTAACTTATATATTAGTATATTATCTAGTGGGTATCATCCTCACTGGGGTTTTCTCTTGGCCAGGGTTTCCCTAGTTAACAAAATATGGTGTTATGAGTTATCTTTTTGTATGCTTACCATTACTATTAATCATTAATTTATTACTTTGTTTTGTATGGCTTAAAGTAACAAATAATATCCAATTGGTGATTAAAGTTTTTAAATTATTGATTCACCCCTCCTAGTAGTTCCTATTTCTAACAAGTAAACACAGATGGTGAGGGGGTGAATTAGCTCATAAAAAATTCAACTCACCATACATCCATCTAACAATTTATGCATATAAGCTTAAAAACTAAATTAAGCATATGTATTGATCGCATGAAATTAAAAGCATTCAATTACACATATGACACAAGATATTTAGTTACCTAAAAACCCTATAAGGAGAAGGTAAATTTGGGGTGGGGATGACACCCACAAATCTTCACCACTGTAGTAATAAAGTGTACACCCAATTAAGGTTACAATATTTTTATCTTGAAATATGATCTGCCCTATGAAAGGTTTACCCTATTAAAGGCTTACAAAACTTGTTAGGTCTTACCCTATTAAAGTATTTCTACACCCTATTAGAAGTGTGCCTGATCAAAGGACTTTAACTTACAGTGAAGTTAGCACCCTATTAAAGGATTTACAATAGCCTGTTAAGACTACTCTATTAAGAGATATAATTGATTCACCTATTAGAATGTCTTAGAAATGATCCTTCATTTAGTATTGATCTGGAGCATATTTTCATCAAAAATTGAAATAGGTTGGATAGAGGTGTCTTCTATGTTAGAACAAAAGTAGGAACCTAATCACCACTCTATTGGGATTTTTGAAAAGCACACTAAGGGCATCGGTAATAAACTAATGTCAAAGATGGGATATAGTGGCAAAGGCTTGGGCATCCATGAGTAGGGCATGACTCATCCTATTGAGGCAAAATAGAGGCCTCAAAAGAAAGGATTGGGCTATGAAGAAACTAATAAGAACTCTGAAGCCTTGTTGAAGACAAATTCTCTGGAAAATGTTGAGGTTGAGTGTTCTATGAAGAAGAAGGTCAAGGTGCATGAAAAGATCTAGAACTTCTATAGCGATTGTAAGATAAGTGGCCACTAGATAGAGAAGTGTTGGAATTTGCACCCAGAACTTTGATACTTCCCTAAGTTCGTTGCAAAATCCAGTTAACCCAAAGCTAACAAGTAAGAAATCAAGGTGGTACCTGACAAATATGCGAACATTTTTAGCTTTCTAGTGATGCCTTTAGTCAACCATTCCAAAGAAAAAAGGTGAAGGAATGTTTCAAGATGAGGCTTTATTACCATCGCTTGTGCAGTTTATAAGAAAGAAGGAGCATCAAAATTGACTAGGCTAGAATGCAGATGTGAACTACCATCATAAGAAGCACTACATGATAGGTTTATCATGCTTAGGTTCTCTTCTTTCTTTATGGTTTTTCAAGTTTCATTTGAACTGTATCCCTTTCTTTAAAAGTCCTAGTGTGACTCAAGTATGAGTCCCCCTATGGAAAAATATGACATCGAATGTTTTTATGATATTATCAAAATGTAAGACCCTGAGAAGGTAGAATAAACAGTATCGAGGCATAGGTTTATTTGACCAAGACCAATGGCTAATTAAAGCATTACAGTGAAGCTTCAAAAATGGCAATAGAATTGAGATCAGTGACAAGGGAGCTAAAGGTTCTACTGTATATGCTTTTGGAGGACCAAAAGCCTTTTTAATGGGGAGGTCTCATCCAAAGGATATTTTCATCAAAAATTGAAGTATCTCTTGATCACCCATAATTAATACCATGTCAAAATTTCTATAATTTTAAATCTGATGAAACTAGAATGGGAAAAAAAGGAGTTCATGTGCTCAAGTTATGGCCAGTCAAAGATGGGTCAAAACCTAGATTGAATGCTATCAAAAAGGAAAAATTTGTAACTCGCTAAAATTGGATGAGGTTGACACCAATTTGAAGGTCTCATCAAGAGGTTTCTAGAAACATTTTTTTCATTAAAAAGAAGCTTGGACGCAAAAGTTATGCCTAGTCAAAGTCGTGGTTAAATAGGCATATTAGGGGTTGACAAAAAATAGGCATTAAATTTTTACCATCTCCAACTTGGTTGAAAATGGCATTGAATTTAAGGTATCATTGCCATGATTCTAGCACCATTTGTTTTATCAAAAACAAAGTTTGTATTCAGGAGTTATGGTTGGTCAAAGTTACTAAGTTGACCAAGTAAAATGATGATGTCAACATGTATAGTCAATAGACCAAGTGATGTGGCTTGTGATGTGCTTGACATGGTGGCAAAATATTTTTCTTTGAATTCCACATGGCATGTCGAGATGGTGCCATGTGGCAAAAGGGGGGAGCAAGTTTGTTTGAGTAAAATTTGGTTTGGATTTGAACCTGTGACCTCTAAGCTATAAGTCTTCAGCTAGTGGCCATTGTGCTAGCGATTCTCTTCAAAACCAATACGGTACACATTTTATTTAAACTTTATTCTACGAAAATTGGCCATTAAGAGGCCACCGATAGGGTTGGAACCCCCAACTAGCAGCCCATGTAAAACAAATCCTGTCACTGTGCCATGGTTAGCGCTTAAACTATAAAAGGAAAATGGTAAATTTAAACTTTAACAAACTACTGCCAAACCTTTAAAATAAGATTTTTTGTTATTTAGTTAATATTTTAACCCCCAAAAATAGTGTAAGGCCCAAAATGAAAAATGGCGAAGGGGTATTTCAAATTGGTAATTTCTAAATAGGCCTATAGTTAAATTATGTGGTTAAAGCCTATTTTAGGCAAATTTTTATGTATAAAAGAGAGGGGAGATTTTTCTTAGAGGTCATTCCAAACAATCTAGAGAGGATTCCAGAGCATCACAGAGAATTCTAAAGGATATTTTTAGAGGGCATTCCATTAGAGAGCGTTTGAGAAGAGGAGATTTTCTGAAAGCCATTCCATGATGCTGATGTTCTGTATTTATAGTCAAACCTTTTTAGGCAAAGTCTTCCCTACTCTTTAGTAACCAGTCCTACATCATATGAGCTTTCATACAAGACAATTCAAGTCAAGATATGTATAATTACTTTATGGATGGACTATAGCATGTTGTAAATCAACTTTTAAAGCATCAATTATACATTAGTCACTCAGTTGAGCTAGACCCAGAGATGTAGTCCATTCAGCCAGACAAACTCAAAAATCAAATTCTCTCTCTCTCTCTCTCTCTCTCTCTCTCTCTCTCTCTCTCTCTCTCTCTCTCTCTCTCTTTGTTTCTTGTGCTTATATGTGTTATTAGTTTCACTTAACTATCATTTAAGTTCTTTATTCCATATTGATTTAAATTGAAGTGGTTAAGTAAATTTGCATAGAGTTTAGTGTTTTAACACATTGCACTAGCACATTGAGGATTTCAAAACACTTGGTTTCTCTATATTTACCTTTCATCTAGTTCATTTCATTCTTAATGTTTAATGTATTTTCAATTAAACATTAGAAATTAAGTATCTATACAATTTGATGGAATTTTTCACTTAGTATATAATTACCTTGATCTTTATAATCAGATCAAGTATTGTATTGTTTGATAATAGATCAGCTCTTTCCTCATGTGCACTTGATCTGTCCTGATCAGATGTATCTCTATTGTGTTCTAGTTCCTTTCCTTTGTTCTCCTCTAACTAATTATGCAATTTATCTCAATTCACTGCTCCATAGTCACCATGAAAGCTCTATTTTTACATACAAACCTTCTCTATTTTCTCCTTTCATACAAACATAGTTTAGGATTTGTCCTCGTTAAGAAGACCTAGGCGACTTAGGGTTAGGTATGCATCAACAATTGTAATTCATCCATCTAGACACTTAACTCTTCCCTTTTTTTGATTGGATGCATGCATTACATAAGGATTCATAATAAATTTTCCTTCTTATCATCTAAGATCATAAAAATAATCCTTAAGTCATCTCCAAAATGGTTTACATAGAAGTTCCTGCCATTATGAATAGCTATATCAAAACTATATAACTTGGCATTTAAAGTCCATGATGCTTGACATCAACTATAACTTCAATGTTGTAACTTGGCCTTTCAATGAATCGACATCCATTGATCACTTAGCATCCATTTGTTTATTGAGTGACTTGACACACACATTCTAACATGTTATGCTCAGTATGCATTACTTGTTTGGCATGAAATAAGTACATACTTATTAATTACTAAAGTGAATAGACATTCATTTTTCAAAACCAAATTGATATTAAAGATCTCCCCCTCTGACATGAGGACAAAATAATTTTCTCATTCATGAATGATCTTCACTTACGAGCATAACTCATATATTCAATATCTTTGTTTAGATTATATACAAAATTCCAAAACTTCAAAATTTTGAGAAAAAAAACATGACTCATCAATCATACCTCAAAATAAATAACTCCCTTTGAGTTTATTGTTCTATTATATCTAAACCAAAATCATTTCTCCTGATGAGTAGATGTGCATAAGCTGATTATAATACTTTTTTTTGTCATTAACTCATATTTTCTTAAAAGATATTAGCTCCCCAAAAGTATTATCTCCTCCAATATCTTCCCCATACTTATATCTCCCCCTTTTTGACACTTATGTCAAAGGTTTATACACTTATAGTGTACTTGTCCAAAAAAAAATTATGGACCTCAAGCATAATTTTCAAAGTAGCATCCCAATTATCAAAAGCTACCTCTAATGATTTGATTTGAATGGCCAACTCAATAGCAAGGTGGACTATTGTGGAATTACAAGGGGAAAGAGTAAAATTCTAAGGGGGGAGGGAAGTGAATAAGGAGTTTAAACTTGGACCCATAAAACTTTTACTATTCATTCATCATATGTATTCAATATGTAAACTAAAATAACATGTAAAGCATATCTATCTTAATCATGTAAACATGTAAGCAATCACACACATAAGACCAGCTATGACTACCTAGAAACCCTCCAAGTGATAAGGTAAAACTAGGGTTGGGATGAAACCCACAAATCTTTACTACTACATTAATAAAGTGTATCCAATGAAGGTTACAATAATTTGACCATGAATGATGGTATACTCTATGAAATATCTACATTGTTAAAGGCTTATAAAGACTTTTAGGCGTTACCTTATTAGAGTATTTCACTACCCTATTAGAAGTGTGCTAGGTTAGAAGATTTCAACTTACAATTAAGTAAGCACCCTATTAAAGGATTTCATACAGCCTGTTAGGACTACTCTATTAAGAGATTTAACTAAAATCACATGGTAAATTGTCTCAACACAGATCCTACAATTGGCACTTTGTTGCCTGATGATAGATCTACTCTATGATCCAATGTTTCAATGTTGTATCCTTTGCTCTATCCTATATTCTTCTCTAACTTATTCTACAATTCACTCTTAATTTTAAGTCACCTTGAATTCTCTACATGCAAACTATCTTGTTTGCTTCTCCAATTGGATCACTTGCCCATAAAAATTTTATGACTTCATCTTCCTTAAGAAGACTTAGGTGGCTTAGGGTAGAGTATGAATCTATAGCTGAGATTCATCCATATTGCCACTTAAACCTTCCCATTTTTTATTGGTTGCATGTAGTTGCATAGGGAATCCAAATATAGATTCATCATTATCTTCAACAGATTTTTATCAATCCTTAAGTCTACTCAAAAATGGTTTACATAGTTGCTTGTGCCATTACAAACAAATATGTCAAAACAATGTCACTCAACATATGAAGTCTTCTGATGCTTAGCATGCATTTTTTTGTATACTATGACTCGACACCTACATTACTCTCAGCATCCAATGTTAATCAGCTCTTGAATAACTCAATATGGTCTATCTACTTGGAACCTAAGTGCCTTAGCACATGAGTGAGTAGACACTCATTGCAACTCAGCATGGTCTAATGTTTATATGTTGTGCTCAACATCTATTACAAGTTTAGAATGAACTGAGTAAATGGCTTAAGGGTGTTCATACTCATCAAAACCCATCTAAGATCAAAAATCTCCCCCTTTGACATGAATGTGAAAAACACTTGAATATACATAATCAACTTCAATCTTCTTGAGCATAACATATCCATGACTTAGTTTATATACAAAACTTCAAAATTTCAAAAATTCTACAATAACCTATATACCTCAAAATTGATAACTCCCCCTAAGTTAATATGTCTATTTTGTATTCAAAATATGTGCTCCTCTCTAAATTCAATGCACTATATATGATACTCTTTCATTTGATATGCTCTCTCTTCGCTGATATCTGTATCTATTTGCTACTTTCTCTTCCAAAAATGTGTATCGCTTCAATGATATAACTCTCCTACTATGCTCCACCTTTGTTATTTCACTCCCTTTTGTTCATACTCCTCCAAATATGTTTCTTAAATATGTTTCTCCTATTATATCTCTCCCTTATATCGTTAAAATCTGCCCCTTTATTATATCTCCCCTTTTTTGACACTTATGTCAAATGGGTTATACACCTATAGTGTATTTTTCAAAAAATAATTTTTGGACATCCATTATAATCCTTAGAGTTGCATCCCAGTTATCACATGCAACATCCAATGACTTAATTTGGATTGTAGCCTTGGTAGCAAAGTGCACTAGACCATCTAGAGTAGAAAGATTGGGTTCTTTCTTCAGTAAAGTCTTGGCATAGCCCAGCTCCTTGTGGATTATCTCCATATGATAGGTAAGGGTAGCCTGAATACTTGTTAGTTTAGCTCTAATATTAGCCTCATCTATTAAGATAGCTAACTGATTCTATGTCCAAAGAAATTTTATAAAATGCTTCTCACTGTGATTTGGATTTGATTGTAGTCTTACACCTGATGCAAATATTTGACTTTCCAAACTCATAGTGTGACTTGGGTCTCTTGGGTGAAGAGTGTAGGATTTTATAGTTTTGTATATGGTGAGAATATATTCTCAAGTACCTTCTCCACATCCTCAACCTTTTTTGCCAAAGCAACTTGTTATAGTGGTATCTTATTGGATATTTTCTAATTTACTTTTCCTTTAAACTTCTTCACAGACCATTCTAAAATTTTTGCATTTGTGTCAAGGTCTTCATTTGTGACCTTTTCAACTATATCAGTTAGTTATTCTATAAGTGGGTTGGTCTCTTCAAGATTTGGTAGGCTAAATGTATCTAAAAAGATGTCCTTTATATCTTGGAGTTCTTGCTTCTACTTGTGTTCTCTCCTTAGTATTTCTTGATGCTTTTTGCTCTCTAAGGCTTGTTGTAAAATGTATATTTTCTCTAATGTCATAGTGTTATAGTCATATTTTGGAGTCACAATTTCTTCATCAAGTCTTATGTCTACATAATGAATTACCTTATCAACCTTTGATGAGTTGGGTCTTGGTACTAAAATTTTCAATGGAATGGCTTCTATGTCTGGCTTCTAAAGAGCTTGTGTAAAAGGAGTGGTAGGTGCTGGTAAGGCTACTAGTGCTTGGATGGCCACTAGTTCCTTAACCTTTGTGTTTGCTCACTCTCTTCAAGCTTGCCCTAGTCTATCACTATGACTTGGCTAGCACCTTGTTCCTATGCTATAGGTATAGATGAATCCATCTTTCCTATTTTCTATTGTCTTATAATATCTTTCTCTTCTACTTGCTTCTTTGCAATAGTATCAACTTTAACACTTGTATCAACCTTAGTAGATGTATCTAGTACTGTCTAAACTAAAGGTTGTACATTAGTAATTGAAGGGATGGTAGAAGGTGGTTCTTGTGGATTCACCTTTTCCCTTGTGACTTCAATCACTACCTTCTTTAATTCTTCTACACTGACCAAAACTGGATTTTCATAGAGTTTAGCTTGCAGTGTAGATTGTTCTAGAATCTTTTTCAAGTCTTCTATAGTAAGTGGATTGATATTCTAAGCTAAAGCATTAGAAACATCCTTAAAAAATATGGTTTTAGGGGTCTTGGTTGTTTCATAGGAAGGACTGACACTTGGCACTTGTGTATCCTATACACTCTATTCATCTTGTTGCTACTTAGCTATTGCCTTGTCATCATTTTAATTTTTTTTTCTTCCCTAACTATATTATCTCCCTTGTCATCATTTTTATCATCAATTTTACCCTCTAAAGGGTCATCTTCTCCTTGTTTCACAATGGTCAACCCATAGATAAGTTTCTATATTTGAGTTGATTTTGTGACCTCATCTTCAATGTTATTTTGAAGAATGTTGAAGGCTCTATATTTAAGTGTAAACATAACTCTATATCTCTTGACAACATTAGCAATTTTTCCCTTTGTCAATTCTAGCATTACTTGGGCTAATGTTGTTTCCCTGATCTATTTTTTCAAATTTAGACAATAATTCCATTTTTGTTCAATAAATTCATATAAAAATTTTGGTATTGAGTTGGAAAATTCTAGTGGAGTGTTCTTAAACATTGACGTCATGGCATATAATGCCTCTTTCACTTGGTTTTTCTCTTCTTTTCCAAGTTTATCCAAATTAGTATGTTTCAAACCAAATAAATCTACATTGCTTTTGATATTTTCACATAAGTTTTCAAGATTAGGTAGATGATGGTGACTTACCACTTTAAATTGGTTTTATTCATTTAATTATGTCCTTTCTTCATCAAAATCTAGTTGTGCCACATATTTTCTTCTTTTTCTTTTCTACTCTTAGCTACCTTGCTTTGTTTGCCTAGTCTTTTCTTTGGCCCTTTTAGTAGTTGCATGTGTGTTGGCTCTAGTTGTAGGAATAGTAGGCTTGGCTGGGCTAGGTTTGACAATCTTCTTTTCCCTTTCCACTTGTGCCTTAGCCTTCCTCTTCTTTGGCTTGATAGGAGTAGGTGCTTCCTCAGCTTCTTCTCCATCAGCACCTTTAGTTTCCTCCTTTTCCTTGTCTTCTCCCATGCCTTGGGTCAATGCAAGAGGTGCTTGAGTTTTTGTTTCTTCTTCCTCTTCATCCTCTTCTTCTTCTTCTTCTTCTTCTTCTTCTTCTTCTTCTTCTTCCTCATTAGTACTTTCTCCAAATTTGGTTTTTAGTTTCTTCACTATCTTATCCTTCTTATTAATGGTTGATGCAGTTCTCAACTCTTTCATAATATTTGATTTTACCATCTCATAGTTGCCAAATATCTTTACACTTTCATCTATTTCCTCTACTAGTAGTATAATAATGGATGTTGAGACTTCATCAACGTTAATTTCATACCCAAGTGCTCTTAGCCATCTTACCCTTGGTATGACAACTTGCACTAAAGTGTAATTAGTATCAACAAGAAAACATATGTCAGTATAGTGTTGTTCAACCAAAGAAACTGGTATCCTCATTCTTTTCTTCATTGATTTCTTTAAATCTTCAAGGTAACTTGTCATCAAGGTTTCAAAGTTTTATCCCATCTACTCAATGAACTCATTAATTTATAGTACAATTGATCTATTTGTTTTCCACCCTATAGTAGCAAAAGAGGGAAATGTATTTTTTACATAAAAGAATATAAAAACTAATATTGAACCAAACTTTCTTTTTGCACTCTTGGTTTTTGTGATAGCTCCAAGATTCTCCATCGGTTGTTGTAATTGTAGCTCTGCTAGATCATATGTATGATCATTCTTTACAATATTGTAGCCAACATCCATAGCTATATAGGGTACATTGTTCAATCTACTGGATTGATAAAATTTATGCAAGATTACCCTTACAAAAATGTTCAACAATGGATTAGAAATAGTATCTATTGTCATGCCTCTCTTATTCCATTTTTCTCTAGTATTCTTCTTAGTTACTTCCTTGGAATCACTTTTGATTGTCTTTTTCCTATCTAGGGTTGGTTAGTCAATAACGCTATGTATTATTCTCTTAGCAATCTTGATAGGTTCTCCCTCTATCCATAAAGAACCATCATTAATTTGGCTTAGCATGATTTCTATCCACTCAATTTTAATCACATTAGGAAAATCTAAGGCTCATGTTAAACCCCCTTTCTCAATAATTTTGTATTCTTCCTTCAAGAAACCATTTTTACACAATCTGTTATACATATCTCTTATCTCTATGTCTCTTATTCTTCCTATGTTACTATTCTAGCACTTCCTCACATCATGCACCATAATTACATTTGGCAAGATCATTGACAATGTGCTAGAAAGATCTTGTTTATAGGCAATTTCAGAAATGGATTTAAATATGGGTTTTTTAACTTCATTACTAACAAGATAAAAATTCAAAACTTCCTTCCCTTCAAAAATTTTTGAACTAGATGCCATTTTGTCAAAGTAGGGTTCATGCAAAAGTAAACTACATAGCTCAGCTTGTGATAAATACCTTGTGAAACCTAATAAACTATTGTGCAATTTTTGCTAAAATACCTACAAATTCTTTGAAAAGGTTTTTGAATCACATTATGCTCTTCTTGCTCTTGCTCAAATTTGAAATGGTGAACAATGAGAAAAAAACAATCATATAACCTTCAAAAACCTTGCATTTAATGTTGAGTGCTTACATAGCTATAAGATTGGAAATAACCATTTTTGGTTACACTTGGCATCCATGTATTTCCTTCATTCTATAGCTACTACAAGTTTGGCATCCACTAGATAATTCGGCATCTCAACATCAACTAACATTCCACTTGGCACATACAGGAAAATTTTCATACCTGGAAACATCATGAAAAATTTAAAAATTTAAATTTAATTTTCATCAACATCTTGTATCTTTATTCATGGTAATGTAGTCTTTTCAATATTGTCTCCTTTAGAACCGATGTATGATATAACACTTGAATATCAGTCCCACATACCTCTTGATTTCTTAATTTGATGAGCTGTGATCACCTAACCTATTAGATGAAGTGATCCCTTCTCCATTTAATTTTCTACAATAATCCTTCTTTTTCCATGTCTTGTTCATCTCATCTTTGATGTTTTCAACATCTTCCTTTCCTTTGCCTTTATCAAATTCACAAGTTGGTGCCTTTGACCTAGTTGGACAATGCTTACTAATGTGACCAATCTTCAAATAGCTAAAACATGTGGTTTGACTCAACCACCTTTTGTAGTTACCACTAAAGTGTCTCCTAATATAATTCTTAGGAACATGTCCATATTCTTGACAATAATGATAGCTATATCTTGTATTATAATACCAATTATAAAAGTTTCCATTATTTCTTACCATTGTTGGCTTGTTTGATGACTACATGGATTTAGATATAAATTTAAAAGCTCTATGTCCATACTTCTAACAATTGTAGTAATATCCTTCAAATCTTTGTTTATGCATAGTCCTAGTTCTACATTCATGTTCCTAATGGCCTTGTTTTTTGCACTTATGAAAATGAATCATGTTCTTAGGCTTAAAATTATAATTTTCATTCTTACTCCTGCATATATTAGCAGTATGTCCTTTCTTACCACAATTATGACAAGTAGGTTTGGAGTTCTTACCTTGAATGTTCCTTTCTTCAGCAAATTTGGATGATTTTCCTTCTTTTGTACTTGTGTAGCCTAGTCTTGATGTATCATTATTAGGTTTAAGGGATCTCAATAATTGCTCAAAGTATTTGATGGCTTCATTTGGCTTGTTGAAACTTTCAGCAAATTCCTTTCCTCTTTTTAGGTCACTCTGCAATTGTTCATTCTACAACTTCAATGTAGTTATCTCAATGTCCTTTACATTCAATTCATAGTTGGCATTCATTATTTGACTTACAGTATCTGATTGCATGTTAGAAATCTTGGTTAGTTCTATTGACTTCTCTTCTAGTCTATTAGCCAAAACTCTTTTGTCTTCTTCAATCATGGTTTTCTTCTTCTGTTCAACCAGTTCACATACCATTGTGGCTTTTGATTCTTGTTCTAACTTGAGATTTATAATTTCCTCAAGTTGGATTCTATTCTTTTCCATCTGATCTACAATTACAACATCAAATTCATTTGAATCTCCATATGAAAATAGCTTAGTAGTGTCTATCTCTTTGTATTGCATGTCATTCTCTGCAATAGAAATTTCTTTAGTTTCTCTCTTTCCTTCATAGTTGATGTAATATGCGATGTATTCCAATCTCCTTTTTCTCAATATTCTTTCCCAACTTGTAGACTTCTGTTTAAAGATCTTTTCTCAAGGCTACAAAGCTTCTCTTTTAGAGAACTAGGCTCTAATACCCATTGTTTGAATTACAAGGGGAAATGATAAACTTCTAAGAGGTGGGGTGAATTAGGAGTTTAGACTTAGAACCATAAAAATTTCACCATTCATTCATCATATGCATTTGATATGTAAACTAAAATAACATGTATAGCATATGCATCTTAATCATGTAAACATGTAAGCAATCACACACATAACACTAGATATGATTACCCAGAAACCCTCCAAGTGAGAAGGTGAAAAATTTGGGTGGGGATGACACCTCAAAATCTTCACTACTGTAGTAATAAGGTGTATCCAATGAAGGTTACAATGATTTGACCATGAATCATGGTCTACCTTGTGAAAGGTCTACCCTATTAAAGGTTTATGTTGTCACTTAGTTTTGCACCCTTGTCCAAAGCGTATGCATGAGGAAAACTTAGTGAAACATGGAAACAACCTCCAAGCTATGGGACTTGAACTGTGAGGTTGAGTTTTCAAAGAAGGCCAACTTCCTCTTACTATCAGGATGCACCTAACTACTCTTGGAGAGGAAAAGGGAGGAGGAGAGAATGAAAGAAAATCTACCTAATCTAATATAAAGAGGTGATACACAAAAATAGAGTGTACAGACCAAACTCTACCCATATATGCACTATTGAACCATAATGAGACTAAGGATACACACATCTAGACTTGCTTTAATATTATAATCACATGCAAATTAGAAGAACAATATGAATGACACAAGGGAAGAGATATTCACTTATATTATCATTCATAGGCCAAGGAGATATAGTCATGTAGATCATTGATCTCTACAAAACACTTGTAAGAGGAAAAGAGTTCTTGCACTTTCATACCAATGGTTGGAAGAGATAAGACAAAAAATCATGTAGTTCAAAGGCACACAAGAATTTACACTAAAAATCCACAGAGTAGTAATAGAGTAATAGAGAAGGTCAAACCTTTACAAAATTCACAAAAATTGCCTTTATAGCTCAGGCATAACTGGGATGTCCTCTCCTTGCAATTACTCCACAATTACTGCATTGAAGTCCTATAGAGAACAATCATGAAGAAAATTTGATCTGGATACAGATCTAGATACAATGATATCTAATCTTTTGTATCAAATAATGCCTTGAGAGGATGAAAATGGTGCCATTGATTTTCCTAATCAGGCAGATGGATCAACTAGGGGCGGTGGAGTTCTCTTCCTTGTCTTGTATTCATTCTGGGTAGGTTGGGATTGATCATAAGATTAGATGTGTGTAAAACCTTGGTATTACAAGTAGGACAAGCCATGTGGGCCAATAATTTCTCTCCTTTCTACCACCTCAAAAGGTCCTACCGAGTTGAACACCTCTTTCATTACTAACCACACGATCTTCTCAAACTCCAACTACAATGGTCACATTAACTACCATCGCCTTTAACCATTACTACATCCACCAGACCCACTGAGACATGTGTTACTAAGGTGCTATGTCACTATGTGTATCCTCCTTTTAGCTTCCCATAGTGAGATAGCATCGATCATTGATTCAGACTAATCTGATGATCATGAAGACTCGCTGTATTATCGTGCTTTTCCCTCAACACTTTTGGGCCCATGAAACAACTTAGCACACCTGCAATCTAACTTGGCTTGAACTGGTACCATCCTTGCAATTTCATAGCACTCGACCCTACCCTACTATGTGTCGTCAAGGCACTATGTCACTATGGATATCATTTGAGCACTTTCCCATAACGAGATAGTGCCCACCATATATTTCCTGAGATTTTATGGTGAGCAAGATGCCTCTGTCCTATCAGTACACCCCCCAATAAGAACTAGCCATGCATCAACCTGTCTAACAAGTCCTCGTTAGCGATTCACCAAGTGAAATAGGACCCACACTCCATAGTCATACTTCGGCTAATGAAAAGATGAACAAATGCCAACGTGTCTGACTTTCACCACTGGTATCTGACAGGGCATGCTTGGGACCCACCATCCTTTTGATGTTGCCACAATGCAGTTTCTATCTGGGTGCTATGTCACTATTGGTGAAGAACATAGATTTTTTGATAGCACCATAGCACCCAATGTCCTTCCAAAAAAACTCGATGTCGGAGAAACAATAAGGAAAAATAGGACCCACCTGAGACGTGGCCGAAACGTGCTATGTTGCTATGGATAACATACATACAACTTTTCATAGCGAGATAGCATCGGCCATGGATTTCTTGAGATCTAATGGTGAGGACTTGTGGGCCCACAAGAATAGTAAAATGTGCAAGGAAGGAAATATAATAAGGTTGAGTGTAACATATTTTGTCCTCCTTTTGAATATATGAATATTTAAAACTTGTGAATGTTACTACATTGAATTCAAATGTGGTGATTCTGGCGGGAAGGCAAAAATGACTAACAAATTTGGTGACTCAAAGAGGATGCTAGCCTACTATACATAAGACCAGTGACCTGAAGTATCCATTGGGCTACAAAGTCAAAAATATGTGGATCCTACATATGCTATGAAACCCTAACCCTAACTCTAAGAGGAATACCCTAAAACCCCTATCTCTACAACTGGAACCAGAGACTAAAACTCCTCTTTTGCAACTTTCAAAATTTTGAAACTTGCTATCTCATGAAAACAATCCTGTGCTCATGCACTTCTTGGAAAAAATAGGGAGCTAACAAGAAACAAAATGAAGCCAACTATGTACATGGAATCTCAAACCCTTAGAAACATGGCTTCAGATAGATCCCATTGACTGGGATAGGCAGAATCTCACCACTAGGCTTGCTTAACTAGAATGCATTAGCCTCCTTGCAATTGACAATCAGATAGGGACCACTCCAAAATTCATCAAACTTTGAGTGTCTTCTTGGTTTTTCCCTATCTACATCCCATTTCAGAACCAAATCTCCCTCTCTGAAGATTCTAACCTTAGCCTTCCTATCAAAGCTCTTTTTTACTTGCTGTTGGTGTGTCTCTAGGGTTTGCATGGCTTTATTTCTCTTCTCTTCTAGCTCCAATAGCTTTTCCATTCTTGATGTCATGGCATCATCTTCAATCAACTCTAGCTGATGAGCTAACTCTAGGGATGGGAACTCCAATGAAATTGGGAGCCTTGCTTCTCTACCATAAACTAACACAAATGGTGAATTCCCTATTGACCTTTTAGGTGTTATTCTATCAGCCCACAGTGCAGTCTTCAATTTTTTATGCCAACACATCTGGTTATCTTCTATTGTCCTTTTCATACTTTTGATCAAGTTCTTGTTGGAGGACTCAGCTAAACCATTACCCTGAGGATAGTATTTTGAGGATGTGCTCAAATAGATATTATGATCTACTGCCCATGCACAAATCTAAGCTCCAACAAAAGAATTTGTATTATCTAAAATAATGGTTGAAGGGGCACCAAACCTAGTCACAATTCCATCAAGGAATTCTACAACTGAAGATTCAGTGGCATCCTTCAATGCAACTACCTCTATCCATCTAGTGAAGTAATCTGTAGTAGCTAGAATCCACTTGTGACCAGAACTAGAGGAAGGATTGATAGGGCCTATGAAATCCAATCCGCATCGAGAAAAAGGCTGGTCCACTTGAATGGGATGAAGGGGAAGGACTACAAGTCTTTGTTTGCAAGAGAAAAAGGTGCATTTTTCACACTTCCTTACATACTTATGATAGTCATGAAATAGGGATGACCAATAATAACCATCCCTCATGATCTTCATTGTAGTTGTCCTTGCTGAGAAGTGGCCACCATCAGGACCATCACGAAGTTCTTTGATCATTCTTTCAACCTTGTCTATATTAAGGCATCTTAATAGGGCTTCATTAAAATCTTTTCTAAAGAGGACACCGTTAACTATGACATAAGGAATTGACTATAATCTATACTATCTCCTTTTAGTTCTATCTAATCCTTGATGGTATCCATTGCCTAATAAGAAACTCTTCATGTCATCCATCCAACTTCCTGGGTCACTATTTCTTACCTCTTGTTGCTCTATTGGTATCATAGCAGCTTCCTCATCAAGTTCCTAAGATGATAACATCTACTTACACAACCCCCTCCCTCTTACCAGAATGGTAATCTAAATGTCAATATCATATTCCATTACTTTACTAATCCAGCTAGCTCTTTTCTAACTAATATCTATGCTTAAAAAGAAATCCTTCACACTTGCATGGGGTACTAACAAATAAATCTTATTATGAGACAAGAGGTGTCTAAATTTCTTTAAAGCTCTAATGACTACAAGGGCTTGCTTCTCTACATAGCTGTATTTATCTTCATACTCTTTAAGCCCTTCACTAAAGAAAGCTATGGGTTGCTCATCACCTTTATCATTTCTTTGGGTCAAGACAACATAAATGCTTGACTCAACACCTAGGGTATAAAGGATGAAATCTTTCTCAAAATTTTGATTCATGAGAGTAGGGGCTAAGGCTATGGGTGCCTTGATCTCTTCAAAGCTTTCCTTCCCCTCCTCGGTTCATGCAAAGACCATACCTTTCTTGAACATAGCTGTAAGAGGTTTCACCATGGTAGAAAGATTAGGGTTAATCTCACAAAATTTATCCTACCTAAGAAACTTTTCAGCCCTTTCTTGTGTTTAGGAAGAGGGAGGGAAAGTATTTCTTTTTTTCTCTCCAGATCAATGGTTAAGCCATCCTTAGATACAATATGTTCTAATAATTTTCCTTAGTTAGTAGCTAAGACACACTTTCTTGGGTTAAGGGAAACTCCAAACTCTTTGCATCTTAAGAATACTTGTCTTAGATGATCAAAATGATCTTCTACATCTTTTGAGTACACCATGATATCATCAAGGTAAACTAAGACAAACCCGTCAATCAATATTTTGAAGGCCATCTCCATTGCCTTATAAAATGTAGCACCTGCATTGGTTAGCCCAAATGGCATCTTACAATAAGAATAGGTACCCCATTTAGTGGTAAATGCAGTCTTATACCTATCAAAAATTTTAACCAGCACTTGATTGTAGCCAGAAAATCCATCAAGAAATGAAAATCTCTTTGAGCCACTGACCTTGGAAAAAATCCACTCCATAGAAGGGAGAGGATGGTGATCTTTAAGGGAAGCTTGGTTCAAGTCCCTAAAGTCCACACACAATCTAATTTCTCCATTCTTCTTCCTAACAGGGACAAGGTTTGCTACCCATGATGAGTGTTTAATGGGAAAAATTATATTGGCCTCAATCAATTTGGATAGCTCTTTTCTCATTAAGGGTTCAATCTTGGGATTCATTGGCCTCTGCTTTTGTCTTACTGTCTTTACATCATTAATTAAATATATGGTATGCTGAAACAACCTTGGTCAAAGCCCTTTATATCATCATATGTCCATGCAAATACATCATTAAATTATTGACATAGATGAATAAAATTTTCTTGTTCAATTTCAGAACATACTTTCCCCATGTTTATGGACTTTCCATCAACAATCATGATTGGAGTGTAATCACCTTCATTAGCAGCTAGGCTTATGTCTTTGCCTCTTGTTTGGTCATTAGGATTGAAAACACTTTCTAGAGTAATGAGACCTTTAGGAAGCTTGTTGGAGCTGAGGTTAATAATTTGGTCACCATACTAATCCTACAGTCTTGATTGATTTCTCTCTGAAAATTCTACCTCATTCTACAAGAAGCTCATAATTTTCTCATTAGACTCAAACACTTGCCAATGGATGTTGTTATCAGGGATGGTAGGCCTTACTACAACTCTGATTTGTTGCTTCTTCTCCTCCTCAAGATTCCCTAGCACATCATAAGATGCACCTATTTCTACAAGTCTATCAGCATGTTTGTTTTCTTTTCTAGTGATGCTTTGAATATTAAATGCATTGAAACCTTCAAGAAAATCCTGTACACTATTTTTATAAGACTTGAGAAAACTATTCTTGGTGGTATTCTAACTTCTCACTTGATTAACTACCAACTAATTGTCTCCATACACCCTTAAGGCTTGAATTCCTCTTTTTTGAGCAAGTAGGAGACCTTGAATCAAGGATTCATACTTGGCTACATTATTAGTGCAATTAAATTGGAGCCTAAAGGAGAAGTAGTACCTTACTTGTGCAGGAGAAATTGACATCACACTAGCCCCTAATCCATTTTTATTCATTGATCCATCAAAGTACATACTCCATATCCCACTTACATCTTCTTCAGTCTCCACAAGATTGGGAACTAAAGCATTCTTCTCTAATATACAATATGTATTGAGGCCTGTCTCAAGAATTTTTGATGTAGAATCAAATTGATATGCATTGAGCCAAGGGTGTGGTAGGCTCATTCAATATGTCACTCTCATTCATTTCTAGGATAGGGAAATTCATGTTGATGGAGTTGGGGGTGTAAGATTCAGTATGATTGAGGGCTTGAGGCTCTACTCTAATTGAAGCATTGGCTCCATATCTCATTTTAAAAGACATATATGACCAATCAGAAGATATGTAACCACCTATTTGGGTAGTAAAGTCTCTTGACAGATAGGTGGCAAAATATGGCTTGACCTCAACAACATAGATATTTTGGATTACAGTACAACCAAGGCATGCATGTAAGGCCATATCCACATTCCTAAGAATCCCTACAATCTTGACAGTACTACCATCCAACTGTAATACATCCCTAACAATGGGCTCATATTCCATTCCCAAAGCATCAACAACACACCTAGGCATCACTAAACTGCTAACCCCTGAATCAATCATGCAGTTATGGACTAGTTTGCCCCCTATAATGAGAGAAACATAGAATGGGGGAGGTCTAACCTTTTTACTTGTTTCTACCTCCCTTTATTATTGTACTAGACTTGTGGCACTTTCCATACTAGGTGTCTTTGGTTGAATTCTTTCCAATTCTTGTTGTAGCAACCTCTTTTGCATGGGTATAGTAGCAACAACATCCCACATGGAGATATTCACATTTGTCTTCTTCATTTGCTCTACCACACTAAATGTCATAGCAAGTTTCTTGGTAGAAGCTTTGGGAGCTACAATTGTATGGGATTGAGATGGGATAACCTAAGGATCACTTGTATCTTTTTTGCCATGATTTTTCCTTTGCTACCGAAAGGTACTTGATTGATTATTTGCTACTTTCTCATGAGATATCGCATTTGAAGTTGAGGTCTAATTGGGAGGAGGGGGGATGACATCTTCCATAGATCTTCTTTTGCTTCTAGTGTTATGAGCAATGGAATCTTGGTTTACATTACAATGCTCCTCCATCTGATGATTCATAAAAGAGCAATCACCCTATCTTTGCATATCTGAGGCATCTTTAAATTGGTCCTCCTTATATGATTGTTTTGTTGCAAGTTCTTGGACTGTCAAAGCCAAATAAGATTCAACCTTCTAACACATACAATAGGCATAGGAGTAGTTATAGGAGGGACAAATATCTTGATCTTGAGCCATATTGTTTTGAGGGACTATGGCCCTACTTTGGTTTACATTTGAGGTTGAAGCATGGGCACCCTGCCTACTCTGATCAAAAGAATTGTTCCAATGATTAGGAGTTGGAGGCCTACCACTACTTGGAGTTTGATATTGCAATTGATGAGGCTTACTACCTTGAGCTTGTTTTCTTTCCAAAGTCACCACCTTGTTGCTTACTTTCTACATCATAGAGGAGATATCGTCCAATTTTTTCCCATGATCTTGCAATCTTTTCTCTAGGTTTTTTTCTCATTTATCCATGTTCTACATTAGAGATTGCATCATCTCTTTGATCTTATCTATCCCATTTGAAGATTTGGAAGCTTGAGGGACCGGGACAAGAGGTTGTGATGTAGAAGTTGTGGGAAGAAGAGCCATTTCTGGTTGATGATTTGGAACATTAGGGAAGAAAGTTATAGGAGGCCTTGGAGCTAGCTTACCTCCTTGTATTAGGATGTTCTATGATTTTATTTCTATTTCATAAGCATTAGGCAAGGTATCTCCTCCCATAGTTTGGATTGTAGTGACAATATCACTATTAAAAGCTCTAAGGTAATGCAAGAAAGCATTACTAGGGGTAGGCTTCACTGAAGTAGGTATTCCATCCCATGTCTTTTAAAATCTATAATTACAATCAGTCATACATTCATGGGGGGCTCTTTTTATAGTAGTCAACTACTCTAAGAGTGACAACTACTCACTTTTATCCTTAAAATGTTTGCACAATCCTGCTCCTAATCCATCCCAATCTATTATAGAACCATGAGCTAAACCTCTATACCATTGTAGTGCTTTTGCTTTTAAGGATGAGGCTAGGAGCCTAACTACAACATCATCCTCTATAATACCATGGATATGGTATACTTTTGAGGGCAGCTACTGGTATGTCATGTCTTTGGGCTAATAAGAGAGGGCTCCCACCATTAAAGGTGGAAAAAGTGTGAGTTCTAGGCAATGCCATATAGATAAGTGATCTATTGATGTGTATTGATGGTAGCCTAGGCTGAGATCTAACAATAGGAGGAGTAGAGATAGATCTTGTAGGTGTATTTGTTACTATTGTACTCCTAATTAGTGATAAAGATATTCTAGTCTTCCTTCTTCTAGGGTTTGAAAATGAAAGCTCTTGATACTGAAACTTACCTCTAGAAGATGCCCTTATTTCAGCTCTAGTCATGAATCACTACAACTTTGTTCTAGAACTAGATATGTATTTGAAGCTTAGAGTCACCAAGTACTTGAAGAATGAGCCTTGTCAAGGCTTAAACACCGAAGCCAGTACTATCTCCTCGGCATTGATCTTGAAATCTTCACTTTGACACTAGTAGGCTTGAAATTTTTTGAAAAATTTGTCCCACCGCGTGTGCCAAAAACTATTGTCACTTAGGTTTGCACCCTTGTCCAAAGCCTATGCATGAGGAAAACCTAGTGAAACATGGAAACAACCTCCAAGTTGTGGGACTTGAACTATGAGGTTGAGTCTTCGGAGAAGGCTGGCTTCCTCTTACTATCAGGACATACCTAACTACTCTTGGAGAGGAAAAGGGAGGAGGAGAGCATGAAAGAAAATCTACCTAATCTAATCTAAAGAGGTGATGCACCAAAATAGAGTGTTCAGACTAAACTCTACCCATATATGCACTATTGAACTAGAATGAAACTAAAGATATACACATCCAGAATTACTTTAATCTAATAATCACATGTAGATTAGAAGACCAATATGAATGACACAAGGAAAGAGAGATTCACTTATATTATCATTCATAGGCCAAGGAGATATGGTGATGTAGATCATAGATCTCTACAAAACACCAATAAGAGGCAAAGAGTTCTTGCACTTTCATACCAATAGTTGAGAGAGATAAGATAGAAAATCATGTAGTTTAGAGGCATAGGGGAATTTACATTGAGAATTTTCAGAGCAGTAACACAAAAATAGAGAAGTTTCGAGCTTTACAAAATTCAAAAAAATTGCCTTTATAGCTCAAGCATAACTGGGATGTCCTCTCCCTGTAATTACTCCACAACTACTACATTGAAGTCCTATAGAGAACAATCATGAAGAAAATTTGATTTGGATATAGATCCAGATGCAATGATATCTGATCTTTTGTATCAAATAATGCCTTGAGAGGATGGAAACAACACCATTGATTGTCTTGATCAAGTAGATGGATCAACTGGGGGTGGTGGAGTGCTCTTCCTTGTCTCACATTCATTCTTAGTAGGTTGGGATTGATCATAAGATCGGATGTGTGTAATGACTTGTTATTCCCCTATTTTGGCTAGTGAATCAACAAGTTAATGAGTCAAACTAAATTAGCAAGCAGGATGAGCCACCTGGGCCAATAATTTCTCTCCTTTTTGCCACCTCCCAAGGTCCTACCGAGTTGACCACCTGTTTCATTACTAACTATTCCATCTTCTCAAAATCCAACTGCAACGGTCACATTAACTGGCAGCACCTTTAATCGTTACTGTGTCCACCAACTGGGACACATGTTATCGGGGCACTATGTTGCTATGTGTATCCTCCTCATAGCTTCCCATAGCGAGATAGTATTGTCCATTAATTTAGACTAATTTGAAGATTATGAAGACTCGCTGTATTATCCCACTTTTCCCTTAAAAATTTTGGGCCCACGAAACAACTTAGCATGCCTGGCATCTAACTCGACTCAAATTGGTACCATCCTTGTAGTTTCATAACACTCGACCCCACCCTACTATGCGTCATTGAGGTGCTATGTCACTATGGGTATCATCTGAGCACTTTCCCATAGCGAGATAGCACCCACCATAGATTTCCTGAGATCTGATGGTGAGCAAGATGGGTCTGTCCTATCAGTACACCACCCAATAAGAACTGGCCACATGTAAACTTGTCTAACAAGTCATCGTTAGCGGCCCACCAAGTGAAATAGGACCCACACTCCATAGTCATATTTCGGCCAATGAAAAGATGACCAACTACCAATGTGTCTAACTTTCACCACTAGTATCTGATGGGGCATGCCTGGTACGCACAGTCCTTCTGATGCCACCATAGTGTAGTTTCTATCTCAGTGCTATGTCCTTATTGGTGAGGAACATAGATTTTTTGATAGTGCCACAGTGCCCACCATCCTTCCAGCAAAACCCAGCACCAGAAAAAATAATGAGGGAAAAGAGGAACCACCTAACATGTGGCTGAAAGGTGCTATTTCGCTATGGATAACATATGTACAACTTTTCATAGCGAGATAGCATCGACCATGGATTTAGAAATATAATAAGGTTGAGTGTAACGTATTTTGTTTCCCTTTTGAATATTTGAATATTTAAAACTTGTGAACGTTACTATGCTGAATTCAAATGTGGTGATTCTGGCAAGAAGGTAAAAATGACTAACAGTTTACAAAGACTGTTAGGTATCACCTTGTTAGAGGATTTCAACATCCTATTAGAAGTGTGCCTAGTTAGAGCACTGCAACTTACAATTAAGTAAGAACCCTATTAAAGGATTTCATACAGCCTATTAGGACTACTTTGTTAAGAGATTTAACTAAAATTACCTGTTAAAAGGTCTTAGCATAGATCTTACTATTGGAACTTGCTTTCCTGATGACATATCACCTCTACACAATGTCCAATTGATCCTTTATGATCAGATCTCTTAATTTTGTATTCTTTTCTCTATCCTTTGTTCTTCTCTAACTTATTCTACAATTCACTCTTAATTCTAAGTCACCTTGAGTGCTTTGCATGCAAACTATCTTGTTCACTCCTCTAATTCAATCACTCACCCATAAAGAGTTTATGGCTTCATCCTTCTTAAGAAGACTTAGGTGGCTTAGGGTTGGGTATAAATCTATGACTAAGATTCATTCATATTACCACTTAAACCTTCCCATTTTCTAATTGGATGCATATAATTGCATAGGAAATTCAAATATAGATTTATCCTTATCTTCAAAGTATCATAATGTATCCTTAAGTCAGCTCAAAAATGGTTTACATACATGTTTGTTCCATTATAAAAAAATATGTTGAAACTATGTCAATCAGCATATGAAGTCTTCTAATGCTCAGCATGCACTATTCTATATACTCTGACTTGGAACCTACATTACTTGGCATCCACTACTTACTTAGCTCTTGAATCACTTGACATGGTCTATCTACTCAGCACCTAAGTGAATTGGTACTCATTGCAACTTGGCATGGTCTAATGTTTATATGATGTGATTAGGATTTATTACTAGTTTGAAATGAACTGAGTAAATAGCTTAAGTGTCTTGACACTCACTTATCAAAACCAAATTGAGATCAATAGACTAAGCCTTCATAAGTAGAAAGATGTAGATCTTTCATTATGAGTATTTCACAAAAGGTGATGTGGGAGCATCTTGCATTATAAAAAAGAGAGAGAAAAAAAACTATTAAAAAAAATTGAGAGTGAATGTGATAAAAATTAGAGGAAAAATAATAAAAAATAGAAAAATAGAAAAAAAAGGACAAAAGTAGGATTTCTATTTTCAAGGTGCATAGGTGGTGTAAATAGAAATATAAAAAAAAAAAATTATCATTCCATTTATTGAGCTGTATAGGTGGAATTCTAGAAGTTTGTGGACATTTCCTTAAATCATGCATTTAAGATTTGTTGGGCCACATGGTGGTGCTTAGTTGTATTTGGGTGGGAATTAAATATTTCTTGCAAGGTAGTTGGATTTACCTTTTATCCCACATTGGTTGTTTTTGTAACATTTTAGGTGGTAAGTGCCTATTTAAGCAAGGTATATGAGCATTTCTAATAAAGTTCAAAGGCATTATCTCTTCTTTGTAGAAGCTTAAAGAGAAGGAGGAAGTAGAGGAGTGAGTTTTCCTAAGTGTGTGGAAAGAGCATTGAATATGAGGTAGTTTACAACAAGATTGTGGTGGAGTTGTGAGTTTATCAAAAGAGCTAATGGTTGCAGTTTACAAATAAGGAGCTTGCTTGGTGGGCTTGCGAGCACAAGTTTATATCTTCCTTGGAGGTTTCTACCAGAGTGTAGATGTGAAATATCTTAGTGTTTGGGTTGGATTCTTAAGGATCTTGCAGAACTATTATTGTAATTTCTATTGTATTTTACCATAATCAAGAAGGGCTTATAGCCTAAAAAATTGCATGTAACCAATTATTTTATGAATAAAGAGATGTGATTTTATATCAGATCTTGCATTGTTATTGTGTTTCTATTGTATGGTTATTTTCTGTGGGCTAGGATATCTCCTTTAGTGATTCTCCTACATTATACTACATAAAAAGGCTAGTTCCTTGTGTAATATCTCCATATGTGGAGTTAGGTTAGACTTGATGCTTATCAATTTAGCTTTAATATTTGTCTCATCTATATGTAGCACTGCTAACTAACTATGGGAGTTTAGGAGATTCCTGAAATGTTTCTCACTCTGGGCTAGAGACTATGTTAGATTTATACTAGATGATTGCATATGACTCTCCAAACTCAATATGTGGCTCTCAATTTCTTTTGTGAAGAGTGTTAGATTGAGCAATTTGGTTTACAAAGAGAAAATTTTCTTTAGTTATTTGTTCACATGGTCAATTTTGGTTGCTAACTCAACTTGTGATAGTATAATAGCACTTGATATCTTTTCATTGGCCTTATTTTGAAACTTTCTTTCAAATGATTTAAGTAACTTCGCATTTGAATCGAGGTCTACATCATTTACCTTCTGAACTAGGATGGTTAACTACCCTACTATCAACTTGTTGGCTTTTGGTGCTGGTAGGCTAAATGCATCAAGAAAAAATTCCTTGAAATCTAACAAAGCTTACTTCTACCTATGCTCCTACCTGAGTAGTTCTTGTTTTTTCTTCCTTGCAAGTGCATATTATGGTATGCTCATCTATTCAATAGTGATAGCTACAAAATCAAACTTGTGTAATTCAATCACTTCATCCAAGTTCACATAAACAAATGATGTAACTTCATCTACCTTGGATGTGCTTGGACTTGGCCTTGATGATTGCAGTGGTATTGCTTCTATACTTAGCCTATGAAGAGCTTGACTAGGAGGAGGAGTAGCTCCTGGAAAAGTTACTGGAGTTTGTAAATTGCTATTTTCTCCTTAGAATTTGTAGTCAAATATGACTCTTAAGTTCTATCCTTGGCTAGCTCTACTTGCTTGGTTTTACCTTGTGCTTGTGTTGTAGGTGTAGGAGTGTCTACCTAACACGTTGGAACTTGTGTTGTGTTTTTTTTCCAGTAGCAACTTATGGTACTAGTACAATGTGTACCAATTTTATGATATGGATCATGGATGGCTCCTTCCTTTAATACACTACAAGGAGTAATGTAGGTTGTATCAAGGTGAATTGAGGAGGGGTTGTAGATGTATCTTGTGTTTGAAATTTCTCCCTTATAGATGCCTTGTCTAATTTCTTAATCTCATCAACACTCACAATTATAGGATTTTCACAAAGGTTGGCCTAGGTAGTGGATTATACTAGTATCCTCTTCAATTTTTCCTCATGTAAAGGGTTTGATGTTTTGAGTGATAGTATCAAAAACATCTTTAATCTTTACAATATCAGTATCTATATTCAACTCATTTTGAGGACTGACACACTATTCTATCTATTGCTCATCCTCAGTGTAGCATGTGTATCTTCTTGTGTCTCAGTGCCTTCATCATGTGCAACTATCTTAGTGTCAACTTTAGTAACCTTAGTTACTTGTTGTTGTTCATCTTTATCCTTACCTACCTCAATAGGTGTCTGCTCTATTGCCTTGGTGTTGTCAAACCTTATAATGATTTCCAAATATGAGTGGTCTTCTCTACAACATCCTCAATACAATTTTGTATTATTCTAAATACTCTATATTTTGGTGCAAATTTCCTTTCATGCTTCTTTATTTCCTTTGTCATTGTTACCCTAGAAAATTTTTGCCTCTCTTGAGAAATTTTATTCTCTCTAATTTGTGTTTCTATTATGAGACTACATTACCATTTTTACTTAACCTTTCCATATAGACATTTTGGCAAAGAGTTGGCAATCTCAATTGGAGTCTTCTTGAATGTTTCCATCATTACATATATTGACTCCTCTTCTTGGTTCATCTCAACTTTTCCAAGTTTACCAAACTCAATATGTGTGAGACCCAAAAAATCAACATTATTCCTTATATTTTCAACATATTGTCTAGGTCTAAGGATGAACTATGACTTACCACTTTAAATTGGATGTTATCATCAAAATTTGTCCTTTCTTCATTAGATTTAGCTGGAGCTATATACTTTCTCCTTGGTCTCTTCTAAGACTCTTCTTTTTAAGCTGATCTAGTCCTCTTTTCTTTGGTCTTATCTACTTCTTGGGCCTTCTTGGTAGCAGCTCTTGTGCTAGTTTATGTAGCTTGAACTGCAGGCTTAGGTTTTACACTATAGGCTTAGGTTTTACAATCATTCTTGGTTTGCTAACTATCAGTGTTTTTTCTTTCCTCTTCTTTGTCATAGGTGCTTCACTGGCTTCTTCTCCCTCATCACCTTCCTCAATTTCCAACTCTTCTACTTGGTCTTCACCTTAACCTTGAGTTATAGCCGGTGGTGCTTGAATAGGAATATCTTCTTCTTCTTTATCATCTTCTTCATCATCATCTACTCCACCGAATATTTTCTTAAGTTTCTTGACAATATTATTCTTCTTTCTCATGACTAAGATAGTCTTTATATCCATTGTTATTTTAGATTTTTCCACATCATAGTTCCGAAAGGCAGTAGCCTTAGCATCTATAGCTTCTGCAAGTAATGTTATGATTGCTACAGAGGCCTCGTCCACATTGATCTCATAGCCTAGTGGCCTTAGCCACCTTACCTTTATAACTATATCTTGAACATATGTAAAAATAGTTTGAACTAGAAAGAAAACATCATTTAAATGTTTCTCAACTAGTGAAACTACTATCCTTCATCTTTTCTTCATTAAGTGCTTGAAATCTTCAAAGTAGCTATTCATTAAAAAATCAAAATTCTCTCAAAGTTACTCAATAAATTCACCTATTTTGTGCTACAATAGATCTATTTTTTGTCCATGCAACTTTACCAAAAGTAGGCAATGCATTCTATACATAAAAGAACATAGAAAAAAGAATTGATCCAAATTTACATTGTGTACTCTTGGTCTTCTTTATTGCTACCAAATTTTCCATCAATTGTTAGAACTACAACTTAGCAAGGTCATAATTATAATCCTTCTTGATTATTTTAGAGACCATTTCAACAACAATACATAGTAAACTATTGAGCCTGGTAGATTGATAAAACTTATGTGCTATAATCCTTACCACAAAATCAATTAAGGGATATGAGATAGTGTCAATTTTCATACATCATTTTCTCCACACAAATCTTTTATTTTTCTCAATAAGTTTCTTAGCTTCACTCCTCATAGTTTTAGGTCAATATAGGGTTGGATATCCTATAACATTGTATACAATATTCTTAGTGATTTAACTAGTCCATTATCAAAATATAGAGTTATCATGAATTCTGCTTAGAACTATCTTTAAATCCATTTAGTTTTGAAAACATTGGGGATATCTATGGCATGGATTGACCACTTTGATTCTACAATTTTGAATTCATCTCTCAATGCTCCATTTTCACATAATTTCCCATATGTTTCCTTAATATCCATGTCACCTATGCTACCCACCTTGCATGTGTAGCAACATCTTACATCCTAAATCATAAAATCTTGAGGTGGTATCATTGATAATGCACTAGATGAATCTTTCTTGTAAACGATATTAGGAATGACTTTAAAATTAGGTTGTTTGATCTTATTTCTTATCAATTCTACTTTCAAAACTTGGTTACCCTTTTTAACATTTTTTTCTAAAGAAATAGACACCATTATGAAAACCTAGGGTTTGTAAAAATTCACATTGAGTAGCTTGGAACACAATAAATATATTAGTAAATATGTTAAGATGATGTTAAGAAACTATTGAATCCTAATTGCAAACATTTGGAATGATCTCCCCAAATTGCCTTTCACTTTTCATGCTTCTCTTCAAATATGAGTGATGTCAAATGAGTAGAAATCAATCATATATACCTGAAAACCTTGCATTTAATGTTGAGTTCTTATACAATTGTAAGCTCATCTTCAATAGAAATTTCATCTCACTCAGCTTCCATGAAGTTCCCTTTATGCTTGACAACCACTACAAGCTCAACCAACACTATCACTGATGATAGCTTGACATCAACTAATATTTCACTCGATAGCTAAAGTGAAAATTTTCATACTCAGCAATAACATGAAAATTATTGTAACTTAAAGATTTCTTCTAGGTTATAATTAACACATTGAATATTACTTCATGCATATATAATCTTTTTAGAACTAAATCCTTGGAACTAATGTATAATATGCCTTTTAAATATTAGTAGCAATATACCTCTTGATTTCTTAATTGGAAGTGGTGTGATCACTTGACCCATTGGGAGAAATGACCTCATCTAAGCTTGATGTGCCATAATCTTCCTTTCTCTTCCATGTCTTGTTCATCTCATCTCTAACATGCTCAACACCTACCTTTCTTTTTCCTTTATTCAACTCACTTCTAGGTTCCTTTCACCTTGTTAGACAATTCCTATTTATGTTTCTAGTCTTTAGATAGCTAAAACATATGGTTTGACTTAGCCATCTTTTGTAGTGACTTCTAAAATGTCTTCTTATACAATTTTTAGAAACATGTCCATACTCTTGACAATGGTGACAACTATACCTTGTATTATAATCCCAATTCTAAGAGGTTCCATTGTTCTTTAAATTTTCTTTTTTGATGACCATTTAGGCTTGGATCTACAATAATATGCTCTATGTCCATACTTTTGATAGTTATAGTAGTATCCTTAAAATATTTGTGTGCTTATGTCTGTGTTCTACATTCATGTGCTTGATGTCCTCATTTGTTGCATTTGTGATAGTCACCCATGAACTTCTACTTAGGATTCTAATTTATAGTCTTGCTTCTACAAACATTAGCATTATGACATATCTTATCACAATTATGACAAGTAGGTTTGGGGTTCTTACCTTTGTTACTTCTGTCTTCACCACTTTGGGATGATTCTTCTTCTTCAATACTAGTGCAACCCAGTCCAAAAGTATCACTATTGGATATAGGGGATCTCATTAATTTCTCAAAGTACTTGATAGCTTCAAGCTTTGTTGAAACTTTTAGCAAACACTTTTTCTCTTTTTAGATCATTTCTCAATTGTTCATTCTGTAACTTCAATGTTTAGATCTCAATATCTTTTGCATTCAGTTCATGATTTGCAATCATCATTTGAATCAATGTTCCAATTATGTGTTAGCAATCTTATTTACCTCTAATGTTTTCTCTTCTCTTCTATTAATAAAAATACTTTTCTCATCTTCAATCATGACATTTTCTTCTATGTATTTCTTTTTTTGTACAATGACATCACATAGCAATACTTATTGTACTTATTATTGTCTATTAAGATTTCTGACCTATTTAGTTAGAGTTCCATTCTTTTCCATCAGATTTGCAATTGTTACATCAAATTCATTTATGTTTCCATCTTCAAACAATTTATTAGTGTCAATCTCTTGATGATTTGTAGGTCATTCTCTTCAATATCTACTTCATTCGTTCTTTTCAATGATCACTTTAACTCATCTTTGTTTCTTTTAGCTAATTTAGGGCAAGTTGTATTGTAATCTTCTAGTTCTCAATAGTCTTTCCCAACTTTTAGACTTCCATCTACAAGATCTTTCCTCAAAGCCATAAGGCTTTTATGTCAGAGAACTCTAGCTCTAATACCAATTTTTGGAAATACAATACTAAATTATACTCTAAGAGGGGGGTAGGGGGGTGAATTAGCTCTTAAAAGTTTCAACCTCAAAAATATTCACCACACATCCATCTCGCAATTTATGCATATAAAATGAAATACCAAATTAATCATACACATCCATATCATGAAAGTAAAAATATTCAATCACACATATGAAACAAGATATTTGGTCACCCAAAAACCCTCCAAGGAGAAGATAAAATTGGGGTGGAGATGACACCCACAAATCTTTACTACCATAGTAATAAAGTGTATCCAATGAAGGTTACAATATTTTGATCATGAAACATGATCTAAACTATGAAAGGTCTTCCTTGTTAAAAGCTTACAAAGACTATTAAGTCTTACCCTATTAAAGGATTTCTACACCCTATTAGAAGTGTGCTTGATTAAAGGAATTTAACTTAGAATGGATTAAGTAACCTGTTAAAGGATTTACAATAACTTGGTAAGACAAGTTTGTTAAGATATTTAACTAATTCACTTGCAAGAATGTCTTAGCAATGATCCTTCAGTTAGCATTATGTTTCTTGATGATAGATCACCTCTCTCCTAATATGTACTTGATTCTTTCTGATTAGATAAAACTTATCTCTGATTTCTTCTAATTCTTTTCCTTTGTTCTTATCAAATTGATTTGCATAGTATCTCAATTCACAACTGTTTAGCATCACTCTTCAAGTACAAGTTAAATTATTATCATTAGTTCTAAAAAAATCAATTTCGATAAAATAAACATATAATATTTCATACCATGGTCTTGTTGTTTGCTTTAGTCCATAGAAATATTTGTTTAGTTTACATACCATATGCTTCTGATTTGGCTCCACAAATCCTTTAGGTTATTCAATTTAGGCCTCTTCCTCTTGAATTCTAATTAGAAATACATACATGGAATCCTTTTGATAGACCTTGAATCTTTTGTAAGTTGCACATGCCAATAGTGTTCTCACTCCTTCTAATCTTGAAATAGGGGCAATTTTTTTTTCCATAGTGAATTTTTTCTTATTAATGACCTTTACATGCAAGTCTCACCTTTTTTGTCATAACTTTTATTTGTTTTCTAATATTTATTTTCTCCCATTCACATTCTTGTTTCTAGGCCTTCGTACCAATATCCAAGAATTATCCTTCTCAATCTAATCTATCTCTTCATTCATCATATTGATCTAGTCCTTATTCTCAAGTGCATGTCTAATAATTATAGTCTCAAAATCATAAATTTAACATGTATTATCTATTAACTTACTTCTTTTCATGACTCCAACACTTATGTCTTTTATTATTTAATTCTATGAATTATGTTTTATGACATACTTTTCTAAACCATACTTAGCTTTGTATTCTCTACTATTAACATTTCTCAATCAGGGCTCAATAATGTTCTTAGTGTGCTTTATCTATATTTCACATAATTTAGGGTCTCTCTTAGCATATTTTTTCTATTATTTAGTTTCTTTTTGATGTTGCTTGGTTTCTCTTTGTTGTTTCTGAGTGTATCATTGCAATGACTTAGTTTTTTTCTTGGGTACAGAATCAAGTTCTTGATCTTGTACTCAAATAAATTTGTTGTAATCTTCAGGTTCTTTCTATTGGTCAAATAAATAGTATTGACAAATGAGTGTCAACACACTTAACCATTTTCAATTTTTATGTCGAGTACACAATAAATGTTGAGCCAAAATTTTAATAGATGTTGAGTCACAGTTAGTGCTGAGCAGATTACAATATAGTATGTGTTGAGTGATCCAAGAATTGTTCATGTGCAAAGTAAAAGAATCATTCAGATGCCGAGAAACTCAAGACAACATATGTTGAGTGATACAGGATACAATAGGTGCCGTGAAAACTAGGAAATGTAGTTGATGCCAAGCAATCTAGAAATAGTATGTGTTGAGCATCAATAATACTTCATGTTTTGAGCAATGCAGGATCAACATAAGAGTTTGTACTTGTACAAACTAAGATGTAAACCATTTTTTGAGCTGACTTAGAGAAATTTCAAAGGAGAAAAAGGACAAGGAAGAGTCATTTGCATTCCCTATGAAATTTTCATGCAACCAATCAAAAAAATGCTGAAGGCATGCAACCAATAATAAAAATGCAAAGTATGAGCAGGAATTTGAGATTCAATTTGGATCATAGATCTATACCTAACCCTAAGTCTTCACATTCTTTATAAGGAGGATGAATTCACAATTGTATGGATGGAAGAAAAATAGCATAAGGGGAGATTATAGTGAAATTTTAGTGTGAAGAGGAAAAGACTTAGTGGAAGGGATAGCATTTATCTAATGAATCATAATAGAATATAGGACATATTAAGAAGATTAGATTGAGCAAGGATTAGAAAAGAAAAGGTAGATCAAGTGCCTGAATCCAACAATTTGAGATTGCATTCAATCAGGTCAAATGTTCTAATACTCTCTCAAAATTGTATTAGAAGTTGAAATCCTATGGATATAGGTTAACTTAACAGCTAGGTAGGAGAGCCTTTAGAAAAGGACAAGAAAGTCCTATGTATTAGGTAGGTTTAATAGCCTTCATGTAAATCATTTAATTGAGTGATACTTCATGTAAAGTGTTTGTAAATCCTTTCAATAGGTCACATTTAATAGTGTGTCATAGCCTTTAATAGGGCAAACCATCAGAAGTGGTTGAACTCATTACTGTGATAACTTTTGTTGGTGTCATCCCCACCCTAGTTTTACCTTCTTATTCTTGAAGGGTTTTTGGGTCACCAAAATCTCTTGTGTTATGTTTTGATGCATGCTCTCATTTTATGTTTGTTTACTCTTATACATGTTAATTTTAGTTATATGTTATTAAGGGTTTGAAAGGATAACAATTGGTTACTTCTAATTCACGCCCCTCCCCCCCCTCAGAAGTACTCTTCCCATTTGAATATTACAAAAATTGGTATCAGAGCATTGGTTCTCATAAGGAGAAGCCTAATAGCTTGGAGAAAAAAAGGTCAAAAGATGAAAGTCTTCAAACTTGGGAAGATCATTGACAATCAAGTGATTGATGTGCAACTAGCTCTACACAAAGTAGAGGAAGCTAGGGAGGAACTCAAAAAATCTTTGAAAAGAAGAAAGGAGATAGCCATAGATGAAAATGACATACATTACAAAGAGATTGACACAACACATGTATTTTCTAATGGAGACTCCAAGGAATTTGATGCAACAATAGCAGAATTAATGGAGAAAAATAGAGCACAAGTTGAAGAAATCATATTACTCAAGCTCGAACAACAATCACAAGCTATATTGCTTTGTGAAGTAACTAAAAAAAAGAAAAGAGCTATTGAAGAAAATTTCATGATAGAAGATGACAAAAAAAATCTCATCAATAGACTAGAAGAGAAGATAATTGAATTTGAAAAGATTTTAAATATGCAGTTAGATACTTTGAGCCAGATGATGAATGCCCATCATGAGCTAAACATGAAGGGTATTGAGATATCCACTTTGAAGATACAGAATGGGCAATTGTAGAATGAATTGAAGAGAGAAAAGGAAATAGCAAAAAGTTACAATAAATCCAATGAGGTCATCAAGTATTTTGAGCAATTGCTGAAATCACCAAGGGCAAGTAATGACACTATAGGACTTGGATATATCAGCACTAAACAAGGAGAATCATCCAAAACTACAAAACAAAGAAGCAAAAAAGGTAAGAACACTGAACCTACTTGCCATTTCTATGGTAAAAAGGGGCATACCTCTAATTTATGTAGAAGTAAGAATAGTCATCAACATGATAAGCCTAAAAATGCAAACTTCTATCATAAGTGTAAAAAACAAGGACATTTAGCACAAGACTGCAAAACCAAGACCATGAGGACACCAAGATTTGAGGGCCACTACTACAACTACAAAAAATATGGACATAGAGCATTTGAATTCAGATCAAAGTCTATGTGGACACCTAATCAACCTTAAAGAGGAATTAAGCATGCACATCACTACAATTGGGATTACAACACTAGGTATAGCTATCACTATTTCCAAGAGTATGGACACACTCCTAAAAATTGCATAAGGACACATTTTAAGGAAAACTACAACACGTGGTTAAATCAAACTATTTGTTTCAGTTGCTTGAAGACCAGTCATATTAGCAAGAACTGTCCAACAAAGGCCAAGGCACCCAAGACTAAAGTTAATAAGGGAAAAGAAAAAGTTAATGTGGAACATGTTGGTGTTTTAAAAATAATAAGCAACAAAATACATAATACCAAGATGACAATACTCACACAATCTAAAGACTAGGAAATTCTTATTAGCAATTGTATGTTCAAAACCATTTGGGCCCAACTTCAACAAAACCACAGATGGTTTTCTACTATTCTAGGTCTGTAAAACTAGGGTGGGTATACCCAGGGATGATACAAGACTGAGAAAACTGTATGAGAATTATTTTATGTCCATTTTGATTCTCATCTCAAATCCTCAAATACATACATAATCCTTGATAACTTGATAAACACATCCCGTATAGCAGATATGGCAAAAAATTCTTCTATAGATCTACAGGTGTTCTCAACAATAGTGGCTAACTGAAGCTAAAACATTCCACACAAAAAAGTACTGGCCAACTTTTAGGATCTACATGAAATAAAAGTAAAATTGATTTAATTTTGCATTTTTGACAACAATTTGTGACATATTTCTCTTTCAGCTAGATTGAATGTGATCAATGCCTAATCCATTAGGGTTCAGAGTCTACAAAAAATTCTTAGATCTAATTTGTTGCCTTACAACAAATTTTATCAACAGTTCTTATCAAAATTCATCATTCCAAATCCTTTCCAATACTATAGCAATCTTATCACATTCATCAAAGCCTTTACTTAATCCATTGAATTAACATCAATGATAAACAGATATACAACCTAACTAAATTGCATTCAATTTCACAAGCCTTTACTCATACAACATCAAGATAACTAGATAATCAAAAGGAGACAAAGTTTAGAAAGAACTGATATGGGGACAGTTCATAATTTGTATTCATTTTCCTTGAAAATTGTATACAATTTTCAATAAACTCAAAATGACCTTAAAAAAGAAACACAGATCATTCTATATTCATGTGGTCTCTAGATCTGACAGAGAAAATACACCACCAATTTGCTCAAAAGAAATGGACCAAAAATAGACTAAGTATCACTTAGAAAAATAGAATTTGGACCCTTTTTCTAGCCTTGGAATCTCACTTATATAGTGTGAGATACAAGTAGCTTCAGGCTAAGAGAAAATTGATAGGTGTCCTTTTACAAAAATGGGTATGTTACCTCTTTACAAAAGAAACCGGACATCTTAACTCAAAAAGGAACAATAAAAACAATAGAAAATGACAACTGGAGCATAAAATCTTTAACTTTGTCTTATTCTCTAACTGCTCCTTGTTGGTAATGCTTTGATCTATGTGATTGTTGTTAGGAATAAGGTATCTCAACCTTGTGTAATTCCTATTCTTATTATTTGTTTTGTAAAATGTATTTCTTGCAAATAATGTTGATGTGTCGACATCTTGAATTGTGTGTAAGGAGATCATGACTAAAATGGTTATGAAAGATTCCTATGACACGTAAGAGCTATGTTAGGAAGATTCAATAACAGGTAAAGACATGTGGCAACTAAGATATTTGAGTATGGTTTACCTTTTGGGAGTAGCCCTAAAGTGAAGTGCATGTTATAAGCATTTTTTAGGGTTGCGAAGAGATGCGATGCGAAAAAGGTATATTGTTTGTACTGCGAGAAGCTACTGGAGTCTTTTTTTGTTGATGTTGAACTTGCATTGCAAGTGTATTGTAACCTCATGTTGAAGATAATACATTGTGCAGGTTTTGAAGGGGTGGGGTTGTTTTACCGAAAGGTTTTTCCCCACCGGAAAATTCTTGTGTTAAGTGTTCCTTTCTCTGTCTATTTTCTGTATGCATGGTTGGCTGCAGTATTGTTGTTTACATGATATTGAATATGTAAGTGTAGAAGATTTTAATATGATTTACATATACTTTCCTTATGAGATTAGTGTAGCAAGCTATTTCTATAGCTGAGTTTCCTTACAATTTCTTCCGAAACAAATACTTCTCTTTTGGTGGGCCATTCACATTCCTTAACTATTGTTAGTTCATCAATAGTTTTCTGCCACTTGGAATCAATAATTACCCTTCCTTCTATGGTAAACCTATTCATTTTAGTTTCAACCTTGAAAAGGGTATCAACTAGTTCATTGAAAAGACATTCATCAATGCCATATTGGAAAATAGATACCACTTGTGGCAAGTCTATAATGCAATTAAAAGAACTAGACCACTCATTAAAGTCTTTTAGCTTGTCATCAGAATTAGTAATAGAAAGAATTAAAGAATAGAAACAATTTTTCAACACTTTCATTTTGCTTTGAATTATTGCTAGCTTCCCTATGAAGGTTTACAATAAGTCTTTTACTTTATCCATACCCTCCTCCATAGTAATAAATTTATCTGGGAGATCTGGCTTCTTGGCTAACAAGGGTATCAACCTGTCAAAGAATTGCATATATGGCCCCCATTGTTTGAAAATAGGCTCAAACCATCAAACTGCATCCTTGCATACCTATTCTACAGATTCTAGATTGATGAATATATTATAAGCATCTTGAGATATTCTTTTCAGAATGCTTATTCTATGATTTAGTACATTCATCAAGGCATTTTTCTTGGTGTTACTATCAGATTGGGAAACTTCTATTTCCACACTAATCACAGGCACTGGCACTCTTACTCCTATAGGTATTTCTTGTATTTGGGCCTATGCTTCTACATTGTGCCTTCTTTCTTCCTCTTGCCTTGGTGCATGTTCTACCTCCACTACTACCTTCAGTTGTTCTTTGAGGGATTTTATTTCTGTTTCCAGAATTTTAATTTTTTCCTCCAACTCTTCTATTCTTTGCTTCTATACACGGCTCATTTTGAACTCTTCTTCATATATTCTTCTAATATCAATGCATTCATTGCACATTGTAGCTAGCTTATCCTCAATTTCATCAACCTTTTCCTCATTCATGAGAGAAAAGTTTTTAACTAGACTTGAAATTTCTTTCCTAGTAGTAATGTCCACACAATCATATTGCACTGTGCAGTCTCTTCTATATCCATCATTTTGGGCTTCTTAGTGTTGGGGGCTACACTCCATACTGCTAGGGTTTTTGTGTCTACATTAAAAATTGACCCTCTTTTAAAGCCTTCACTGCTAGTGGCTTCATAATTGATGGCCTTGTCGTGTCTTCTCATTTTATCCAACACAAAGGCCTTCTCAATATCCCAATGTGGTATTATAATCATACCACTCCTATGTATCAATTCTCTGGCTTCCGTGGCAGTCATTTTTTCACTCTCAGGATCATAAGCCAATAATTTTTCAACTAATTCCTTATTCTTCTCTGGATCCTCTCCTAGCATGAAACTCAATGTGAGCTCCATTTTTTTTATTTTGTAAAGAAAACTTTTAAACTCTGATGATTTAATGAAATCATCATCTTCCATGGACTTTTCAGATTGCATGAGCCACTCATCCAATCTTGATGCTGCAACTTGTAAATTAGTAGAGGCCTCCCTTGGCTCTATAGCCCTTTGGTGAAAACAATTTTGCCTAATATCAGCAAAATACTCACTATTCATAGACATTATTTGTATGGCTCTACTTACCACCTTTTCAGGGATGTGCATTGTCTTTTGTCTCTTATTCCCTTGAGGTACCCAAGCTGAAGTTTATGGTTACTCTTCTTCTAACTCAATTTCCAATTGTGTATTTGGCTAAGGGGATTTTCTATTTATAATGGCTTCCTCTCCCTCTAGCTCATGAGGCATTTGTGACATAATGTGGTCAATATTGTCCACCATCTTTCTCAAATTATTAGGGTATGCGATCTCTGTATAAAAACCTTTAAAATTAGGGTTGGTCCGCTTCAAAGCATTCTCCACTCCCCTTATTTCCTCAAATTTCCTTAATAACTTATCTACCTCCCCTATTGCTACTATTTTAGCAATTAGGTCCTCTACAGGGATTGGCTTGCTCAGAGGTAGAATAAAACCCCTAATGGCCTTGACCTCATTTGCAATGTAACTGTCAGGGTCATACATCCTAGAGGGCCCAGTAGCAAATTTGTACTGACCTAAATGCTCACTTGTTTCCTCAAATTCATTTTTTCTATCTCAAAATATCCTACTTTAAAAGTTCTAAAGACAAAAGTAGGCTTATGCAAAGAGGGAGGGATCATTTCTTTATTCATCAATAGGAATTGCAAAAACAATTCAATAATAGCTAATCTAGGGGGTAGATATTTAGGCGGTAGATCAGGAGGCTATGGGCATGCAAATACTTTAATTAAAGTGCATTCCTTAAACAAAAAGATACTCCCTTAGTTATGATCTAATTTTTTTTTTTCATCTAAGAAAGACGGCCTAAGCAGAGTCCTCAAAACATTGGGCGCCCTAAAGAAAGTATGATCTAATTGCCTCATGATAGTAGAACTGAACAAATTAAATAACACAAGGGCATTTGAATAAAAGAAAACCTTATGCCAAATATGAGTCCAAAGTTGCACACGTAACTCACCAAGTTCATCAGAAGTTTGATCAATGAATTCCCTGCTGATGTATCGAATGTTGTTGTATAGGATAAGGTGCATCAATAACGAATAATGTTGGAACTTGAAGTCTTTCATCTCTCCCTTCTTAGCATCAAAAATCTGCATGTGCATACTATCAATGATGAAGGCCACATAATCATACTCCTTATGGTGGAAAGGGTCCTATATATCACATGCCATCAAAACAAGCGAACCATACACACAATCTTTTGTACCATCACTTCCCAATACTTTGTGCAACCAATACACTGTATTTTTGAAATAATTATTGAACCTACTCAAAGGTAGAAAATCTCCCACCTTTTTTTGAATTAATATTTCCTTTTTTACCCTATAAGGAATATATGGCAGCATAACATTGTTCAAAAAATAAATTTTATTTCTCTCAAACTTTCCCTACAAATCTGTAATGTCAATAGGTACATCAGTTTGCCCTATTAATCCAAAGGCTTCAACAAAATAAGTTCTATCCAACGTACATAATACACTCACATTATGCTTGTGGAAAGTCCTGGTTACTAGATTGTAGGATTTTATTAGGGCCTTTAACAAATCAACATCAATGAATACTTCTAGAAATATCAATTTTGCCATATTTCTTTTCCAGGGGTTACACACTAGTACATTCTCTATTCTATTCTAATAAAAGTAGATGAAAAGATCATAGCAAGTCACTCTAGGGCACTCAGCATCTCGAACAAAAACATAAGGGTTTCTAAAAATATTGTCATTTGCAGAAATTGCAATTGAAGACCCTAGAATGAGTTTTACCAGTCTTCTGCATGCTTGTTCGATTTTCTGACCCTTGTCTTCTTTTCTGTCTTGGCAGCAAATTTTTTCCTTTTCCCTTCTAGTGTGACTTCTACAACATCATCACCCTCATCTTTAACTTCCACTTCTTCTTCATGTACCTCTTCAATTTCTTTGTCAGACATGTTCTCTTCAAACTATATTTTGTATTCTTTCATAATAGCGCAAAACACATAGAACTCTATAACTTTCAAATTTCAGAATGGAACCAAAAACAAGCTTCTTCACAATGGAAAATACATTGACATTCAATCAAATCCTTGATGTTTTAATCATACATCTACAAGTTTTTCTAAATCAATTTAGCATGCATGAGCTTTAAAACCATTAACACAAGTCATCATCAAGGTATATCAGCCGCAAAATTTGATTCTAATGTACTTTTCAAAGCTTTATTTTACTTGGCTACAGTGATTTTATCTTTCTTTCTTACCTAGCATGACACATTAGCTATTTTCTCTCAAATGACTATCTTTCATTCTTATGCTGAGCCAATCCTTCAATCTTCGTAATGCTAGAAATGCCCTTGACGGATCTCTATGTTTACTCTGAGACATTTCAGCATTCCCTAATTGTAAGAATGTAATGACACCTTAGCACTATTTTTTGAAAATCCCTTTTACATTGATATGATGCCCTTTACCCCATAGGATCTCAAACCTTTTCACTGCATACTTCTATTTTTAAGATTTATACTTTTTTGTATAAGCATAAAACCCCTCACACTATAGGATCAGAAGCCTTTTGATTGTCCCCTTCGACCTCATGATTCAACTATTCCTCGTATGACCTTAAAACTCTTGCTAAGGCTTTCCTTTTTCCTTTTATGCTCACACAACCTTGTATCAGTTGAAACCTTGAAAATCTCTTCTACATCGCTTCGCTTACTTCATTTCTCGAGATAGCATAAGAATTCAAAAATTTACCTTGTGCTCATATGCTCTTAATTTTAACTGTAGCATTGAAATACTTTTTGGCTCTCTTTTATTAATCCTTTATGTCTTTATGGTTTACATTTACCTCGTATGCTTGGAGATCCTTCTCAACTGACATCCCATTCTTATGTTTACTCTTTCTCATAAAAGTGTAAAGCCTTCTCCTTTGTCTTTCTCTATTTACCATTTTACTCTTACACACTGAGACTGAACTCGTAACCATAGAGAAAGGATAAAACAACCCTTCGTTCATATGCTTACCTTGCAAGCATAAGGACGTAATCACACAACTACCCTTTTTAAATATCAACGACTCAGATTTGATCTTAGAAAAATAAAAATAACATCACCGTTGATTTTGTTCACATGAAAAATTCATACCTTAAGTTATATGCCACATGGGCTAGGACCATCTGACATGGATGTGATGCCTTCATCTGATTTGCTACAACTGGGCCCATCTGACACTTCAATAGGCCCCACTTGATGCCTTTACTACTAAAATAGGGCTTTATAGTTGTCCACAAACTCGAGAATGTATGCACGTAATCACATTTGAACCTTACTTTCACTCTTACAGAAACCTTTTACCCGTAGAATCGTAAAACCTTTCATGCACCTTTCAAATCAAGCTTTATGCCATGCTAGGGTATTATGCCTTTCTGCTATCCATTGAAATGTATATGCGTAGATCACAACTCAATACCTCTCCACCCCTTCGTTCAAAATGCTTACTCGTAGACTTGTAACAAGATTTTTCAAAGCACAATAGACCTTTACGCTTCTCTTACAAAACCATTCATATGATCTGGCAGCCTCTGGCCAAACCATTTCGCTACTATGAAAAATAAAAGTGTATCCCCATAGAACATGAAATCCTTTATGCTTCTTTTCTGCACTATGAAACAAGACCACACGAACAAAAGGAATAAGGTACTCTACTCTTACGTGAAACCTTACACCATAAGACTGTAAAGGATCAACTTTAAGCCCTTTACAAATCCTTTTCAAAAAATCGATGGGGAATGTATGATTTTCAGATTTAGGGTATTTTCATGGCTGAGTTAAGAGACCAACCTTGAGAAGTTAATAGAATTTGACAACACACAAAACAAGGCACAACTAGGGAAACCTAAATTTTTTGAGAAATATGAGGAAAGAAAACCTTAATTTTCTTAAATCAAAAGACCTCAATGATTTTTCACGAGAATTTTAGAGTTTTTCTACATTGTGAAAAATTGGACCAATAGTGGCTCTATTTGGGGATGATAGACTACTTGAGTCTATGCAAGAATTCAGAATCTATGGGAGAGTAGAGCACATACTTGGTGCAAAAATGACAACTTCTTCAGAGAGCACAGAGCAACATACAGAAATAAGAAACCAGACTGTATAGGGATATTTACAAGGATTTATAGAATATACAGAATGTTCAGACCCAAAAACTACTATTCATGGATAAAACAAGTATTTTTAAAGAAAAATACCTCTTTAAGAACTGTCCATGAACTAGCAGTTCAAGAATATTGTTTGATAGATGTTTGAGTACATAAGAATCCTCACCCCAAGTAGTTTCAATCAAATAAGGGCCTAACCAGATAGGATCAAATATGCCATGTTTTCCTTTATCCTCAATTCTGGCATTCCACATTAAGAATGTGTCTCCATCTAGAAACTTTTTTCTTACTGTTCTTCTATCATAGAATGTCTTAACTTGCAGTTGCAACTTTTGTTTCTTAAGAAATGCTTCTCTTCTGGTTTCTATCAGTCCTACTAGTTCATCCAACCTTTCTTGAATATCATCAATGACATCCTCATCATATATTTGAATCTAGTTGTAGATTTCTATCAAGTTGTTCTAAGGCATTCTGGCTTGAATTCCATACACTATATCAAATGGAGCTACACCAATGGCTTTCTTCATAGTTACCTTGTCAGCCTATATATCTAACTGTAACTTGGAATCCCATGCTTTTTTGTTATCATCCAAGATTCTCTTAATAACCTTTAACAACCTCTTATTTGTGGGTTCAGCTTGTCCATTCCCTTGTGGATGATAAGGAGAAGATGATGACCTTGTTATTCCATATTTATGACAAAATTTAATAAATTCCTCAAACCTGAAGAACATTGCATTGTCTGTTACAATTTTCTGAGGGCAACCAAATCTAGCGATAATATTATTTATTAGGAAGTTATTGACAATTTTACTTGTTGTATTTCTTGTGGGAATAGCCTCTAACCACTTTGTAAAGTATTCAGTAGCCACTAGAATCTAAGAATAGCCAGTGCTAGACTTGGGGGAAATCTCTCCTATGAAATCTATACCCCACTGTTGAAAGGGTGCTTGAACCTCCACTAGCTTCAATGGAGTAAGGCCTGAGAACTTCAGTTTTCTAGCAAACCTTTGACAAGGGTCACATTTCCTAATCATAATCTAGGCATCCTTGAAAAGGTAGGGCCACCAAAATCTAGCCCTCATCACTTTATGTGCAGTGGTCTTGGCATGCATTTCGTCTAAGACTTCTTTTGCCTTTTCTCGATCAACACACTTCAACAACACTGCCTCAAAATTTCTCCACCATAAACTACCTTAGACAATTATGTATCTAATGGCTTGTAATTTAGTACTCCTCCTTTCATTTCCAGGAAAATGGGGAGGACCTTCCATGTGTTGTAGGTAATATATAACATTGGTGTACCAATCACAATGATCCATGTCACATAAGCCAGGTCTAAGGTCATCAAATACCACATTTATCTGATTGGCATCTAAATTAGATTCAGTCATGAGTTTAGCCAAATCTTGATCTCTTACCAACTTAGTTATTTGCATTTCAATATTAAATTCTTGGATCTTGTTGATCCATCTACACCTTTTGCCTGATACTTCTTGTTGAGAAAATATATCTTTCACTGCAGCACTAGGTACAAAGACAATGATAGTAGCACATATTAGGTAGCATCTAAAAGCCTTAATAGCCTTTACTAAAGCATATGCCTATTTTTCATTTATCTCATATTTCAATTCAGCAGGCTGCAGTGACTTAATGAAAAAGGCAATGGGTTGTTCATATCCTTCTTCATTTTTCTGTAACAAGACTGCAACTACAATGTGAAAGGATGCAAAAGAAAAAATATGCATAGGCTTTCAATAATCTAGAGTTCTCAGTACTAGAGCATTTTTTATTACAATTTTAACATCCTAGAATGCTTGTGAAGGTTCACCATTCCAATCTATATTAGCTCCCTTTTTGAGAATTTTTGAGATAGGTTTACTGATTTCAGCAAAATTGGTAACAAACCTTATAAGAAAATTAACTTAGCCAAAAAAGGATTGAATTCCTTTTACATTTTTTGGCTTGGAGAATTTATCAATAGCTACTACTCTCTCAAGGTCTATTTTTACCCCATCCTTGGACACTATATGTCCTAGTAATTTTCCTTTTGTCATCCCAAATTTGCATTTCTTTGGGTTCAAGGATACTCCATATTCTAGAGCTTTGATAAAGATTTTCTCCAAATGCCTGCAATGATCCTCAACCCATTTAGAATATGTTGTAAGATCATCCTGGTATATAACCATAAATTTATCAATATAATCATGAAATGCCACATCCATGACTCTTTGGAAAGTAGCTCCTATATTAATTAGGCCAAATGCCATCCTTACATATACATATTTTCCCCATGGGGTTGTGAAGGCTATCTTGAATTGTTCACTTTCCTTTACCAAAACTTGATTATATCCAGAGAAACCATCCATCATTGACATTAGCTCAGAACTAGTCACTTGCTGCAACATGGCTTCCATATTTGGTAACCCATAATTGTCCTTCCAAGACGCAATGTTCAAGTTCCTGAAATCCACACACAATCTTATATCTCCATTTTTCTTTCTGGAAGGTACTAAATTTGAAACCTAGGTGGAATGCCTAATTGGTTTGATTACCCCCCCATCCCTTAGTTTCATCAATTCTTCTTGCATTTTGGGAGCTAGGGTAGGTTTTACTGGTCTTTGTTTCTATCTGAAAGGTTTTACATTGTCTTTTAATGGTATGAAATTTTGGAACAAATCTTCCCTATAAGCCTTAAGGTCGTCATATGACCATGCAAAAACATGTCTATACTTCCTAAGCAAGTCAATCAATGGTTTTCTAAATTTAGTAGGTAAATTTTGGCCAATATAAACCTTTTTGGGAGCTTCATCAGTACCCAGGTTTATCTCTTCTAATTCCTGAGGCTTAGGGTCCTTAACTCTTGGTCTTAATCTATCCTAGTTATCAAAAATATTTTCCAAGACCACTAACCCCTTAGGCACCTTATTTTTTTTCAATTTCATAATCTCCTCGCCAAAAATGGTTTCCTTACCATCTATGGTTTCAATTAGTTCACTACAGTCCATTTCTTGACCTTGGTACTTGTCTTCATTTAATAAAAAAATTATAATGTCTTTGTCATTTTCAAAGACTTGCCAATTTTCAATGTTATGAGGTATGGAAGGTCTATTTTGTACCTCAATTTGAGATATTGGACTGCAAATGATATCTCCTTAGGCTTAATCGCTACATTTTCTAACAAATCAGCCATCTTATTTTGAGTCCTATCTTTCCATGAGATGCCAAATGCATCAAAAGATTCTATCTAATCCCAAACTGCATTTCTATACTACTTTAATCTCCTATTCTTGGATGCATAAGTTTCTTTTATCTGGGAGATGACTAATTTAGAATCCCCTATGACATGTAATTTCTTAATTCCATGATGTGTGACAACTTTCAATCCTAGCAACAATGCCTCATATTCTACAATAATATTTGTCCAAGAAAACTTCAAAGTTAATGAATATCTGAAAGTATTTTTCTTAGGGGAAACAAAAACTACACCTGCCCTTGCACCCTCTTTTGAACTTGCCCCATCAAAAAACATGGTCGATAACACTGGTGAGTTAGTGCAACACTCAACTTCATGTTCAATGATAGCAAGTAAATTTTCAACTTCTTGAATAATCAATTCAGCTCTGAAAGCATTGACACCATTGTCCAAGAAACAAGTGGATTCTCTATCAATTTCTTACCCTAAAATGTGATTGACCCTAGGCTCTCTATTTACCTTAACCACTTTATCCCTTATGTGGAAAGTAGCATAAGTCAAATCACATTATAGGCTTCCCCCCATGGCAACACTCCATTTTCTAGAGAGTAACATTCCATAGTGTGAAGGTATATCCACTACAAGGACAGACATGGTTAACTCAACTTCAGGATATGCAACTAACTTGAATGGTAAAGAATTTATGGTGCCCTATGACTTGGACTTCCCTAGCATCCATTCCCCTACATCTGTCATACTTTATATCCACTTTTAACCCTAAGGCTTCCATTACTTTGAAAGGCATTATGGCATTAGAATCCCCTAAGTCTATCATACAATTTTTTAGGGTTTTCCCTTTTATGATTACACCGATGAAAAAAGGGTCAATATCTTCTATGAATTCCATTGAGGAATCATCTAAAAACATCTAGGGAATCTAGGATATGATACCACTTTCCTCTACTACTAAGAGGGTTTGTTGGGCAATAGTTTGTTGTACAACAATATTATTTTTTCTTGTCCCTCCCAACCATGATAGAGCCTTGCTCTTATGTTCTTCAATTCTAAGAAGCTCAGATAAAGGTACTTTTATAGTTATTTGGGACAACATAGATATCATATCAACAGGTTCAACAATAGTGGGTTTTACAAGAGTACCTAGAGTTGAAGTTTTTTTAATAGCAAGCACCACTATTTTCTTGATAGTATCAAGTTCTGATTTCTTTGGTTGCACAACTACTTTTTCTATTTCATTTGTCTGAAATTGAACCTTCTTTTTTGGTTCCCACTTTGTACCCTTGTTGTCATTGATCTTAGGCACATAGATACATTAACTTTCTTACTTTGATCATTCATCTTATGGGTGATATCTTTGATGAATACATTGGATGGCTTTCCTACATCATTATTTACTATTATATTCCTCAAATTGTAGTTACTATGGACTTGGGAAATCATTTCTATTGTAATTCTTTCAATCTCTTCTTTGGAAGGCATTCTTAAGCTTGTGTGACCTACATTAGAAGATGTAACAAATACCTTATTTGTATCATAACCTTCATCATCTGAAAGGACTTGTTGATGATGTATATGATAAGCAATTCTCTGACTGGTAATATCATTTTTAGGTTCGTCAGAATTAGAATCTACAAGGTCATCACACATGCTCACCATATTGCAACTTATATCATCATGGCTTTTCTCTTCACTTCCTTCTTCAGGCTGCACACCTTGATCTTGGGAAAATGATTGAGCAACATCACAATAATCAATAGAATGAGGTGATTGAAATAAAATGCTCCATGGTACATCATCATTCATATTCATAGTGTTCCTTTGCATGGGATTCGGGGTACCCTTATCTTTCAAATTTTGTGTCTGGTTGGGGACTGGCTTACCATCTTCCCCCTGGGTGGTGTAAGGGTAATTTTGCATTCTAGGGTGCCTATTGAAACTATTGTTATTACAAGGGTTCTCTCAACAACATTTGGCTTATTGAAATTAGTGGGATTCATCTTCTTGAGCAATTCCAAAACATGGCCTATAGTGGGTTCTTCTGGATTCTTTCCTATAGGAGTTTTATCACCCTCCCTTTTGTTATTGTTCTTGGGATTAAAAAGCTTTTGATCATCCCTCCTACCCAATTTTTGAGATGCCTTCTTATTATTCTCTATATTTACTACAATTTTATAAGAATCCCTTAAAGTTTTGGGATCCTTATCCCTCAATTGATAAGCCATTTTTCTATCAAAAGCATTGAAATATGTTGTGAGATAGACATCCTCATTTTACCTCATAACCTAAAATAGCCTATACATTTCTTTCTGGAATCTTACAATGAAATTGAATGTGGACTCATTGGCATTCTTGTTGATGTTGTTGAATTCATTTAACATGAATCCTACATTAGTGTTGTCTCCATATTGCTCCTTGAATAATTTCTCCAAGTCACTCCACGAGGTGATACTATCATCAAGCAACCTCCTAAACCAATCCCGTGCATCCTCAGTTAATGAATACACAAACAACTTCATTACCATATCTTCATGTTCAACCTCATAATCATTCAACATATCAATGAAGATTCTCAAATGTTCTTCACCAGTAACAACATTATTCCCAAAGAACTTAATGACTTTATCTCTTAAATCAAACAATATGGGATGTGGGGCACCAAGAATACCAACAAATGATATTTGTCTATACTTTTCCAAGCATAGAGGTTTCTTTTGGAAACCAAGAAAATTTGAGGTGCTAGCTATGTTAGCTTGGTTTAGACGAGCAACTTGGGATTTTTGATGTTGGACAAAAGGGACTTGGGTGCTAATAGTGGATGATGAGGCAGGGGTAGATTGGGATATTCCCTGACTCGAGATTATAGGACCACTAGATGGTGCAGGAGTTGCAGGTGGTATGAAAAAATTGGGACATGAAGCCAATGGAAAATTAGATTTTATGAATTGGATTTTTCTCCTAGTTTTTGTAGCTTGAGTTTCATTCTCAACCTTCTCAAGTTCTTTTGCAAGATCTTCCTTCTCTTTTCTAGCCTTCTCCAATTCTAGATCTAATTTTGACATGGAGGGTTGTATGGGTTTTCTTGATATAGCTTGAGGTTAATTTATTTGGATTCCTATAGCTTTACCTTTCCCTTTATTTGGAGCTTTTGCAATGGGCTCTACAAGGTCCACTTGAATAGGTTTATAGGCTTGGACTTACGCAATAACTGATTCTTGCCTTTGAATCAGGCATTTTTCTTGTTCTTGAACTTTAGCTCTCAAATTGTCTACATCTCCTAATACATCAGTATGGAGAGTGTTTGTATTTTCTTCTAACTTTGTATTCTGCTCCTTCAAGGTAGCCATCATTCTCAGTAGAGAATCTCTTTCTATTATGGCATCCAAGGTGGCTTGCTCCTCCTTTTCAAGATGATTGCGTTTAGCCTCTTCTTCAACAATCCATTTCTTTAGAACCCCTATCTAAGAGTGCACTTCTTTAGGATTTGTAGAAGTAGCCTCTGAATCAGTAGGATCATCCAGATCTATAAGATTGGGCTCTACATATGGGGTTGCTCTAGAATTAAAAGGATTATCAAATGAACTCCTAAATCCTAGCCTATAGTTCATATCTGCTATAGGATCTAGCCTTGATGAAGCAATTCCTACCATGGACACATCTTTGTCCTAAAAAACTCTTTCATCTGGTAATGGGGTACTGAAGATGCCTCGTAAGAGTCTAGTAGTTTCAGATTCAGAATTAAGTGAAGAGGATTCTCTCCCCAATATTGGTTGATACTGGGAATTGATGGATGCATTACCTCTGGGCTTCTAGGTGGGGTTTGGATTTGTTCTTTTCTTATTTTGGTTTTTCCTACCACCTTGGGGTAAATTAGTATGCATTGGTACATCAGGATTGGCTTGCATATAAGATCTTGTATTCTTTTTCCTGTCAGCCATATTCACCTTTTGTTAAAATAAGCACTATCTTCAAAACCTTGATTGAGTCGCCATCCTCATATTGGGAAAATACACAATGACAATTATTGCTAACTCAAAGAAAACAACACACAAGTAGAAATAGAAATGTCTGACATGGATAGACAAATGACTGAGATCATAAGACTACAACTCTTGCTTGTTAGATAAGACACCTGGATAGGCTGGATACATCAGTGTGTAGCTATGGTACTTGGGCTATATCCTCTTTAAATTCTCAAGGTTTTTCACTAAAATATTCCCTTATAACCATGGGAAAAACTTAAATAACCTGACACATACGTATACAGTAGGACCAAAGAAATTGTAGTACTTTTCACAGGTGTGTTGGACAACTCCCCAGCAGAGTCACCATTTTATTGGTGTTTTAAAAATACTAAGAAATAAAATACTTAATACCAAGATGAAAATAATCACACAATCTAAAGACTAGCCAATTCTTATTAACAATTGTATATGTGAAACCATTTGGACCCAACTTCAACAAAACCACGGATGGTTTTCTACTCTTCTAGCTCTGCAAAACTATGGTGGATATATCCAAGGATGATACAAGATTGGGAAAAGTGTATGAGAATTATTTTAGTTTCATTTTGATTCTCATTTCAAATCCTCAAATACATACATAATCCTTGATAACTTGACAAACACATCCCATATAGAAGATATGGCCAAAAATTCTTCTATAGATCTATAGGTGTTCTCAGCAATAGTGGCTAACTAAAGTTAAAACATTCCATGCAAACAAGTACTGGCCAACTTTTAGGATCTATAGGAAATAAAAGTAAAATTGATTTAATTCTGCATTTTTGACAACCATTTGTGACATATTTCTCTTTTAGCTAGATTAGATGTGATCAGTGGCTAATCCATTGGGGTTTAGAGTCTATAGAAAATTCTTAGATCTAATTTGTTTCCTTACAACAAATTTTATTAGCAATTCTTATCAAAATTCATCATTCAAAATCCTTTCCACTACTACAACAGTCTTATCACATTCATCAAAACTTTTACTTAATCCATTGAATTAATAACAATGATAAACATATATACAACCTAACTGAATTTCATTCAATTGCACAAGCCTTTACTCATACAACATCAAGATAACTAGATAATCAAAAGTAGACAAAGTTCAAAAAGAACTAATATGGGGACAATTCATAATTTGTATTCATTTTCCTTGAAAATTGTATACAATTTTCAATAAATTCATAATGACCTTCAGAAAGAAACACAAATCATTCTATATTCATGTGTTCTCTAGATCTGACAGAGAAAATACACCACCAATTTGCTCAAAATAAATGGACCAAAAATAGACTAAGTATCACTTAGAAAAATAGAATTCAAACCCTTTCTCTAGCCTTAGAATCTCACTTATATAGTGTGAGATGCAACAAGCTTTAGGCTAAGAGAAAATTGACAAGTGTCCTTTTACAAAAATGGGTATGTTACCCCTTTACAAAAGAAACCAAACACCTTAACTCAAAAAGGAACAATAAAAACGATAGCAGATGATAGTTGGAGCATAAAATCTTTAACTTTGTCTTTTTCTCCAACTGCTCCCTATTGGTAATGCTTTGATCTATATGATTGCTTCCCAAACAAATAATTCTCTTTTGGTGGGCCATTCACATTCCTTAACTATTGTTAGTTCATCAACAATTTTCTACCACCTGGCATCAGTAATTACCCTTCCTTCTATGGTAAACCTATTCATTTCAGTTTCAACCTTGAAAAGGGTATCAACTAGTTCATTGAAAAGACATTCATCAATACCATCTTGGAAAATAGATACCACTTGTGGCAAGTCTATAATGTGATTAAAAGAACTAGCCCACTCATTAAAATATTTTAGCTTGTCATCAAAATGAGTAATAGAAAGAATTAAAGAATAGAAACCATTTGTCAACACTTTCAATTTGCTTTGAATTACTGCCAGCTTCCCTATGAAGGTTTACAATAAGTCTTTTACTTTATCCATACCCTCCTTCATAGTAATAACTTTATCTGGGAGATCTGGCTTCTTGGTTAACAAGGGTATCAAACTATCAAAGAATTGCATATATGGCCCCCATTGTTGGAAAATAGGCTCAAACCATTGAACCACATCCTTGCATACCTATTCGGCAGATTCTAGATTAATGAATATATTATAAGAATCTTGAGATATTCTTTTCAGAATGCTTATTCTATGATTTAATACATTCATCAAGGCATTTTTATTGGTGTTACTGTCAGATTGGAAAACTTTTGTTTCCACACTAATCACAGGGACAGGCACTATTAATCCTATAGGTATTTCTTCTGTTTGGTCCTCTGCTTCTGCATTATGCTTTCTTTCTTCCTCTTGCCTTGGTGCATGTTCTACCTTTGCTGCTACCTTGAGTTGTTCTTTGAGGGATTTTATTTCTATTTCCAGAATTTTAATTTTTTCCTCCAACTCTTCTATTTTTTTCTTCTGTACATGGCTCATTTTGAACTCTTCTTCATATATTATTCTAATATCAAGGTATTCATTCTACATTGCAACTAGCTTATCCTCACTTTCATCAACCTTTTCCTCATTCATGAGAGCAAAGAGTTTAACCAGACTTGAAATTTCTTTCCCAGTAGTGCTCTCCAATGTCCACACAATCATATTGCCCTGTGCAGTCTCTTCTATATCCATCACTTTGGGCTTTTTAGTGTTAGGGGCTACACTCCATATTGCTAGGGATTTTGTGTCTACATTAAAACCTGACCCTCTTTTAAAGCCTTTACTACTAGGGGCTTCATAAATGATGGCCTTGTCTTGTCTTCTCTTTTGATCTAGCTCAAAGGCCTTCTGAATATCCCAATGTGGTATTAGAATCATACCACTCGTATGTGCCAATTCTCTGGGTTCCGCAATAGTCATTGTTTGACTCTCAAGATCATAAGCCAATAATTTTTCAACTAATTCTTTATTCTTCTCTGGATCCTCTCCTAGCATGAGACTCAATGTGAGCTCATTTTTTTTTATTTTGTAAAGAAAACTTTTAAACTCTGATGATTTAATGAAATCGTCATCTTCCATGAACTTTTCAGATTGAATGAGCTTATCATCCAATCTTGATGTTGCAACCTGTAAATCAGTAGAGGCCTTCCCTACTTTTGTAGCCCTTTGGTGAAAATAATTTTTCCTAATATCAAGAAAATAGTCAATATTCCAAGACATTACTTGTATGGCTCTGGTTACCACCTTTCAGGGATGTGCATTGTCTTTTGTCTCTTATTTCCTTGTGGCACCCAAGCTGAAGTTGATGGTTGCTCTTCTTCTAACTCAGTTTCCAATTATGTATCTAGCTCAAGGGATTCTCTATTTACAATGGCTTCCTCTCCCTCTGGCTCATGAGGCATTTATGGGATAATGTGGTCAAAATTGTCCACCATCTTTCTCGAATTATTAGGGTATGGAATCTTTGTATAGAAACCCTTAAAATCAGGGCTGGTCCTCTTCAAAGCATTCTCCACTCTCCTTATTTCCTCATATTTCCTTAATAACTCATCTGCCTCCCCTGTTGCTACTATGTTGGCAATTAGGTCCTCTATAGGGATTGGCTTGCTTGAGGGCATAATAAAACCCCTAAATGCCTTGAACTCATTTGCAATGTAATTGTTAGGGTCATACATCCTATAGGGCCCAGTAGAAAATTTGTACTAACCTAAATAGTCACTTAATTCCTCAAATGCATTTTTTCCTATCTCAAAATCTCCTACTTTAAAGGTTCTATAGATGAAAGTAGGCTTATTCAAAGAGGGAGGTATCATTTCTTTATTCATCAATAGGAATTGCCAAAAGAATTCAATAATAGCCAATCTAGGTGGTAGATATTTAGGCAGTAGATGAGGAGGTTGTGGGCATGAAAATACTCTGATTAAAGTACATTGCATAAAGAAAAAGATACTCCCCTAGTTATGATCTATTTTTTTTTTCATCTAAGAAAGAGGGCCTAAGAAAAGTCTTCAAAACATTGGGTGCCGTAAAGAAACTACAATCTAATTACCTCATGATAGCAGAACTGAACAAATTAAAGAGCACAAGGGCATTTGAATAAAAGAAATCCTTATGCCAAATATGAGTCTAGAGTTGCACAAGTAACTCACCAAATTCATCAGAAGTTTGATCAATGAAATCCTTGCTGATGTATCGAATGTTTTTGTATAGGATAAGGTGCATCAATAACGAATAATGGTGAAACTTGAGGTATTTCATCTCTCCCTTCTTAGCATCACAAATCTACATGTGCATATTGTCAATGATGAAGGCCACATAATCATACTCCTTATGGTGGAAAGGGTCTTGTAAGACCATAAAGGACACATAAGGTACTCCACTCTTACATGAAACCTTACACTGTAAGACCATAAAGGACACACTATAAGCCCTTTACAAATCCTTTTCAAAAAATTGATGGGGAACCTAGGGTTTTCAGATTTAGGGCATTTTCACGGCTGAGTTAAGAGACCAACCTTAAGAAGTTAATAGAATCTGACAACACACGAAACAAGGCACAACTAGGGTAACCTAAAATTTTTGAGAAATATCAAGAAAGAAAACCCTAATCTGCTTAAATCAAAAGACCTTAATGATTTTTCACCAGAATTTCAAAGTTTTTTTGCATTGTGAAAAATCAGACCAACAGAACATATCAAGGAATATATGAATAAGAAATGGTAGAAGAAAGGTGAATGCAACACATCGAATGGAGAGATCACTTCACCCAAGAGGTCAAGTGATCACACCCCATCAAATTAAGCACTAGAAAGGCACATGGGGTTGATACATATAGAGATGTATCATACATCAGCCCAAAAGAACAAAGGAACACTACACATAAGAAACCAACATAAGTTAACGTGCCAAGATAAAAGTTGGAAGATGATGCCGAGCTACCTTTGGTTGCTGAGTCAAACTCCAGTACATGCTAAGTTGAAAAGTCTAGTGGATGCCAAGTAAAGAGATGATAGTAGCTAACAAGTGAGTGAAATACAGTTGATGCCGAGTTGGAAAATCCTTTAGAAGCTAAGTGTACAACTGTAAAGCACAAATGCAATAAATGCTAGGTTTCAAGCCTAATAAAAGTGAAAATCATTCATTTTTCATTCATTCGAACAAAGACCAAAGATGAGCAAATAAATTAAGCAATTTCCCAACAATCAAAAGATGATTTAAAATAATTCAATAGCTACCCAACTTTATTTCATCGATTTACCAAGTATTTCATTCAATTACCAAGTTACATAGTTTGAAAAATTTGTAAATAGTACACCCTAGTTCAGTTAAAGATGGCATCTAGTTCTAAATCTAAAAATGAAAAGGAAGCGTTGGAATTTCAATTGGTTAGCAATGAAGTTAGACAACCAGATTTCAAACCCATCCCTGAAGGTACTTACAAAAACTGATCTTGTTGGTGCCCTATCCATGATTCTTGATAAAGTAGTTATGGTTCAAGATGTACGCAAATGCTATAACTACAAGATAGGAGCCATAGGAGATTTTGATATTTTCACTACATTTGATAAGCTCTATGAAAATGGGAAACTTAAGGATGAATTCTCCATTGTCGAAAAGAAGGGACTGACCAAAACCCTAGTTTTTCCTATTATTTTTAAAATAGAATGGATACGCATTTTGCTGAGTCAAATCCATGATGGAGCTTTTTGGCTAAAAACTGGGCCAATAAAGTTCACAAAAAAAACTGTAAATAGGGTCATTCGTATCCCAACCCTAGATCGAGCAAAAACCCTAAGAAGTGATAAGAGGGAGGCAATTGAGAAAAACACTAGTGCCAAGTGGAACAATAAGGGTATGAAAATTGACACCATCAAAGACCCCTACTAGATTTTTCTCTTAAGATCATATCTCACAAATTTTATCAATCTAGCAGGTTAAATAGTGTACCCTGCATAGCTATAGATGTTGCCTACAAGCTAGTGAAAAAGGATCACACTTATGATCTTTCAGATTTAATGATGCAACAAATCAATGAGAACTTGGGAGCCATAAGGAAATCCAAAGGAGCTCAATACAAATTTGGTGAAGAATGGATTTACATGCTCTTCTATATTGTGAAAGAATTCCCCTCAATAGGCAAGGTGAGATGGGATCTAGATAAGACTATTGTCGAACAAATAAATGGATTCATTGAGCAGATGGGTGAGAATTTTGATGCCCAAATGACTAGTTATTTTGAAGATTTAAAACAATCCATGAAATAGAGAATGAGAATTCTAGTCTCATTAGTGGAGCAACATGAAAAAGACTTTTTTTTTCCTAGTAGATATTGACCTTACCTACATACAAGTAGTCATCCCTAGATCCGGATGGCTTAGACCACTGGGCTCTTAACTTGATGTGGATTAGACTTCAAAAGCTATTACAACATTTCTTGCAGAGGAAATTGATAAAACTACAAAGCACTTTGGAACTTATGACATTGTTAAATCAAGAGTGGTTACAGACCTCAAGATAGCAACAGTACTCAAGAAAAAAGACAAGCTTGTAAAGAAGATTAAAAAGAAATTGGGTGTTGAAGAGACATGTACTACAATAGAAGCAGAAGAAATAAGTGATGATAAAGAAGAAGATGGCAATGAGGATGAGTCAGAGCAAGGTCCACTCTAGTTAATACAAGGCCTAGGTGAAGATGAGGATGGAAGTGACAATGAAGGTCAAGCCAAGGAATCATCCACTCAAACCAAGGTCACCAAGAGAAAGGAAAAAGAACCACCTAATCCTTAGTCCAAGACAAAGAAAGTGGCAAAGCCTGCACCTAAGAAGCCTAACACTAGAGCTACTACAAGGGCTACTACACAAAAAGAAAAGGAAGAGGTAGCTAAGAGGAAGGAATTCACTAAGAATATTGAAGAAGAGCCAAAGAAAAGAAGAAAATTTGTGGCTTAACTTGATTCAGATGAAGAATGGAAGAAATCAAAAGACCACAATTAGTTAAAAGTGGTAAGTCATCCACCAAAGTCTTCTATTGATAAATTATGTGCTAAGATTAGGAATAGAGACTTAAATGATTTGAAAAATGTAAATTTTAATAACCTCACAAAAGATGAGCAAAATAAAATAGAGATATTTGTCTATAATATGATTGTAGAATATAAACATACACCTCTTGAACGAGATAGATCATTGCCAAAGGAATTATACAAGATTGTAGAGGAAAAATGGAATTTTTGTTTGCAAACTAAGAAAGAAATAAGGGAGTCTACCTTAGCAAGGATGTTGCCTAATTTGGCTAAAAGTCAAATAACAAATGCAACTAAAAGGCACAATAGTAGATTTACTCCCAAATATAGGGCATTTAGTATTCTACAAAATAAAATTGAAGAGGTTCTAAGAAAAACCACAAAAGTGTGGAAAATTATTTACAAGAAAATTGATGATGTATTTGATGAAGAATACAAGGTAGAAGCAAGTGCCAAAACAAAGGAAATAAAAGAAGCAAGAAGAAAGAAGGTATAGGACAAGAAAGTAGAAGAGAAAAAAGTGGAGGAAGAAAAGAGGGATGAAGAAGAGAAGGAGGAGGAAATAAGTAAAAAAGAAGAAAAGGGGATAGGTGAGCAACAAGAACAAAGTGTATAGGACACACAACTGCCACCTCCTAGCCCTCCTCATTCTACCATCACACCTCCAGAGACAATCAAGATAAAGGATGCCATTGACACTTTTGGTCAAAACATAAATCTATTAACTACAAAGGATCTAGAAAAGATCCTTGACCAATCAACATAAGCAAGCTAGGTTGTGTTCAAGCCCAATATTGGTCAGTGTTGATGAACTTCAAAAGGCAGTAGTAAAATTAAAAGAAATCAAGATGCAAACACAAGAACCACCTATGATCACACAATATACTAGACTTTTACTTCTTACACCACCATCTCCACCAAACAAAGTCATAGTTGCACTTCTAGAGTCAAGTGCAATAGTAGAGAATGATAAAGTCAAATCAGTATAGTGATTAAGTACACCACCAACCAAAATGACAGAAAAAGAGAAACAAATTGAAGAGAAAGAAGAGATAAAAGATATGGAGGAATCTACAATAAAAACTTTGGTTGAACTACCCAAAATAGGTACTCCTAAAAAACTCTTCATCACTTGAGCACTGGAACTCTAAAATTGCAAATTAGAACACCAAGTTTGAGCTCCACTAGGGTAGCGAAGATAATTCACTATGGAATTCTTGAGCTTGATGAAGAAATAAAGATACCCTATTATGAATCTAGTACTCTCATTGAGGAGAAGATGAATGAAATTTAGAGTGCATTGGATAGAAGAAGGAGACAAGAGGCACTTAGAAAGGACTAAAAATATAGGCAAGAATTGAATGAAATCAAGGACATATTCATGGATGCCTTCAGCCTGCAGTCTTAAGATGAATCAAGACCAACTATAGAGCAACTATTAGATATGGTTTATCAAGTAATAAATGAGGACCATGACACCAATGCCAAACTAATGGAATGGTTTGAGAAGAAATTCCAAGGTAAGGTCATTGAGAAGATATCAAATAATATCATTTTGGGACAAGTTGACCTAGCTAACAAAATAGATAGAGTCAAAATTGTACTAGGGAATATATTCTCCCTTTACAATAAACTGTGTGATTTTTCCAACTTCACACATGAGACTAGCCATAAAATAATGAGCTTGGAAGAAATCTAAAGATTTCTAGTATGCAACTCCCAACCAATCCAACTCAAAGTGAGAAGCATTTTTCTCAGATGCTTCACACTCAAAGGGAACTAGCTATATTATTAGTAGAGGAGGCTAATATAAAAGTTGAGTTAATGCAAACTCAATCCTCCATCACCCCTCACTTGGAGATACTTCACAAGGAGCAAATGTATGTAGAGACAATCTTGAAGAAAGATCCCAATCTTTCTACACATGAAGGACTTGTAGACATAGTAGCAAAGCTTGCAATTAAACACAAGTCATTGGATATTGCATTAAACAATTGGGATGCAGCTCTAATGATACTTTTGGAGGTTAAGTGCTCATTTTTGGATAAACATGGAATTACTCCATAGAAACCTTTAACATTAGTGTCAAAAAGGGGGACATATATATTATAGGTGAACCAATTATGGGTAATTACCAAATTTTGACAAATTTTGATCATCCATTCATTTTGAAAATTAAGTGGAATGATTGTATATAGCCAAAAAAGGGGCAGGCAAGGAATAAAGAAGTGAAGGAGAGATGTAAAACTTTGATAATCAGATGGAATACAGGGACATCACATAGATCATATACAACATTTAGGCTTAGAATGTAGAAATAGGTCAAAGGACAAAAAGGATCAAGCATATTGGCATAGAATTTCAATTTCAAAGGCACAATCAACTTAGGGGGAGTGATAAGGTATATTGTTACTCAAAATTTTTTGAAATTTTGCATGTAAGTTGAGTGAGTAAAGAGTGTACTCAATAAGCTTAGGATCATCAATGCTTAGTTAGGTGTTTTTGACACTCATGTCAAAGGGGGAGATTGTTGGTCAAATAAATAGGATTGACAAATGAGTGCCAACACACTAACCATTTTCACTATGTATGTCAAATACGCAATAGATGCCGAGCCAAAATTTTAATAGGTGCCAAGTCATAGTTAGTGGTAAGTAGATTACAGTATAGTATGTACCAAGTGATCTAATAATTGTTCAAGTGTCGAGTAATAGAATCATTTAGATGTCAAGCAACTCAGAACAACATATGCCAAGTGATACAAGATACAATAGGTGTCAAGAAAACCAAGAAATGAAGTTGATGCTGAGAAATCTAGAAATAGTACATGTTGAACATCAGTAATACTTCATGTGCCCAACAACATAGGATTAGAATAAGAGTTTGTACTTGCACAAACTAAGATGTAAACCATTTTTGGAGCTGACTTAGAGAAATTGCAAAGGAGAAAAAGGACAAGGATGAGTCATTTGCATTCCCCATGAAATATACATGCAACCAATCAGAAAAATGGTGAAGGCATGCAACCAATAAGAAAAATACAAAGTATGAGTAGGAATTTGAGATTCAATTTGGATCGTGGATCCATACCTAACCCTAAGTCTTCACATTCTTTATAAGGAGGAAAAATGCACCATTGTATAGATGGACGAAAAATAGCATAAGGGGAGATTATAGTGAAATTTTAGTGTGAAGAGGAAAAGACATAGTGCAATGGATAGCATTTATCCAATCAATCAGAATAGAATAGAGGACATTTTCAAAAGATCAAGTCAAGCAAGGATTAGAAGAGAAAGGTCATGAACCCAAAAATTCAAGATTGCATTCAATCAGATCAAATGTTCTAATACTCTCTCACAATTGTATTAGAAGTTGAAATCATATGGTGATAGTTTAGCTTAACAGCTAGGTAGGAGAGCCTTTGGAGAAGGACAAGAAAATCCAATGTACTAGGTAGATTTAATAGCCTTCATGTAAATCCTTTAACAAGGTGACACTTCATGTAAAGTGTTTGTAAATCCTTTCAATAGGTCACATTTAACAGTGTGTTGTAGCCTTTAACAGGGTAGGCCTTTAATAGGGCAAACTATTGGAAGTGGTTGTACTCATTGCTATAGTAATTTTTGTGGGTGTAATCCCCACCCTAGTTTTACCTTCTTATTCTTGAAGGGTTTTTGGCTCACCAAAATCTCTTGTGTTATGTGTTGATGCATGTTCTCATTTTATGTTTGTTTACTTTGATACATGTTAATTTCAGTTATATGTTATTAAGGGTTTTAAACTATAACAATTGGTTACTTGTGATTCACCCCCCCTCCCCCCTCAGAAGTACTCTTCCCATTTGAATATTTCAACACTTTCTTTCTCTCCTCATCATTCCTATCTATAATGTTATCAATTCTAGTATTTTCAATTAGACCCATAGTGTCAATCACTTTATTCAAATACCTATGTGTTTTACACCTAGTGGAGTAACCTAAGAATATAACTTCATTTTCTTTTGAATTAAACTTTGTATATCTTGCATCCTTAAAAACATAAAAACTACTTCTAAAGAATTGAAATAAATTACATTCGGTATGTGATCATACTATAGTTCATATAGTACCTTGGTTTTACCTTTATTCAACTAAACTCAGTTGAGAATTTAAACACTGCTACTTATAGCTTCACCCTACAATATTTATGCAATAGCTTTTTAAAATAGAAAATTTCTAGCACAATTAATAATAGATCTATTTATCCTCTCTATACTACTATTTTTTTGTAGTGTGCTAGGTGTAGATACTTTTTTAAAATTCCATTGTCATGAAAAAATTCAACAAACTCATTAGACATATAAACTCTCCACCTATATCATACGCAAACATTTCAATATCAATTTCTTTCTCAACTCTTTCTTTATACCATTTGAACTTTTGAAATACATTAGATTTAACTTTTAAAAACATTACTAACAACATTCTTGAATATCAATCAACAAATAGAATTAAATATATGTTACCATGGTAACCATTAACTCTCATTGGACCACAAAGATTAGTGCGCACCAAATCTAGTATATCATTAGAGGGATGTGACTTTCTTATGAAAATTGACCTAGTCATTTTATCAATTTTAAATTCTTTACACATAGAATTACTAGTCTTATGCAAGCTTACTAAATCTTTTAATTTATTATTTCTACTCACTTTAATCATATTATCAAAATTCACATTACAAAGTCTCTTATGTCATAACAAAATATCTTCAACTTTGGCAAATATGCATGTATTTGTAGGAGGATCTAAGTAAAATAAGTTACCTTTAATTTTTTCTCTAGTTTCAATCATCTTCCCTTCCTCATCAAATGTCTTCACTATTCTACTTTGAAACTCAAGTTGGAGGCCTATATTTTTTAAATTAAAAAGAAAAAAAAATGGGGGTTGACCTAGAATAGAGAAAAAAATTGATTGAAGATCAGTTGGAAGTCATTACCATGAAATTACCCAACCCACCTTCTGAATATCAAAATTCAACCCATAATCATGATATTAAAATAAGTACTGGTAAAAATGATGAAAATATTAATACTATATATAAACTTGAAAATAGGAAACAAATTTGTCCTTTTTATCAGGTCAACAATGGCCCTCTCTATCTTCTCCACTTATATTTTTCCCTACATTTTTTCATGTGTTCCCATAGTGACATTTGTCTATTGAGTGTGGTCTCCCTAAGTCAATTAGCTTTTTGGTCCCAATCTCCCCCAGTGACCTCTGCTTGGCTATGGCTACTCAAGTTACCCATTGTAATTGGTGAAGTGACCATTCCTTGTTTCTCAACATTCTCTTGTTTTCCTAAATATGGGGTTATGGTATCAATTTTGAATGTATCTAAGACCTTAGAGGGAAACCTAGACTATTTTGACCCTCCTCCATGACATCCTCATTTTTAGGTCCTCTCTATCAATTTTTTCCTCTTCTTGTTCCCCATAATTCCTTCTAGTAGAAATGTGTTGAGGCCTTGGACAAAAATATTTTCTAGAGTTCTATAGTTTAGACATGCAAGAAATAGTCAGGGGTTCTTTTAATATCTCACCCTTTTTCACGACTAATTGATCCCTTTCCTAGAGGTAGTGCCAATATTCTCAACATCTAGGATTTCAATTATTTCCTTCTTAATTTTCCTAGCCAAGGAAGTGGGGTCCTCATTAATCATAGATTTTTTCAAAAGGGGGTGATAAATTTTACCCTTTTTAGTAATTTTTCTAACAACCATGTTGTAAGCCTTTAAACAAGGTGCTAAATCCTTTAATAAGGTAACATTCCAAGTGAGTGTTTGTAAATCTTTTAACCAGGTCACTTTTAATAGGGTGTAAAGTCTTTAACAAGATAGGCCTTTCACAAGGCAGATCATTCGAGGTGGTCAAACATTGTAACCTTAAACATTTACATATTGTTGTAGTAATACTTTGTGGGTGTCATTCCCACCCCAGTTTTACCTTCTCATTTTGGAGGGTTTATGGGTTACCAAAATCATGTGTTATCTATTTTCATGCATATCTTTACTTTCATGTTTATTAGATGAATTAGATGTATGTGAATGATTTTAGCTAAAATGTTTGAAAAAGTTAAAGTTAGTTACTTTTGATTCACTCCCCCCCTCTCAAAAGTAAATCTTCCCGCTTGTAAATTCCAACAATTGGTATCAAAGCCAACTTCTTAGGAGGAGGAGCCTTACAGCTTGGAGAAAAGATCTAGAAATGGAAGTCTACAAACTTGGGAAGATTATAGAGAATTAGGCAATTGATGTACAACTTTCTCTACACACTTTGGAAGAAGCCAGAGAAGAACTAAGAAAATACTTAAAGAGAAGAAAAGAGATTTCCATAGCTAAGAATGATACACAATACAAGGAGATTGACACCTCAAAATTGTTTGCAAATGGAGACTCCAAAGAGTTTGATGCAGCAATAGAAAACCTAATGGAGAAGAATAGAGCTCAAGTAGAAGAAATTAGAACTCTCAAGATTGAACAAGAATCATAAGCCATAATGCTTTGTGAGGTGACTGAATAATAGAAAAGAGCCATTGAAGATAAGGTTATTCTAGAAGATGACAAGAGAAGTCTTTCCAACAGACTAGAAGAAAAGTCAATTGAACTTGCAAGAATTTCAAACATGTAGCTAGACACCCTAAGCTAGATGATGAATGCACATCATGAACTAAATGCCAAAGATATTGTGATCTCCACACTAAAAATGAAAGATGAAAAATTGAAAAATGATTTGAAAAGAGAGTAGAAAATTATAGAGAGCTTTGACAAAACAAACAAGGCCATCAAGTACTTTGAGCAGCTATTGAAATCACCAAGGGCTAGCAATGATACTTCAAAACTAGGATACACTAGCACTAAACAAGTAGAGTCCAAGACTACAGAAGAAAGGAGTAACAAAGGTAAAAACACTAAACGTACTTGTCATTTTTGTGGTAGAAAAGGACATACCTCTAATGTATGCAAGAATAAGAATGCCCATGAACATGACAAACCTAACAATGTGGGTCACTATCATAAGTGCAACAAGCAAGGACATCAAGAACATGACTACAAGAATAGGATTATAAGAACACCAAGATTTGAAGGTCACTGCTATAATTACAAGATGTATGGACATAAAGCTTTTTAGTGCAAATCAAAGCCTAATCAGCCAGCAAGGGGAAATAACCATGGACACCACTACAATTGGGACTACAACACCGGGTATCACTGCCATTATTGTCAGGAATATGGACACATCCCTCAAAATTGCATCAGAACACATTTTAGTGGAAACTACATTAGATTGTTGAGTCAAACTACATGCTTAAGTTATTTGAAGACTGGTCATATAGTAGGAATTTCCTAGCAAGGTCAAAGGCACCCAAATCAAAGATCAACAAAGAAAAGGAGAAGTGGATGTTGAACACAACAAAGGAGAAATGAATAAGACATGGAAGAAGAAAGATGGGAGCAATAAACTAAATGAAGGGATCACTTCACCTAAAAGGTCAAGTGGTCACACTTCATCAAACTAAGAAAAGGAAGGCATGTGAAACTAATATACAAAGATTTATCATACATCAATTCCTAAACAAGAAAGTACTAAAAAGGAAAGATTAGCATGAATAGAGATGCAAAGCTAAAACTTCAAGATTTCATCAATGTTCTTGAGTTATAAAAAGTTTCCCTCAGATGCAAAGTAAAATTCCAATACAAGCCCAATTTATTGCCAAAATCACTGGAAGCCAAATGATTAGTTGCAATCGAGTTGGTAGAAGAAGCTGAGTGAAGAAAAAAATTTAGTAGAAGCCAACTGAGGGATACTTCTATGGATGTCGAGTGTTTGAAAATCAATGGGAGACGACTAATATAGAAATGCTTAAGAAGTTGAGTGGAAAATTGTAAATGCACTAAGAATTAAATGCTATGAAAATAGCATATATTATCGCATTTTGAATCATTTTTATTTGTTGTGAAAAAAGTACTAAGATGAAGAAGAGTGCAGAATTACTTCAAAGCAAAGAATCTAGGGTTTGAGCTAATTTCAACAGTGATTCAACACAATTTCATCAAATTCAAGGTATTTATATTTGTACCAAGCTACACAAGTTTAAATTTATTTGTGTTAAAACCCTATCTATCAAAAATGGCCTCTAGTTCTAGGAAACCATAGGAGAAAGAGCCATTTGAGGTTCAACTAGTATCAAACAAAGTAAAACAACCAAATTTCTAGCTAATCCCAGAAGTGGCATACAAAAATGACCTAGTCAAAGCCCTATATATTATACCCCCTAAAGTAGTTATGGTCCAAGATGTTAGAAGATGTTACAAATACAAAATTGGATCCATTGGGGATGTGGAAATGAGGGAAGCATATAGGAGATTTTGTGAAAATGGAGTTTTGAAAGATGAATATCAAATCATTGAGAAGAAGGGTTTGACATGTGCCCTATAATTCCCCAAAATTTTCAAAACTGAATGGATCAAGATAGTACTTAGCAAGATTCATGATGAAATTTTATGGTTTGAGGATGGTCAAGTAAAAATAACAAAAAGGATTGTACATATACTATTAGAGTATCCAACCTAAGATTGGCCAAAAGCCCTTAGAAGTGATTCCAAGGAAGCAACTAAGAAGAACATTGGTGCCAAATGGAACAAGAGAGGAATGAAAATAGATACTATCCAAGACCCTCTTGTTGAATTTTTTGCTAGTGTCATTTCACATAAATTTTACTAATCCAACATGCTTAATAGTGTACCTTGCATTACAGTGGATGTTGCTTACAAACTAGTGAAAAAGGATCATACCTATGATCTTGCAGAACTAAAATTGAAACAAATCAGTGAGAACTTAGTAGCAATAAGAAGAACCAAGGGAGCCTAAAGCAAGTTTCATGCAATTTTTATTTGCATATTTTTATGTATATAATAAATTTCCATCTTTTGGTAAAGTTGTCTAGAAAGAAAATAGGTCTATAATAGCTCAAGTAAATGAATATATAGAATTAATGGGAGCTAATTTTGAGATATTAATGACTAGCTACTTTTAAGGCTTCAAGAAGACTTCAAGAATACTAGTTTCATTGGTAGAAAAGTATGTAAATGATGTATGCTTTCTTGTAGATATTGATTATGCTTACGTACAAGTAGCCATACCAAGAGTTAGATGGCTAAGACATCTTGACTATGAAATAGATATAGATGAGGCATCAATAGACATAAATACATTATTAATAGAGGAAATGGAAAAAAGTGCACCACATTTTGGTACTTATGATGTGGTGAGATCAAAGGTGGACATGGAATTGAAGATTGCCTCCACATTAAAGAAGAATGACAAACTTGTAAAGGTACTTAAAGCCAAATTTGGTTTGGGCACTATAGAAGAAGAATAAGATGAAGAATAACAAGGATAGGAGACACTTGCATTGACCCAAGGCATGGGTTAGGATGTAGAGGAAGAAGAAGTTTCTAGGTAGGAAGTACCAAAGCTAGAGCCTATGAAGAGAAAGGCACAAAAACAACTAGTTGCATAGCCCAAAGGGAAGATGAAAGCAACAAAGTTGAGCCCAGCCAAGCCAACTACAAGGGTAGACACAAGGGTAGCAACACAAGTGGCAAAGGAATAGGGGAAGAAAAAGGCCAAAAAGAAAGGAGAGCCTATAAAACAAAATAAAATAAGAAAATATGTTGCACACCTAGAGTCAAAAGAAGAAAAGATAGAATCTAACAATGATCAATTCAGATTAGTAATACAGTCCACCAAATCTAATTTGGAAAATGTTTGTGATAATATTAGGGATAATGTAGATTTAATTGGTTTAAAGACCATTGATTTTAATAAATTGTCAAGAGAAGAATAGAATATAGTGGAAGAGTCTATCTACACTATAATGGCCAAGTTCAAGACAACTCCACTTGAACTAGACAATTCTATGCCTAAGAAGCTAAGCTCCATTATAGATAATAAATGGCATTACTGCCTAAATATGGAGAAGGAAATAAGGGATTCAACATTAGATCATGTGATGCCTGACCTAACTAAAGGTCAAATAAGCAAGGTTAGTAAGAAACATGGGAGAAAATTTGCACCCAAATATAGAGCCTTCAGTAGTTTACAGAATAAAATAGAGGATGTTGTAAATAAATCCACACAAATGTAAAAATTGATTTATGGGTTGACAATAGTCAAGGAGGGGCAAGAACATCCCTTTGAGGGAAGAAACAATGAATAGGAAGAGGAAAATGAAAAAGAGGAAGAAGGAGAGAAAGAGAAAGAAGAGGTAGCAATGGAGAAAGAGACATATAAAGGTGAAGAGGCAATAGCTGAGGAGCAACAACCAGAATAGAGTGTGCAAGACACCCAATTTCCACCACCAAGTCCTCCAGATACAACACCTACATCTGTAGAAACTATAATTTTTAAAGGATTTTCCTGACACCTCAAGTCAGCACATCGATCCACTAATTGTAGAGGATCTCAAAAAGATCCTTCACCAAACAACATTGCAATCACAGTTGTGCATAAATCTTGTTTTGGTGAGTGTGGAAGAGTTGGAAAAAGTTGTAGTAAAAATTACCAAGGAGAAGGTGAACACATAAGAACCACCTTCACAACCTCTCATAGCTATAAATGATCAACCAAAAGAGCAAGTAGCATAGGACACAACTAGTATGGTTGATCCCATAGTAATAACAAAAACAACTGTTGAGGAGTCAATAAAGGAGCAAATAGGAAAAAATGTTCCTATAGCACATAGCCAAGGTGCACCTCCTCAAATCATTGTCATTAATCAAGGTAGAAGTGGAGAAGATAAGGAAGAGGAGAAAAACCACAAGGAAATAGAGGAAGAGGCAATATAGACACTGGTAAATTTTTCTACCTTAGGGACTCCTACCAAGCAGTAGAACACTAATGTAGTACTTCTACAAATCTCAACACTAGGCTCAAGCTCCACCAAGGTAGCAAGGATACTTCACTATGAAGACCTTACACTTGATGAAGAAATAGTCATACCAAGTTATGACTTTAAGACAATGAACCTAACACAGATAAATAAAGTGCAAGAAGAACTTAAGAGAATGAAAAAGTAGCAGATACTTAGAAATGAGTATAGAAAAAAGAAAGCATTAGTAGAAATCAAAGACATATTTTTTGATGCATTTAGCTTCCTTGTAAATGATGAAACAAAGCCCATCATTAAGCAATTGTCCAACATAGTGGACTAGGTACAAAATGAAGACCTTGATACTAATGTCAAATTATGAGAATGGTCTGAAAAGAAATTTCAAATGAAAGTTAATGGGAAAATATCCGGCAAGATAGCACTATCACAGGTTGAACTGGCTAAAAATGTTGAGAAAGTGAAAATAGTACTTGAGAACATATTCTAATTGTACAAAAAATTGAATTATTCATCATATTTTACACAAGAAACTAGCCAAAGAATATTGAGCTTGGAGAAAAACCTTAAGATATCTAGCACACAACTATCTAACAATCTAGCTCAAAGTGAGAAGCATTTTGCCACAATGCTTCAAACTCAGAAGGAGTTAGCTATATTGATAGTAAAAGAGGCCAATGTTAAAGCCAAATTAATATAGATTTAGTCTAATATTACCCCACATCTAAAGTACTACATAAGGAAGTGGCCTATGTAGAAAATGTTTTAAAGAAAGACCCTAATCTTTCTACATTAGAAGGCATTGTACATCTTGCAATAGAGATAGCCATCTAGCTCAAAGCACTAGAAATAGCATTGGACAACTAGGATTATTCTCTAAAGATGATAATGGAGGTAAATAAAACATTTTTGGCTAAATATTCAATTCATTCTTAAGACCCTTTAACATAAGTGTCAAAAAGGGGGAGATATTCATGTAAGGGGAAGATAATAAATTATGTAAATAAAGGGGGAGATATAAATATAATAAGAAACCCAAAGAAGGAGATATAAAATTTTGAATTTCGAGGAGAAATAAGAAGATAAAGCCAAAAGTATAACAAAAAATGCAAGGTGATGTGTAAAAGGGGGAGCAAAAACAAAGGGGGAGTACAAACAGACTAGAAATAGGGTACATAAAAACTAAGGAAATGGAATGATAAGGCAGATAATGAAACATCAGGATGAGACAAATTTAGCTTAAGGGATTTTTTGGTTAGAGAAATGACACATCAACTTAGGGGGAGTTACAAGTTTTTGAGGTATAAAGTATTCTACGACTAGACTCATAATGCTTAGTTAATTTTTTTCTCCACCCATTTCAAAGGGGGAGATTGTTGGTCTCAAACTAGTTTTGACAATTGAGTGTCAACACACTTAACCATTTCTCAATTGGATGCCAAGTATAATATAGATGCCAAGCTATAGTAGGTGTTGAGTGAACTTTAGATGTGGAGAAAGTATCAAGTGCTAAGCGATAAGTGATGCCAAGTCACTATAGGTGCCAAGAAAAGTATATGTGTTAAGCAAAATAGAATTACTATAGGAGTCAAGTTAAATAGAATTCCTATGTGTGCCTAGCATCAACAATTAGTAAGTACCAAGTAACATAGAATCAACATATGAGTTAGTGTCTTCACAAACTCATATGTGAACCATTTTTGAGTTGACTCAGGATGAATCTCAAAGGACCCTGAAGATAAGATTGAATCTTTTGTATTACCTATGTAATTAGCTTGTAGCCAATAAGAAAAATAGAGAAAGCATGTGACCAATAGGAAATATGAAATAATTGAGTAGGAAAAAAGGAATGAATATTGAACGTAGATTCATACCTAACCCTAAGTCTTTGAAGCCTTTAAAAGGAGGACAAAACCCCATTATGTGTAGGCATGAGTAAGGAGTTTATGGGAGAATGCTAGCGAAGTGCAAAGGGGTGTAAAGACTTAGAAAAGACAAAAAAACATTGCAGAATTTAGTTGATCAGAATAGAGTATCAAAATTTTGAGGAGAGACATATTAAACCAAAGAAGGATCAAAACAAATAGAGTAGAACAAGGATTGGAATCAACAATTGAAGATTGCAAGTCATCAGGTCAAAACTTTCTAATACTCTCTAGCCATTGTATTAGGAATGAAAATTCTATGATGATAGGTTGGTCTAATAGCCATGTTGTAAGCCTTTAAACAAGGTGCTAAATCCTTTAACATGATAACATTCCAAGTGAGTGTTTGTAAATCCTTTAACTAGGTTACTTTTAACAGGGTGTAAAGTCTTTAACAGGATAGGCCTTTCATAGGGAAGACCATTGGAAGTGGTCAAACATTGTAACCTTAAGCAGTTACATATTTTTGTAGTAATACTTTGTGGGTGTTATCCCTACCCCAATTTTACCTTTTCATTTTGGAGGGTTTCTGGGTTACCAAAATCTTGTGTTATCTATTTTCATGCATGTCTTTACTCTTATGTTTATTAGATGAATTAGATGCATGTGAATGATTTTAGCTAAAATATTTGAAATTTTTTTAGTTGCTTCTAATTCAACCACACGCCCCCCCCCCCCCATAGAAGTAAATCTTCCCACTTGTAAATTCCAGCATGCTTACATACATACATACATACATATATATATATATATATGTGTGTGTGTGTATTTATGTATGTATGTATGTATTTATATATATGTATGTATGTGTGTGTGTGTGTGTGTGTGTGTGTGTGTGTGTGTGTGTGTGTGCGTGTGCGTATATATATATATATATATATATATATATGTATATATATGTATATATATATATATATATATATATGTATATATATGTATATATATATATGTATATATATATATATGTATATATATATATATATATATATGTATATATATATATATATGTATATATATATATATGTATATATATATATATATGTATATATATATATATGTATATATATATATATATATATATATATATATATACATATAACATTAAATAAAGGAAATATACCATTTGTAAGAATATGACACAACTAATATCCTATCATATCTAAATCTAACACTTTAATATAATCCCATAACAAACTCTTAAATATAATCTTTTTTTATAATAGCCCTTTCAAAATAATTGATTATTTGAAATAAAACATCTATTAACAACTTATTAAAATAAATTTAAAACATAAACTAATTAAAACATGTTATTCTAACTAGGAACTGCTAACCACTCCTTATCTATTCTTATCACCTATAACTTACCTTTAAAAAACATGACATAAATATTTCTTTGCAAAATTAAAATAATCTTAATTAAATTCTAAATGTTACTTAAGTTGTGTCAATATTACTAATCTTAATTAACACTCTATTAAAATGAACTTCAATAACCTATCTAACCCCTAACTCTTACTAATCTTAACTACCATATAACATAACACAATTTGGCCACTTGGCTACTACCTTACGTACCCCACCATCCCATCATGCCTAGGTAGCTTCCCAATTGGAGAACATGCTATCCTAAGCTTCTTCCATGCTACCAAGCCTAATACATGTAAGTCTTGTCCTCCTTCCACCCAAGACTCAAATGTGTCGAATGAATGATGGCATTACTAAAAGGAATGTACCAACCAATCCTTTTCAAACATTCCCTGTCTTCCCTTATCATGACATCATACAAGCCTAGTCCTATTTGCATGGAAGACATGTGACTTGATATAAGATGAGTTTAAAACCTATTAAATTTGATGCTAAAGTCAAGGCTCTTAATTTTTTTTCCCTAGTCACAAAGCCTATGTTTAGGAAGATGAGGTTGATCGTACAAAACAACCTTTAATTAGTATTCCTTTTTTTGCATTTAAAACCTAGTTAACCCCTTTTCCAAAGAAACACTCCATACTCTCTAGCTTCCATCCAATATCATGTGGGGAAATCTTAGGAGTTAATGGGGTGATGTCAACAAGGGTGATAGTTATGAATTAAAGTAAGGGTAGTGTCTTACTAGTTTTTCTGTTCATTTTATTTTGATTTTAATTGATTTTACAATTGCATATCTATTATTTGAAATATTCAAGGATTTTAAAAGATAATATTTCTTAGGAATATTCTATGTTACAAAAGAGGATTAAAACTTTACATACAAAAACTACAGAGCTTTTATGCTCTAAAAATGATAAAACTTCTATGGATTTATTTTTCTCCTCCAAGAGCTAGTTTTTCTATTTTTTCAAATTTATTTTCTCATCAAGTGCTAGTTTTTTTTTCATAAAAGCTTTAACATTGCATAAGGTGATAATGCTTAATTAATTTTCTAAGATGGATTATAGACATAGTATTTTTTTTAATGTTATATTATGCATTCAAAATAGGAGTATTTTTTTTTCCAATAGTTACTCAAAATGCAAAATAAAGTAACATTCATTTGAACCAATTTTCCTCCAGCACCTAATCATAGTTGAACAAAAAAAATTTGTATAATGTCATTAAATATAATTGATCATTTCAATATGTATTGTATTTTAAAAAGTATAAGGAATGTCATAGGAAATGAATTACTTTTAGTTTTCTAACCATAAGTGGACTAGCCAATTCATGTGTGTGTGTGTGTGTGTGTGTGTGTGTGTGTGTGTGTGTGTGTAATTCAAGAAACCTATTCAAGGACTCAATCAGGAAAGAATCAAGGAAGAAAACTTAATATCATAGTCATTACAAATACAAAGTTAATAATGAATTATACATCAGGATCATTTTTTATGAGAAGTCTCCATAACAATGGAATCAAGAATATCAAAAACTCAAAATATATTTTTTCTCCATATGAAGGTATCAAATAAGAAATTTGAAAATTTACATAACGATAACTATGGAAAACCAAAATTAATTGAGTAACAATTAGACTCAATCACATAGACATGTTAAACAAACTAATCCTATCCCAAGTTTGCACAACATGTTCCATATTGAACCAAGACTAGGGAGAAGGTGGGTTTTTCTATGGTAGGAGATGTCAATCACAACACCAAACATATGCCTCTTTAAAGGCTAATAATCACAAAGAACTTCCATTTTTTTCACTCCTTATCTCCCTAAACACAAAATGGTTTTTATTGACAAGCAAGGGCCCTTAACACCCTTCTTTCTTTCTTTTTTCATAATGAGGAGAGACATTGCACTAACCTAGAGTCCAACTAAAGCCCTCCTTCCATACATGGCCAGCTATGCCCTCTCCAAGGGTAAGTAGTGCCAACACACTCTTAATAGTCTTCCCCACCAAGGAAAATTGAAAACATGAAAGGAAAAAAAAAAAGAAATCCACACTAACCCATTTCCTACATATTTCATCACACACATGCAAGAGGTTTACTCAAGAAAGTAAAAAAAAAGAATGAAGAACAAGGCCATGGAGGATCCTACCTTTACGAAGGTTACGCCAATAAAGTTTTTGAAAAGAATTGATCCTTATTCCTCTTCAAAGGCAAGCTTGACTCTCTCTAAATCTAGAAAATGGGTGAACAAACTTCAATCCTCAAAATATAAACTAATTAGGCTTCTAAACTCAACCATCTAAAATGAAAATAACTATAGACTTGACTGAAGCCTTTAGGGGTCTTCCCACTTGATCCTACCATTAGGACAACCTTTTTGGTGAAGTGTAAACTTGGTAAACTCATGGAGATGTTCAATTTTTTTGCTTAAGGAAAAATGAGATATTTAGGAGGTCATAAAAGTCAATAGAAGGATCTAGAAGGGTGGAATGTGTCCACAACCCATACATATACCCCCTAGACACTTGGATTGCATTCATTTTGGCATCTAGGATCATTTTATGACCTATAAAATTGGCTTGACATATTTGAACCTTTTAAAACCCTAGGAATGTAAACTTCCCATTAAACCCTAATTAGAATAACCAATATACAAATTAGGAGTGTCAAGTGACACCATAAGATTCACCGTCACATAATATTAAATACCTTATAATTATAGTATGATAAACACATTCAGATTATGATACAAATAAAATACAAAACTACAGGATCTACATCTCTTCATTAGACTCAACCTTAGTTTCATAGATTAAACATAGGGTTGATTATTGATTCTCCATTAAATTTCATGGTTAATAATCCTACACACTCAATTCGCACATCGATAGCTCAAGAAAAATCACATGTATATATTTAAAAATCATTTGGAAAATTTCATTAATCAAAACATCAAAATTTTATTTAAATAACCTTTATCTCATCCCCTCACACATATTTAATCATGAAAATTTTGTGAAATTAAAGTATTTAACTTATTCATAATCTTTAATTCATTTACTATAATACATCATCATCATGCATGCTTATAAAACATTGAATAAAATGATAAAGCATTTTAATGTAAAGCACTACACAACATAAAATAATATAATAATGTCCAATCCATTAGACAATGTCTCAACATATCGAGTCATATTGTATCAAAATAAAATGTATTAAATGTGCTATGTTGGATTAGCATAAGGCCTCACATCCTCCCCCACTAGGCATGAACTTCCTCCTCAAGTTCATCAAAAAGGTATGGGTACTAAGATATCACCTATGTTGCATCCTCCCATGAAGCCATGACCTCATCACACTAATCCCACTAGACCCTAATCGGTCTATTCCTTGTCCTTAAGGAGGTAGGGTCTATTTCATAATAATACATATATGATCTAGTGCTAACTGCCCATCCCAATCTATAATATGATACTCATCATATATATCCTCTAAGTATAGAAACATGGAGCACATCATGGATGCATAATAGGCTAGGTGGCAAGACTAGATGGTGTGCAATAGGTCTTATCCTCTCTAGGATCTCAAATGGTCCAACGAACTAAGGTGCCAACTTAAAGCCCTTTCCAAATCAAATCAAACTCTTGTGTGGTTGCAATGTCAAAAAAACTCTATCTCAAACATTACACTCTTGATCAATCCTCTTTGCTTCAACATATTTCTTTTTTCTATCATGTGGTTCTCTAAGGTGCTACCTAATTAAGGCTACCTATTACTCTATCTCTATGACTATCTGAGGACTAATATATATTCTATCCTTGATCCTATCCTAACTCAAGGGTGTTCTACAAGGCCTTACATTCAAGGCCTCATAATGTGGCATACCTATAGAAGAATGGTTCCCATTGTTATAGGAAAACCCTACAAGATGCAAGTATTACTCTCATTTGACTTGATGGTCCATCAAATACATACACAAGTTCTCCAATATTTGATTTGCTCTCTTAGTTTGACCATTGGTCTAAGGATGGTACACAATACTAAAATTGAACCTAGTACCCAATGTTGCATGCAACTCTCTCCAAAAGGATGAAGTGAATAGAGATTCTCTATCCAAGATGATTTTATGAGGAATGTCATAAATTCTAGTAATTTCCTATAAAAAAACCTAAGCTATGTCTTGTTTTCTATATGTAGTACACATGGATGAGAAGTGGACAACCTTGGTCATTTTATAAAGTATCACAAAAATGACATTATGGTGGTGAGAAGACATGGGAAGACAAACAATAAAATCCATATATATAGTATCTCACTTCTAATATATAATCTCATGAGGCTGAAGAAGCCCACTAGGATGATGGGGTTATACCTTCACCCTTTGATAGTCAAGGCATTTCATAACTATGCTAGAAATCTACACACTCATACCTGGCTAGTGATATAACTACCTAAAATTTTCATGTAGCTTCTTAACACAAAGGTGTGTTGTATAAGGTTCTCTATGAGCCTCATGTACAATGAGCTTGTGCAAACCCCCAATGGAAGCTAATAAATATTTCCTCTATGATGAAAAATTTCATCGGACTCCAATGAATACTCTAAGTACTTCCCTTCTAAGGGTCTTTCAAAATGTACCAACTCACTAATTTTTGTATAAATATCATCCTATAGGAAATGATGTAGGATCTTCTCTTTCAAATTAGTGCAAGTATTCACAAATGAAACCTCATGGCACCTTCTACTTAAGCCATCTGCAACCACATTATCCTTTCCCTTGATGCAATGAACATCAAAATTATACTCACAAAGGAACTTCATCCACTTTCTTTTCCTATCATTAAGGTTTGTCTTTGTAAATATGTTCTCCAAGCTCTAATGGTAGGAATGAAGCTTAAATCCATGTGCTAGAAGGAATTTTATCCACCTCACTAAAGCATGAACAACTACTGCAAGCTCTAGGTCATGAGTAGAGTAATTGAGTTCATGAATATTCAATTTCCTAGACTTGTAAGAAATAGGTCTTCCATTCTATATAAGGACTACCCCTATACAATCCAAACATGCATCTATGTGCACCACAATATCCATAGAAGGTTCTAGCACTCCAAGGATTTTTGCACTCATGAGGGGTCTCTAAAGCTCTTCAAAAAATCATTTAAACTTCTCTCTCTACTCATACTTATTCCCCTTTTTTAGAAGACATGTGATCAGGTATGTCAAGCAAGAGAATCTCATAATGAAGTGTTAGTAATATCTTGCTAGTCCCATAAAACTCCTCATTTTGGTGACATTGGTGGGTGTTGGCCTATCAATGATGGCTGTAAACTTTGATGGATCCACTAAGACTCCATCACCTAATATAACATGACCCAAATAATGTATATTAGGTCTATAGAATGCACACTTTAATAAGCTTCCATAAAACTAGTTTTCTCTCAACTTCTACAATGCTTGTCTTAGGTGCTCTTCATGTTCCTCCTCATTATGAGAATAAATGAAAATATCATCTAGAAATACAACTAAAAACTTATCTAAAAAGTTACAAAATACTCCATTCATGAGGCCAAATGATACCACTCTAAACTTATAGTGACCATACCTTATATAGAATGCAGTCTTATGGATATCACTCTCCATAATCCTTAATTAATGATAACCTTATTTCAGATCTATCTTCAAGAATACTCAGGCACTTTGTAAATAATTGAAAAGATCATCAATCCTATGAAGTGGGTATCAGTTCTTAATGGTTACCCTGTTCAACTGTCGATAATCAATGCACAACCGAAGTGATCCATCCTTCTTCTTCATGAAGGTCATAGGTGCACCCTAAGGTAACACACTAGATCAAATATTCCCTATCTTTAAGAGCTCCTCCAACTATGTCTTTAGCTCACCAAACTCATAACTAGTCATCCAATAAAGTGCTCTCGATATTGGCTTAGCTCCTAGCACAAGATCTATGTGAAAATCCATTACTCTAGGTGGAGGCATACTAGGGAGTTCTAAAAAAAAAAAATATCTACAAACACCTATAGAATAAGAAAATCATTGAGGGATGACTCTCCCTCCAAATCCTCCACTCTATCACTAATGGTGATAGGGAATAATTGAAATCTCCTTCACATGCATCATCTAAACTACATAGTAGAAATCATATGAAGAGATACTGATCTCTTCACTCTAAAGATTACTCTAGAGACCCTATATTCATCCACACATTCTACCCTCTTTTTTTGACAATCATTCTTGGTGTTGTGGGCATAAATCCAATCCATTCCAAGGATAACATCATAAGAACCTAAAGGGGTAATGCATAGATCAAAAATCATGTTTATGTCTCCAATCTAAATTTGGCAATTATGCACCATGGAACTAGCTAACACTCTTGCTCCTGAGGTTAACTCTACTTCCTAGCTAACATCTTGTCTAACTACCACTATCCTACAATGCTCCACTACATATGGAGATATAAAAGAGTTAGTGGCTCCATAATCAAATAAAAAAACAACCACGCTACCTTGTATTATACCTGTAGACACCTAAATTCGATTACACTGCTTTGGTAATCTAATTTAGCCATCTCTAAAGGCATCATTAATTAAATTCTTATTTAATTAATCCTTTGCCATCCTTAGTTGATTAATTTAATTAATCATCTATAGTCCTAATTGATAAATCAAATAATCTATTATTTATCAATTAAATCCTTTTCTCCTATCTAATTCCAAAAATCCCCATTTATTAAATAAATCTATTTGATAAATGAAATCCTCAAATTGAAAAACCCCTAACCTATCTCTAATCCTCCATTTAGCCTAATCCACCTCATCCACCCATACTAACCAAGCTTAGCCACTAACTCACCCACCCTCATTAATGCCATCCACCTGCACATCTCTAACATCCCTAATCTAATCCTAAACCCAAGCCTAATCCACCTCGTAATGTTGTCACATTGCTTAAACAAGTTTAAGACTTTCCTAATCCAAACCAAAGTTTCCCCTCAAAAAACCCTACCACTAAGTCATGAGTGCTCTTACAAAACATAAAAGACTCTTACAAGCCCACTCATGAATCTTACACCCATCTTCCACACTCTTCCCTCTTCCACACTCATTCCTCTTACATCCCTCTTACATACTCAACCCCACTCATCATGCCTTTAACCAACCCTTTACCCTACCCTCTCACACTCATCCTCCTTGTGACAAGTGTCACCTTTCCATTGGTGCTAAACAAGCACAATCCATGTGCTCTCCTTTGAGTGCATCCTAGCCCTCCTTAAGCCTTCATCCATCCTTGCATCTAAGCCCTCCATCCCTCTACCCCTTAGCCTATAAATTGAATCCCATCCCAAGCCATTTCATCAACAATCTTTGAGCTAAAGTTACCATGCTATCTTGAGAACCAAAGCCATCAATCTTACCCTTATAATGCCAAATTGAGAGCTCACAAAGCTACCAATTTGCCATTACCCATCTCCATTGAAGCATCTTTTGAGCATCTTGAGCATACATCCACAGCAAAAGGACACATCTACAGAATCAAGAAAGCATGGAGTGTTTTCTCTTGTGAAGTTTGTACTTCTTATTTTCTTTCTTTGTCTAAGCATACATGTGAATTTAGTTTTTGGTTTGTGAATGTTTTCTTTATTTGTTAATGTTCTTTGCATACTAAATCTTGTTCTACATTTTGGCACACCCGGTGGGACCCCACTATGGGTCATTTAATCATCTATTTTCATCTATATGTCATTTTTCTAACCATCTAATGTTTGTGGTTGTTTGAGTATGTTGTGAGGTTGTTTTGATTGTTTTTGTAGGTTAAAGAACGCACTTAGGAAGAAGAAATACCATCTGAAAAAAATTCGCATTTTTCAACTTTTTTCGCACAGTGTCGTCTCTGCAGTTTTGGCGTCTGCAACCTGTTCTGTCGTCTCCGCCATCACCAATCCAAATTGTCGTCTGCAAAAATCCGCGTCTGCGCAAATCGATGTCTCCGCCACTGCCAATCCAAATCGGCGTCTCTGCTTGTCACCTATTTTTTGCGCCGCAAATCTGTTATGTCGTCTCTGAATACTAGCGTCTCTGTATTTTAGCATCTTCGTATTTTGGCATCTGCACTAGATAGACGGTCATCTCTGCCTGCTTATGTTACATTTCTGTTTTAAAATCTTTATTTCTGCACTTTGTAGCTAAAAAAAAAAAAAAAAGTGTATAAATCAAAATTTGACTTTTAGTGGTTTCGTAGGATTTAGACCATTTTAAGCATTTTTACGCGTAGAAAAAACAACAAAAAAAGTTAAAAAAATTTTTCCCATACTTAAGCTCTCATTTTTGAAGATTTTGGCTAACTAACTAAATTGCTTTTTTTTGTCTCATTGCAGGTTGGAGCACATATGGAACCACTAACCATGTTTCTTGTAGGTTTTCATGTTACTAAAAAATGAACTTGAATGTTTAACCATTTGTCTTTGAATGCATGTTACTAAAAAAATGAACTTGAATGGTTAAACACATTTTCCATTGAATGAATGTTGCTCAAAACACACTCTTGAATGTCATGGATTAAAATCAACTTTCCTTGGAATGCATGCTTAAAACAACAAATCCAATCTTGAATGCCAAGGATCAATTAACCATTTTAATATAAAACACTTCATTTGGAGCTTCTAAAATTGAACAAAACAAATCTCTTTTCCACATGAAATCTAGGTAAAGTTTGATTTTTGGACATTTAAGAAACTTTGTTAAGTTAAAATACAAATTTACAAAAATCAATTTGAGTAGTTCCTTGGACTCACCTCTTTTCTAATCACCCATCAAATATTAACCATTGGTTGCAATCTCAGTGCCATTTATGGGGATGGGTCTACTTGAAAAAGGTGTTAAATGTTCCACAATCTAACTCACTCACTTGGTCTTTGAACGTTTGCTTTAACTTTATCAAAATTCTTAAATGGCCAAAACTCTAGATTAAATCAATCACAGTTCAAGTTTGGGCACTAAAATTGAACAACAACTGACGTGGAGAGACTCCGGGCGTGCGCTTGAAATCGAATCTCACACACTTTTGTTTTGGGCTTAAAACAAACTCACACTCAATCTTGAATGCCTTAAAGAAAATTAATCAATACTTGACGTGGAGGGCCTCCGAGCGCGCGAGTTTGCTTTTGTTGACCCTAACTCTTCTTATTGTTTGCATTCTTCGATCGATTTACTTTTGTTGGCACTTCAAGTTGGAATTGAACATTGTCTCTTAAACATGAGTGCTTGCAAAGTCTAGATTAGCACACATAAGAGTCAGTTGGTAAAAGAACAAGCGTGTTTTTTAGCCCAAGGTCATCCAAGTCTTCTCTCCCCTTTTCGTCTTTCGAGGCCATCTTGGGTGCATAAGATTAGGATCCAAAACCTTGTTTCTTTTTAGGAGGCCTGCTTGGGGATTTCATCACCCTTGGATGATCTCAACTCCAGCGTTCCGACAGAGTATAAGAATCGGAAGGTGAATCAAAAGAAACCTCTCTTGGGATCAAGATTTTGTCATTCAGGCTAAGCCTCAAGAAACTTTATACCCTTGAGAAGTGAAAGAGGAGAAGTGGGTTACCACTCCTCTCGGCTGTGTTGCATCCTTTTGGTCTCATCTACAGATTTGAGCCTCACGTACCTTGTGTATATCGAGGACTCCCTAGCTAAACCAATTGTCAGCCTTGCAAAAAACCATCTAGGATATTAATGTGTTTGGAGTGACTGATCGAAACATTTGTAGAACATACACACTCCTCGGCACAAGTATCACATTCTGAGAACCACAAACTTCTATCTGGGTGTTCCTATCTATTGCTTGTTTTTATTTTACTTGTTGAATGAATGTTTTCCAAACTTGGTCAATCCTAGCTTAGGGCACACTTAGCATAGTCACTGCCTATTTTAGAAGTTGAACAAGTTGAAGCAAAACAACTGAGATCTTTACCAAAGCCAAGCAAATTCAGGAATTTATGTCGGAACAACCCAAACCCAAACAGAAGTTTCACAAGGTCAAACTCAAGCCATCTCTAGCATACCAAGAACTTTCAGCCAAGAGAAAAGAAATAACACCAAGCCCACGAATTTCCAAACTCCACAAAGTAGAGGACAAAGCTACTGACAAAGCACTTCAAGAGGCCTGGTTAGAGCGAACCATCAAATTTAGCCAACATCCAGGAGTTAATCCTGCTTATGCCTTACCAACTAGGCATGATTTCTATGATTAGACACCCTTGTTTCTCCACATCTTCTTGGATAAGCTTCACTTTAGAGTCATCTTTGTAGAAAAGCCAGCCATCTTAGGTTATCCCCTTAAGCATTATTAGCTCATCCATCTCATTTAGAATCATACCATCTAGCCAGTAATTTAAAATCTGCACATCTAAGCTTTCAAAATTGTTGTCACCTTGCTAAAAGTTTGCCATTCCTAAAATCTTCCAAATCCACCAATCTCACCAAGGTTATCCCTTTGATAGAGCTTTTTCTAGGGTAATCTAGCTTTGTCACTTGTTATCCCTCATCACCTTGAGCTAAAGGTTGGGATCCATAAGTGGTCAATCTCATGTTCTTCCTAAAGGATCATCAGTCTATCCTTAAGTTGACACAATCACCACCAAGCTTGCACATAGGAAAGCAGACCTTTTGTGCTTTGACAACATATCTTTGAATTTAGAATCCCCAACCCAATCCTCCTTAGGTTTTGTCATATAACTTTGCCTCAACCTAGGAAATCATTTGCATAGAAAAGCCTTCCCCCTTTTGCATCCATCAGCATTATTGCATCTCATCCCTAGGAGCATTTTTCATGCCACCCGTCACACGCTTAGCCAAGAAGAAAGAAATAATGGAGCCCTATCATTTGGATCGAACAACCTCACCCCCCTTGAGCACTCAGCCATCCTTCAGCCCAGAGCAAGCTATGCCATCACCTACTGACATTGAATCTTTCATGAACCAACCAGGAAATGCAATATTGATAAATGCCATTATAGACAAAAACAAAGAGACAATCATGGCTAATTTTTGAAGGGACAATGTAGGAACCTTTGACTTTGGAAGACCCCCTCCATTATCAGATCCATCTCACCTGTTGTTTGGGTAGCTGCCCCCACCCATAGGCTCTTATGATCCAAATTATCCTCAATATATTCCAAAAGAAGAGCCTCCAGCCAATCCATATGACCCAACAGACCCAAACATACCATCATCCACCCAAGTTGAAATCTCCATGCCGCAAGCCAACCCAGCCACCACCACTCCATCCTTGGTTCATACCTCCCCGCTCCAAACCCCCTTTACCCAAAACACCTCACCGTTCACCTCCTTCACTATTGCTGTTGATCCCCAACCCAACCTTCCAAATTCACCCATCTCCCAAATCAGTGCTAGCATCTTTGGCCAACCTCAGCAATATACAACAGGGACGCCACCAATGGGGCCAAGTAATCAACCTTTCATCACCCCCAGCTTGTTCACCATAGCCCAAAGTACAATCCCATCATTTCCATTAAGTCTTGGGAGCTCAATACCACCAACCACAAATCCACAAGCTACTACCTTCACTCCACAAAGCTATCAAAACCCACAAGCTACTGCCAATCTTCTACCAAGATCCCAAGTGACCCCAACTCCCACCACCACTCTACCAAGCTTCCAAATCCAGCCACAAAGCTATCAAACCCCATCAGTTCCATTCCCAAGCTTTCAATTCCCACCACCTCCACCACCAACTAATCCATTACCTCCTATTACCAACTACTTTCAATGCCACTTCTAGGAGGTAATCCACCACCTCAGCCAACCACCAATTATTTGCAGATACCATCCCAAATGGGGTCACAACCCACATATATTGGTCAAACCCCACAAGCCCCCCGATCCTCTCCTCAAGCCTCACAACCATCTTATACCTTACCTCCACAAAGCAATCCATTTATCCTGCAGCCAGCTTATGTTCCTCAATCCCAACCTCAAATCCCATATCAACAGCAAGCCTCGCAACACATGCAGCAATATGCACCACCTCCCCCTCAACAACCCATCATCCACCATGCAGCTACCCAAAAAATGTACAATCCCTATCAGAAAATCCCTCATAACCATCCATATTCAATGGCTCCATCCAGCACATACCTACCTCAAGGCACTCCTACATTGGGGGCACCCCAGCCATCACCTATCAATTCAGAATGGGAGAAAATGAAGACAGCTCTAAAAGCCATCCAAGAAGGGAATGATCCAAAGACATTCAAGTTTGAGAATGTGTGTCCTTACCCATTTGACAGAGCCATTACCACGACACCATTTCCCTAACACTTTGAGGTACCTAAATTTGACAAATTCAGAGGAAAAGGAGACCCTGTCACACATATCAAAGAATTTTACATGCACTGCCAGGACGTGGCATACAATGATGTCTTCCTCTTGTGCCTTTTTCCCAAAAGCTTGGCTGGACCAGCTCTTGAATGGTTTTATAGAATCCCCTATGGCACAATTAAAAACTTTGCTGAATTATCTGAGGCATTTGTAGCCCAATATGCCCATCTTGTTGAAACAGAGCTATCAATAGTTGATCTTGTCCACACCAAGCAAAAAGGTGGAGAAAGCCTTGCCGAATACCTGTAAAGATGGCAAACCCTTACCACCTGCATATCCTGCACCTTGCCAGAATGCCATGTGGTAAAAATGTTTATTGATAATGCACATCCCAGCTTGGCTCACCACATGACCATGAACTATTTGCAGACCTATAAGGATATCAAAGAGAAAGGAATGATCCTTGAGCAAGGACTCATCAAAGATGGTGTGGTAAAAATTTACAAAGAGGCCAACCAAAATCAATCACATTCCAATGACAGGTCTAGCTATTGGAACAAAAACAAGCATGTTGCAACAGATGGGGTTATTGACACCAGACATGTGAATATTGTTGGTCCTTCTCAAAACCAGTCTAACCCACCATATCAAAAAAAAAACCAACAAGCTATCAATTACCAACAACGAAATAACCAAAGCTATCAAAACCACAATACAAGACCCAACTTTCAAGGGTCTAACAATCAAGCTAATGCCATCAATGTAGCAGCAGGGCAAAAGCCCAGATTCCAACCTACACCTAGAAACTATACACCCCTTGGTGAGCCATTGGATGTTATTTTTGAGAAATTGGCTAAGGAAAACCTCATCAAGTTTCCTCCTACCTAGAAAATTGATCCAAGCCAATCCAAAGCTGCATGGTACAAGGACAATGAGTATTGCAAGTTCCATAGGGTAAACGGTCACACCACCCTCAGATGCATGAAATTGAAAGACTATGTATAGGACCTTATTGATCGGAAGGAAATCACTATTGGTGCCCAAACCTCTCCCAATGCAGGCTTACAGATTTATCAAAATGCTTTTCCTCCACACAACAACCAAAATCCTGGAAAAGCACCTATCCAAAACAACACCAACAACCGCCAGCCAAACCAACAACATGGGAAGAACAATGACCACACTTCATCCTATATAGACTATGGTAGCCTTATATGTTGTATATCTAAGAAAGAGCCTTCTGTCAATGTTATCAATATCCGAGGACCAGACAATGAGTGTGTGGTCACCACTCGAAGAGTGCAATTTAACATCGCAGGCCCACTAGTTTCATCAGTACCATTAGCTCCATCAAAAAGCTAGTACAATATCTTGGAACACCTTGGGAACATGCCAGCCCAAATATCCATTTTAGACCTTCTCCGCACTAGTCATGTGTACAAAGACATCCTTGACAGTGCTCTCATAGAGTCCCATGTCCCTTCTGATATCAATGCTACTGATTTTTGTAATCTTGTTGGACACCTTTCATCCTCATGTGCCCTATCTTTCAAACCCACCGACATACCCACGGTTGAGCCAGATCACACCCTTTCGCTTTGCATAGCCATCATGGTATCCAATTTTGCCATGAAAAGAGTAATGATGGATAATGGACCAGCCTTGAACATTTGCACCCTAAAATTCATAAAACAAGCTGGGTATACTGAGGTAGATATGATCAGTGAGGTTATCACCATCAAAGCTTATGATAACTTGGAAAGGACCACAGAAGGGACTATTTTGCTACCAATCAAGGTTGGGTCGGTCATCCAAGAGACAGTTTTCCATGTTGTTGATCTAAACCTACCATTTAACATCCTCCTCGATCGCCCATGGATTCATGCTATGAAGGCCGTTCCATCCACCTACCATTTAACATCCTCCTCGGTCGCCCATGGATTCATGCTATGAAGGCCATTCCATCCACCTACCATCAATGCATCAAATTTTTGCATCAGGGCATTGAGGTAACCATCCATGCCGATCCAGAACCCTTTGCTTACTGCAATGTGGTTGAAGCTTCATATACAAACTATTGCCCTGGAATAGACATCGACACATCCATCGCCAGCTCATCCCACACTTGTAATGACACAAAAACCATCCTCGCCTCCACCCTATCTACCGTAAAGATCAACAACAAAGGTTGTGGAGAATATAGGCTGTCAGATGCATTTTCTGTTGGAGCAATCCCACTTGATCCACATACCCATGGATGACCGACATATCACAAAGCTAGGGAGATTCCACCTCCTCGATACAAACAGTTTGGCCCAACCACCTTTGTGTTTTCAAAAACCCCTCTTCATGAAGAGCTCACTCCAGATATCAACAATTGGTTACATAAGGATGCACCTCCAAAAAATCAAGCACACCTTGATCACTTCAGTCAAAAGTATCCCCAACAACATAAGCTCATCACTGAAAAATGGAACTATCAAGGAGGTGGACTAGGACTAGAAGAAAGGGGCATGCAATGTCCCATCGAAGCACATAATTGGGAAACAAAGTCAGGACTTGGCTTTGGCGTACCCACAACTGGGGGCACCAACGAGAATGGTCACGCTTTTTCGAACATCCACCGCGACCTTGTCAAAATTGAAGACATTCCTGAGGAAGTTGAAAAGAGAGCCTACGATGATATCCTAGACCAAATCTTCCTAGGAGACTCTGTTCTCTGAGAACTATCCATCCATCTCATTGACCTACCACTTGCTCATCCACAACTCATAGATTGGGACCAACCAAGTGTCATACATATTGATGAGTTTGCATCAGAGGAAGCGCTTCTAAGATTCATGGGAGCCGAAACTCCTCATAAGACGACAAAGCCAGATTTTGCCTACATCTACAAGCTAGATCCCAAGGGGTATTTTGGAGAAAATTCCCAACCTAGTTTCGATACACCCAAAACTAGAACTAAGGTAAATTTGGGACTAGCTAAGGCAACGAAGAGAACCCCTCAGCAAGAAAATCCAGAGCCACAAGCAAAACATGAGGATTTAGTATTGCCTCCTCAAGATAATTGACCAGAGGTGTCTTCTATTCTAATAGAGGATACTAGACAAGTCAACATTGGTTCTTCAGAGATCCCTAGAATTGTTCACATTGCTGCATCCCTATCACAAGACCAAGCTGACCTCTTTTTTGAGGTTTTATGAGAGAAAATTGGCCGATTTGCATGGTCATATTAGGACATGCCAGGACTTGATCCAAAGCTTGTAGTTCATCATCTTGCAGTCGATCCAAAGATCAAGCCCGTAAGACAAAATCTTAGAAAAATGCACCCCAAGGTGGCCTTACTAGTCAAAGTTGAACTAGAAAGAATGTTAGCTGCTAAGGTTATTCGACCTATTGACTACTCAGAATGGATCTCCAACATGGTCCCTGTCACTAAGCCTTCTAGTGACATCAGAATCTGCACTGATTTTAGAGATCTTAACAAAGCTTGTCCAAAGGATGATTTTCCCTTGCCCAACATAGATATGATTGTAGATCTTACAACTGGACATGAAATTTTGTCCCTTATGGATGGATTTTCCAGGTATAATCAGATCAAGATTGCAAAAGAGGACCAGCATAAGATAGCATTCACTACCCCTTGGGGAACCTTTTGCTACACCATGATGCCTTTTGGCCTAAAGAATGCTGGGGCTACCTATTAAAGAGCTATGACAACCATTTTCCATGATCTTATCCATAGCATTTTGGAGGATTATGTGGACGATATCCTAGTCAAATCTCACACCTTCATGGATCATCTTGCTGACCTGGAGAAAGTCTTTGATAGGTTGGCTCAATATCATCTCATGCTAAATCCCAAGAAGTGTGTCTTTGGGGTCACATCTGGCAAGCTTCTAGGCTTCATAGTTTCTAAATGAGGTATAGAGATCAACCCCAAAAAGGTCAAGGCTATCTTAAACATGCCTCCTCCCCAGACATTGCGACAACTTTTCTCTCTTCAGGGAAAACTTCAATTTGTCTGGTGCTTCATCTCCCAACTTGCAGATAAGTGTACACCATTTTCACACTTGCTAAAGAAGAATGAGAACTTCAAGTGGGATCTTTTATGTTAGCGCAGCTTCGATCAGATCAAGTAGTATCTCACCAATCCCCCTATCTTGGTTCCACCAGTTCCTGGTCGTCCCTTGATCTTGTATATATCAGCAACACCTACTGCTCTAGGGGCACTTCTAGCACAACATGATGATTATAGCATAGAGAGAGCCATTTTCTATATCAGTAGAACCCTAGTTGGTTATGAACTCAATTACACTCCTATGGAAAAAGCTTGTTTGGCAGTTGTTTTCTCAACTCAAAAGCTTTGCCACTACATGCTAAGTCATACCATCCAACTAGTCTCCAAGATTGACCCTCTCAAGTATATGCTCTCCAGAATAGCACTTACAGGCCGTTTGGCCAAATGGGTTATGCTACTAAGTGAGTTTGACATCTAGTATGTGGACAGAAAGGCAATCAAAGGGCAAGCTATAGCAGATCACCTAGCTAATGCACCTCTAGTAGATGCATATCCTTTGCTCACAAAATTTCTAGATGATCGTATTTGCCTAATTGAGGAACAACCCCCATGGAAGCTTTTTCTTTGATGGCTCATACACCTCTCATGGATCAAGGGCAGGAATATTATTAGTTACACCTCAAGGAGATCACATTCCAAAAGCCTTCAAGCTACAATTCCCTAGCACCAACAATATAGCAAAATATGAAGCTCTTGTGGCAGGATTAAAGATAGTTGCAGAATGGAATATCACTAAGTTACAAGTCTTTGGTGATTCCCAACTCATCATCAAACAAGTCTTAAATTAATATCAAACCAAAGATGAAAAGCTATTACCCTACAAAGAGCTAATTGATTAGATGACCTAGCATTTTACAAAGCTTTTGTTTACACAAGTGCCATGAATGCAAAATAAAGCAGCAGAAGCCATGGCCACTATCGGCTCATTCTTGGAAATTCCCCAAGATGCTACCCAGTATGAATTTTTAGTTGAGCAGCTCCTCACACTCACTTATGCGAATGAGCATTCAAACCGTGTTTGTATCTTGGTTGGTCCCCAATCCCCTTGGTACCATGAAATTCACGCTTACCTTAATGATGGTATTATATCCCCTCACCTCACATGCACCCAATGCCAGAACCTTATTCAAAAATCATCCCGCTATGTTATCATAGCCAATACTCTATATCGTTGGGGTTATCACGATACTCTCTCTCAATGTTTAGATGAAAATGAGGCCTTGATGGCATTAAAAGAAGTACATTCTGGACTTTGCGGTGCCCACACGAGTGGTATTGTTCTAGCACGACAAATCCTTAGAGTAGGCTACTATTGGCCTACCATTGAAGAAGACTCTTGTGACTTTGTCAGAAAGTGTTTCCCATGTCAGCAGCATGCAAATCTTGTGCACGCTCCAGCACAAGATCTACAGCCTATTGCACCACCTTGGCCTTTCGCTTGTTGGGGCCTTGATCTAGTTGGAACTATCACCCCTCTCTTATCTGATGGACATAAATGGATAATAATAGCTACAGACGGTGGAAGTAGTCCCCCTAGTCTTAGCTACAGGAGTTCAAGTCTCTAAGTTCATCTTGTACCACATTGTTTGCCGCTTCGGCATCCCATCCACCATCTTCACTAACCACGGAGGTAACTTTGAAAATCTCAACATGGAAGAATTATGCACTTCCCTTTGCATCCATCACCACTTTTCTAGCCCATATTTCCCACAAGGTGATGGCCAGGCAGAGGCAACTAATAAAACCCTCCTCAAAATCCTAAGGAAAGTTGTCAATGATTCCGGCCATGATTGGCACCTTCAAATAAATCCAGCTCTATGGGCCTATCGAACTTCCTTCCGTACATCCACAGGCACAACTCCATACTCCCTAGTCTATGGTGCCGAAGTGGTATTACCTATAGAAGTTGAACTTCCCTCACTACGCATATCTTTGCAAGGGCAAATCTCAGATGAAGAATACAGAGTAGCTCGACTCACCCAGCTAGATCACTTAGACGAGAAGAGACAACAAGCTTATGACCATCTCACAGTCTACCAAACTCATCTCAAAAGGAATTTCAACAAGAAGGTGCTCCCATGACACTTTCAGCCAGGTGACATGGTCCTCAAAGAAAATATGAAAGTCCACACAGATCGAGAAAAGAAAGGCAAGTTTGAACCTACATGGCTTGGTCCCTATGTGGTTACTACCTCCTTTGGCTCCGGAGCCTATCAGTTATCTACACCAGAAGGAGAACTCTTGAATGATCCCACTAACATCATTCATCTCAAGAAGTTCTATGCTTGAAGATGCTTGGTATACCCAGCTTTTGAAAAAATACAAAAAAAAAATAGTAAAGAGAAATAGGCATCCAATGGTGAAAACTTGGCAATTCAAGCACCTTGGATAGGTACCTTGGTGAAAACCTAGTAATTCAGGCACCTTGTGTGCTAAAGACTAATCCATTATCTATCACTATCATATCCCTCATCCATCCACCCACCATCCCATAAAACACCTGCTTGTTCCCTTGGTGTTCCAATCAAATATCCAAAATCTGATGGAGCTTGTCAATACCTCCTGTACAGCTTGTAAATCTTGTACCAAAGCTTGTATTATACCTTGTAAATCTTGTACCATACCTTGTATATATCCAAATCTTGTCCAAAGCTTGTACCATATTCTATCTTGTAAATAATCTTGTATCCTAGCCTGTATCCTATCACATGCACACACAGAATCTCATTTTCCTTAAGCTTTTCACAAACCATCTACCTATCCACCTATCAACTATTATAGACATCCCATCCTTCACAAACATTTCCATCTCACAAAAAACCAAAACATGAACAAACTTGTATATTTGTAACATATCTTAGTTTGTCAGCTTGTACATCCTCTTTAGCTTAGTATCATTGTATCTATCCGGGTTTCGTGTTAGTTCATCCTTGTTCAACATCTTGCACACATCGCACACCTTGGTTAGATATTCCAATGCATCCTTTAGCTAGATCTCCTGTCACCAAAGTGTTCTACTTCTTAGTTTATCTTGCCAGACGCATCACTCATCCAGATCCATTAGCTTAGGTGCTCTCTGATAGATCCTTGTAGGATATAGCTTTTCTCATGTCTGATCTTGGTCCATTAGTTCCTTGTCCTACCCATCTCATTGGCAAACAGTTCTCTTTTGGATTTTCACTTTCTTTTGATTTGGGATCTTCCCTTTTGGGTCTTGAAATATCTTTTGCAAGCAATCTCCTTGTTCCCTTCTCAAGGTTTCCATGATCTTCCATATCATGGTATGCTGCGAATGAGGCAATTAGAGCGTAAGGTCTTGATCAAATCTTTTGCTTGTTTTCTTTTTCTGCTTGTGGGTTACCTAGTGTCATTTCCACGCTGCTTCCTCTGGGATTCATGTGTGATACTGGGGCAATCCTTGTGTGTTTGTTTTGAGTCAGTTCGTCAGTCCTCTGGATGGTTGGTAAAAAGGCCTTCATGTTCTTGGTAACCCTTACAATTAACCAACAGTCCTATAGCAAATCTAGTGCTCAACTACATGGTGGTACTTCTCTTTGAAGTATCCCCCCGCTCAAAAAGCTTCATTGGATTCCCTTCATCTCCATTATCCCCCATCCATATCCTACATCTGTCACTCCTACCCCAACTTATGCATCAGTATCTCTTTGAATCACTCCTCACGCTTAGCTTTAGAGATCCACAATCCTAGTCTTAGGGATCCACCAATCAAATCAATCCACCAAGCCTCATCTTTCGAGATCCACAATCCTAGTCCTAGGGATCTCCGAAACCCATCTTCCACCAATCTGACTCTTTGAAATCCTATTGCATCAGCTTTATCATTCTATCATCCATCTCCCTACCATGGATTCCTTTTATAGAACTCCGCTCCTCCATCTCCCCCCCCCCCCCCCCAATCCTGGAAAGTCTTAAGCGTGCTTTACTATTGTGCCTCTAATTTCCCTTTATCATTCTCCCGTAGTGAGAGTTTGAGCTAATTCAGCCCCTTCTCTTCACCAACCTATGTCTAAACTCATCTCAATTTCTTGTACTTTTCAAGAAGTCGTCGAGCCTCATTTCTCTCCCCACTACCTTCTTGAGGGGGCATCATCTAAGTCTAGTCTCTCCTCTTCTTATCCAAGACTGGGGCAACCTTGTTGCTAAAACATCTTCCTCGTGTCGTCTTCATTCGAACTTCTTTGAAATAGTGTTGTCTCAACACTTTGTCAAAGAGGAGCAAAATGTAGACACCTAAATTTGATTACACTACTTTGGTAATCTAATTTAGCCATCTCTAAAGGCATCATTAATTAAATTCTTATTTAATTAAACCTTTGCCATCCCTAGTTGATTAATTTAATTAATCATCTATAGTCCTAATTGATAAATCAAATAATCTATTATTTATCAATTAAATCCTTTTCTCCTATCTAATTTCAAAAATCCCCATTTATTAAATAAATCTATTTGATAAATGAAATCCTCAAATTCAAAAACCCCTAACCTATCTCTAATCCTCCATTTAGCCTAATCCACCCCATCCACCCATACTAACCAAGCTTAGCCACTAACTCACCCACCCTCATTAATGCCATCCACTTGCACATCTCTAGCACCCCTAATCTAATCCTAAACCCAAGCCTAATCCACCCCGTAATGTTGTCACATTCCTTAAACAAGTTTAAGACTTTCCTAATCCAAACCAAAGTCTCCCCTCAAAAAACCCAACCACTAAGTCATGAGTGCTCTTACAAAACATAAAAGACTCTTACAAGCCCACTCATGACTCTTACACCCATCTTCCACACTCTTCCCTCTTCCACACTCATTCCTCTTACATCCCTCTTACATACTCAACCCCACTCATCATGCCTTTAACCAACCCTTTACCCTACCCTCTCACACTCATCCCCCTTGTGACAAGTGTCACCTTCCCATTGGTGCTAAACAAGCACAATCCATGTGCTCTCCTTTGAGTGCATCCTAGCCCTCCTTAAGCCTTCATCCATCCTTGCATCTAATCCCTCCATCCCTCTACCCCTTAGCCTATAAATTGAATCCCATCCCAAGCCATTTCATCAACAATCTTTGAGCTAAAGTTACCATGCTATTTTGAGAACCAAATCCATCAATCTTACCCTTATAATGCCAAATTAAGAGCTCACAAAGCTACCAATTTGCCATTACCCATCTCCATTGAAGCAGCTTTTGAGCATCTTGAGCATACATCCACAGCAAAAGGACACATCTACAGAATCAAGAAAGCATGGAGTGTTTTCTCTTGTGAAGTTTGCACTTATTGTTTGCTTTCTTTGTCTAAGAATATATGTGAATTTAGTTTTTGGTTTGTGAATGTTTACTTTATTTGTTAATTTTCTTTGCATACTAAATCTTGTTCTACAATACCTATGTCCTCGATAACTATGGCTTGATGCTTAGCTTGGTGGTTGTCAACTATTGCCAATACTCTATGACATCTACCGATGTCACCAACTGTAGGCTCTGAGGTAGCCCCTCTCTAACCACTAACTAACTATTCTTGTAGACACTCTCTAGCTAGGTGACCCATGCCACTACAAGTGTTGTATATTCATTGAGTATAACTTGTATACCCTATGATTTAGATAGTTATGTAGCCCCAAATCTACTAGATCCATTGTATCCACCCCTCAAAGATAGCTAAGTCTTTTCTGATTGAGACTATGGGGTGTATGCCTTCTGATCCTATTTAGGACCCTGTGACTATCACTACTTGGGCTTAGAACTCTAATAACTCTATAATGGTTTCTACTACTATTATGATTTCTATTGCTAGGACTATTTGTCCTTAGAGGACTCTATTGAATAGTTATGATTCCCCTTCCAAGGGGGTATCTACTGTCTTGATTGTTGGGTAGAGTTTTGGTTCTAAGAATCATCATGAAACTCCTATCTACCCCAAGTATCCTCATCAACTAGTGCTATCTCAACTACCTATCTAAAAGTGTTAGGGAAAACCAAATAGACTACACCTTAGAGTGTAAAATTTAATCCCATGATGAAGTAGTGGATCCATAGTTTCTCATCCTTCTTGTATTCAACATAGAGAAGTAGCTTGTGAAACTAACTATAAAATTGAGCTACTATGAGGCCCCTCTGTTTTAGATAATGAAACTCCTCTATCTACTTCTCTTTGAAGTTCTTAGAAAGGTACCTCTCTCAAAATCTAACCAAAAATCTCTCCGATGTGACAGTATCCATCCTCACTCCTCTTATAGATTCCTCCTATTTCTATTGAATGGAGGCATTCTCCCTCATTTGATGGAGTGCTAGTCATCCCTTTAGATTATGAGCACAAGGACATAATCCAAAACACCACTACAAACTTTGTAACCAAGCCTTTGTTGCTGCTCCATTCATGGAACCAAAAAATATTGGTGGTTGGAGTCATATCAACTCCCTAATCTCATATCCTATATGTATAGGAGGTCTATTAGGTGGTGGTCCTAAATGGTGGAATGACTCACCCTCATGATTATCTTGTTTCTCAACATGCCTCTATGGGGGACTCCTACTCCTCTCTATCATCTTCCCTACCTCCTCCAGGTTCTTATGCTTCCACTTTAGGAATTTTCTACTCAGGTTGTACTATAGGTGGTAGCCTCTGTTGGACTACTAGAATTAGAGTTTGGAGGGCATTCAAAATAAACTTGTTAGGGTTTTGTGGCAATGGTGGTGGAGTTTGTGTAGCTAGTGGTCCATCCTCCTATTTTGCTCCAACATTTACAACTCTATGACCCCTGCCTTATTAGATGTTTCATGTGACAAGAGGCATCCTACAAAAACTAAAGTTTATATAAGTTGAAACATAATGGCTTTAGGTTCCTAGTGTCAAAACACAACTTTGATAACAAAATGTCATACCCAAAATATTGGGGGAAAAGAACATGATTTTTCTTAAGTTAATTAATCCACTATGTTAATTCATATTCAACTAAAAGACATGAGATGCAATAGGTTTTCTAAGGTTCCATATTACATTGTGTGCGAGTTCAATCTCCTAGTCGAACTAGGTTTCATCATTTTTAGAATGTTCATCTAATTACTTTATTACTTTATTTATATTATTAACACAACATTTTATTTTAATTAAAAAAATTAAATATTAATTAGAATTGTTTATGACAAATAGTTTCCTCTCATACTACACCTTCCAATCTTATGATCTTGACAACTTGAGCTATTAAAAATACATGCACATGCGCACGCGCGCGCGCGCACACACACACACACACACACACACCATTGAATAATAAAATATACCACTTGTAAGAATATGACATAACTAGTATTCTATCATACATAAATCTAACACTTTAATATAATCCTATAACAAACTCTTAAATATAATCTCTCTTTATAAGAACCCTTTTAGAAAAGTTGATTATTTGAAAAATTATATCCATTCACAACTTAATAAAATAAATTTAAAATATCTAAAACAATTTAATAAATTTTATACATAAATTAATTAAAACATTTTATTCTAACCATCAACTACTAACCACTCCTTATTTATTCCTATCACCTATAACTTACCTTTAAAAACATGACATAAATATTTCTTTTCTAAATGAAATTAAATTTAAAAAATTATCATTAAATTACAAATCTTACTTACTTTATGTCAAAATTAATAATCTTAATTAACAATCTATTAATACTAAATCAACTAACTTAACTAACCCCTAACTCTTACTAATCTTAACTACCATTTAACTTACTTAAGACAACTTGACCACTTGGCCGCTACCCTACGTACTTGATGATTCATTCATACTTGGGTGGCTTCCCAAGTGGATGACATGTTTTCCTAAGCTTCTTCCATGCTACCAAGCTTGATTCATCAGGATTTTTCCCCCTTCCACCAAAGACACAAATGCATTGAATGATTAGAGTGCTAAAAGGAATGTGTCAACCAATCCTTTTCAAACATTCCCCACCCTCCCTTATCATGACATCATACGATCTTGGTCCTATTTTTGTGGAGGTTGTGCTATTATCTAGGATGATTCTAAAACCTATTAAAGGTGATGATAAATTCATGCATTTTAATGTGTTTTCCTTGGTCACAAAGCCTACATCTACAAAGATAAGGTGGAGGGTACACAACGACCTTTAAATCTACATTCTCCTTTTTTTTCATTTTAAACCTAGTTGACCCCTTTTCGAAAGAAACACTCCATACTTTCTAGCTTACATTCAATATCACATGAAGAAATCTTAGGAGTTAATGGGGTGATGTTAACAAGGGTGATAGTTAAGAATTGAAGTTTATAGGGCAAGGGTTGAGATAAGGTAACAGTATTGTGTTATTAGTTTTTCTTTTGATTTTAATTCATTTTACAATTACATATCTATTATTTGAAATATTCAAGGATTTAAAAAGATAATCTTTTTAGGAATATTCTATGTTGCAAAAGGGATTTAAAATTTTACATGCTAAAACTAGAGAGCATTTTTGCTCTAAAAATGATGAAATATTTTAAGGTTTATTTTTCTCCTCTAAGAGTTAGTTCTTTTTTTTTTTTTTGAAATTTATTTTCTTACCAAGTGTTAGTTTTTTCATAAAAGTTTTAACATGGCATAATTTGATAATATTTCATTCATTTTCTAGGATGAATTATAGACAATTTTTCTTTTTGATGTTATATTATGCATTCAAAATACGAATATTTTTTTCTTCAATAGTTACTAACAATGCAAAATAAAGTAACATTCATTTGAATCAATTTTCCTCTCACATCTAATCAAAATTGAATCAAAAAAATTCATATAACATCATTATATATAATTTCAATTGATCATTTTCATATGAAATGAATTTTCAGGAATACAAAGAATGCCATAAGAAATGAATTGCTCTTTTTTATTTTTTCTAAACATAAGTGGACTAGCCACTTCATATATGTATGTATGTATGTATGTATAGATAGATAGATAGATATATTCTAGATATGTGTGTGTGTGTGTGTGTGTGTGTGTGTGTGTGTGTGTGTGTGTGTGTGTGTATGTGTATATATATGTATATGTATATGTATATATGTATATGTATATGTATTTATGTATGTGTATATATATATGTATATATATATACATAGATACACACACACACACACACACACACACACACACACACACACATATATATATGTATGTATATCTATATATACATTTATATATATATATATGTGTGTGTGTGTGTGTGTGTGTGTGTGTGTGTGTGTGTATAAATGTATATATAGATATACATATATATGTAAATATATATATACCTATACATGTATATGTATAGATATATATATGTATATATATATGTATATGTATATATATATGTATATGTATATATATATATATATGTATATATATATATGTGTATATATATGTATATATATATATATATATGTATATATATATATATATATATGTATATATATATATATTCAAGGACTCAATTGAGAAAGAATTAGGGAAGAAAATCCAATATCATTGTCATTACAAATATAGAATTAAAAATGAATTATCATTAGGATGATTCTTTTTGAGAAGAACTCTCCCTTACAATGCACTCAAGAGAACCAAAAACTCTGAATAAAGTTGTGCCCCATATCAGGGAATCAACTAAGCAATCTACAAATTTACATAAGGATAACCATGGAGAACCAAAAATAAATGGGTAAGAATGAAATTCAATCGCATAGACATGTTGAACACACTAATCACATTGCACAATAGGTTCCATATTGAACCAAGACTAGGGAGAAGGTGGAGTTTTCTAGGGTAAGAGATATCAGTCACAACACTAAACATATGCCTCTTCTAAGCCTAATAATCACAAAGAACTTTTGTTCTTTCACTCCTTGTCTCCTTAACCATAAATTGGCTTATATTGACAAGTAAGGGCCCATAACACCCTAGTCTTGTTGTAATCTGATTGAAAAAGATCATTGTATGAAAGTTATTGTTGCTACAAAATGTGTACAATCATTATTTTGTCACTGATATCAAACCTACTATTTGCTAGAATGGAAATTTCTTATAAGATCCAAGCACTATCACTTAGTTTATTGATGAAGAATCAATAAGATGTAACAAAAAAACCTAAGGGAAAGTTTGAGTTATGGTTTTGTAAGGAAGTGCAAAGATCAGTTAAGAAAATCATAAAGTGATGTATTGACAATATACTTGAAGATGAAGAGGTTGGCTGCACTTAGAAACTATAGAAGAAAAAGTCATAATATGATTTTCTGCAAAGCTTGATTAAATTCATCAAAGGGAGCTGAGTAAGCTAGTTCAAGCTGAGAAAATTGTCAACAAGTGCCGAGTGAAGATCAAGTGCTAAGTGAAGATCAAGTGTCAAGTGAAGATCAAGTGCCAAGTGAAGATCAAGTGCCAAGTGAAGATCAAGTGCCAAGTGAAGATCAAGTGTCGAGTTATGTTCATGTGTCGAGCATCAGAAAGTCAATAAGTTCTGAGCTACTACATTATTCTAAAAGTCAAAGATTTGCATGATCTGAGCCAACATGGCTATTATCTAGAATTTTGTGAACCAAATAGAAGATAAGAATGATGAGTTGGTAGCATAGAACTCTATGTAAAATGTTTTTGTGCTAATACAACTAGATTCTAGACAAAGTTTCTAGAGAAAAATGAGATATGGGATAGATACATTTTATCCTACCTAATCTATTGAAACTTTTAAAATTGGAGAAGGAGAATTGAGCGGGAAAATTATTCTAAATTTCTATTTAAGGAGTCATAAGGTCATGAAGAAAAAAGGTTGGTCAAGTATGAAAGCATGAAGTGCTGAAGAAGGTGCTAAGGAGGAAGAGAGCATAGAAACTCTATTTTGATAGGTGACCATAGAGATGATTGCATTGGTATGATGAGTAAGAAGACTCAAGGAAATGAAGCTTGAGAGGAAGATAAGTTTTCAGAGCCGCAATGATTAAAGCAGGGCAAAGGATTAAACTAAAGTATGATCTGAAATCTGCAAGATATGTTGTGAGTTGTATCAGATCAAAAGCCCTTATTATTACTCTCTAGCAATTGTAATAGTTAGTATAAATCCTATGGACTTAGGTTGGTTTAATATCCATGTTGTAAATCCTTTAATAGGGTGACATTCCAATGAATGTTCCAAAGTCCTTTGACTAGGCCCACTCCTAATAGTGTGGTGAAATCCTCTAACAATGCCACATTTAATAGTGTGTTGTAAGCCTTTAACATGGCATCACTTCAGAAGAGTGAAAATTGAGTAGCATGTTACTAGTGATTTTTCTCAAATTGGGTTTCCATGTAAATCACTGTGTCATGTGTTAATCTTGCATGTTTTATTGTTGCATGTTGATTTGATGTAACTTGCTAAGATGGTTGTTTTAAGCTTGGATGCATGAATAGTTTAATGGGCTCACTATAATTAGAGAAAAAGTATTATTAGGGCATTTAGACCTTAGATAACTGATTCACCCTCCCCCCCCCCCTCTCAGTTATTCTAAAACATTTCCAACAACTCTCTCTCTTTCCTCGTCATGAGGAGAGACTCTACATTGATGTAGAGTTCAACAAAGGCTCTCCTCTAGTACATGGCCACTTCTTCCCTATTGGAGGGTGATTAATGACAACATACCCTTAACAATTTTCTTCACAAAAAAAAAGAAAAATAAATAAGAAACCCACAATAATCCATCCCTTGCATGTTTCATCACACACATGCAAGAGGTTTACTTAAGAAAATAAAAATAAAGCATCAATAACAAGGCATAAAGGATCCTACCTTCACAAAAGCTTATGTAAATGTAGATTTGGCAATGGATTTTTTGAGAAGAGTTAATCCTTCTTCCTCTTCAAATCCAAGCTTGACTATCATTAAATGTAGAGAATGGGAGAACACCCTTCAACCATCAAAATGACAATTAAATAGGCTTCTAAAATCACCCACAAAAAATAATAGTAGTTCTCCATACTTGATTCAAGCCTTCTATGGTCTTCCCACTTGATACTACCATTAAGACAAACTTTTTCATGAAGTGTAAATTTGGTAAACTCGTGGAGATGTTTAATTTTTAAACTAAAGGGAAAATGAGATATTTAGGAGGTCATAAAAGTCAACAAAAGGATCTAAAAGGATATAAAATGTCCCCAAACCATACACATATCCTCTAGGCACTTGGATTGCAATAATTTTGGCCTCTATGATCATTTTAGGACCTATAAAATTGGCTTGAAATATTTGAACTTTTTAAAACCCTATGAACTCAAACTTTCTAATAAATCCTAATAAGGGTAATTAATCTAGGTTACCAACTAATTAATCTTAGGTTACTAAATTAATCAATCTCAAATTATTAGGTTACTCTATTGAATCTAATTAACATGATGATACACATATGTGAATTAGGAGTTTCAAGTGACACCATAAGATTCAATCACATAACATTAAACACCTCACAATTAGAGAATGATACACACATTTTGGTTATGATAAAAATAAAATATGAAAGATGAGGTTTGTGTCTCTTCATTAGACTCAAATTTGGTTTTACATATTGAACATAGTGATGTAGGGAGGGATGAGAATAACTAGGGCCAAAGACACACCCAACTATCCAAACCCCACCTTGCAATAGTTAACGTAGTGGAAACATAATAGAAGAACAACAATCAAAGGAGGAAGAAGAGAAATCACTTATTGATTCATCAAATAATCTACATACATGCCCAGTTTTAAGGCCTTTTAGTTACAACTAGATACAAAATAAATTCAAATCCATGATCCAACTTCAAATTCAAATTTCCAAACACATATGTCTCCAACTTTCACATCCTCTAAGTTTTACCCCTAAAATTCAATCCTAGACTACCTTAAATACTTGTGTAGCCACAAGTTAGCCTATCACAAAATTAAACTTATATTAAATGCATGTACAACCACAAGTTAGCTCACATCAAATATTAACTACTAATAACAAAATTAAATATGTGCAAGGTCAACCCAAAATGGAACCAGACATAGAGAACTTGGTAAATAAAGGCTCCACAAAATACTGACAATCAAAATCCACATGATCACTCAGTAACCACATGAACTCAAAAACCAAAAGTTGTCTTAGCAACCAAAGAACACTCGACAACAACTATGAACTCGACATCAACTGGGAAGCTCACCATCCACTAAATTCTTGACATCTACTGAGAACTCAACAACAACTGAAACACAACAGTAACTGAAAATTGACACTCAACAAAGACTAGGACTTGATAATAACTGGTGGGATGAACAAAAGTGTAGGATTAAAAAGCAACCCAAGATTCTCTTGTATCACAAAACATTGGAAGAAATGATTCTCCTAAATCATGCAAGTGTTACAGCATGAGATGAATCCAACTCAGATTGAGAAATCCATGTAGCGTCTTCAATTGTTCTATTCTTGCATTTCACTAAATACTCATAGCAATCTTTTCCTCTATTGCTCTTAGCAATTCTTTGATCCAACACCTTTTCAACTTCTTCAATCTACTTCTTGGTATAATCATCTGATAAAATAACTTCATCATCTGACTCATTATACTTATATAAATTAGAAACATTGAATATAGAAGATATATCCATGTCATTAGGTAACTCAACTTCATAAGTATTATCACTGTCAAACTTTTTCAAAATCTTACAAGGTCCAAACTTCTTCATTTTTAGTTTATTTTATGTTCCAATATTAAATCTTCCTTTCTTCAAATACACCATAACATCATCATGAACTTCAAAATAATGATGTCTTCTAGACTTATTAGCATTATCCTTATACTTTTGATTACTTTGTTCCAACCTCAACTTCACTTTCCTTATGAAAAGATTCCATAAAGTCAAAAAATTCTTCCCCTATGTCACTTCTCTTTTCTTCACTGGCAATATCTCTCAAATTTGATATACCTCTAGGCTACATTCTAGTAACAATCTCAAAAAGTGTTTTCCCTATACTCCTATTCATAGAATTATTATATGTAAAATTAACATGTGTCAACACTACTTCCTAATTACTTGGCTTATCTCTAACTAAACATCTTAACAAATTACCCAAGCTTCTATTCACAACCTCTATCTGTCCATCTATCTGTGGATGGAATTTAGAACTAAACTTCATCTTAGTACCCATCTTCTTCCACAAAGTCTTTCAAAAATAACCAATAAACTTACTATCTCTCTTAGAAATAATTCTTTTTGGTAATCCATGCAATCTCATAATCTCTTTAAAGAAAAGTTCAGCAACATGCTCAACATCTAATGTCTTCTTAGATGGTATGAAATGAGCCACCTTAAAAAATCAATCCACCACAACAAATATAGAATCATACCCTTTCACTATCTTAGATAATCCAAGAAAGAAACCCATACTGATGTCACTCCAAGTTCTCAGTAATAGTAATAGGTCTATACAAACCAATATTCAAACTTACTCCTTTTGCAACTTGACAAACTCTGCAACTCTTCAAAAAAAATTGAACATGCTTATAGATTTGTGGCCAAGAATACTTATCCTTTAGCAAACTCAATGTCTTATCAATTCCAAAATGTCTAGCCAATCCACCACTATGCTTTTCCTTAATCAAATTTAACCTCATAGAAATTCTAGGAATACACAACTGAATACCTTTAAACAACATTTTTTTTGAATAAAATATTCATCATACTTACTTAGGTGATCTATTAGATTTGGTGCTTTGCACTCTCTTCATGCCTCAGAAAAACCAAGGTCAATATCATACAATTATTTTATTTCATCAAAACCAAGAAATTCAACCTTCATTTTAGTCAACAAGGATCATCTTCTACTCAATGCATGAACAACTTTATTAGTAACTCCATTCTTCTACTTGATCACAAATGTAAAAATTTTCAAATACTCAAGCCACTTCATATGTCTCTAGTTCAATTTATCTTGACTTCCCAAGTGTTGTAAAGCTTTATGATCAATATACAACACAAAATCTTTATGAATAAAATAATGTCTACACTTCTTCAAAGCTTGAAAAATAACATAAAACTCTTGATCATGCACAAAATACTTCCTTTTAGCATCATTTAAATTTTCACTAAAGAAAGCAATATGTTTACCTTGTTGACTTAATACAACTCCTATTGCACTACCATTTGCATCACATTCAACCTTAAATACCTTATGAAAATTACGCAAAGCCAAAATAGGTAACTCAATAATGTTTTGTTTCAAAGTCTCAAAACTCTTATCAGCTCCATGTGTCCACTTAAATTTATTTTTATCTCTTCTCATTGTCTCAGTCATAGCATTACAAATAGAACTAAAATTTCTAATGAACTTTCTATAGAAACTAGCCAAACCATGATATTATCTTATCTCACCCACATTTTTAGGTGTAGGTAATTCCAAAATTAATTTAGCCTTCTTAGGATCCATCTCCAAACCATCATCTAAAATCACAAATCCAAAATGCACAATCTCTTCTTACATAAAAGAACACTCCTTCAAATTAATCATTAACTTCTCCTCTTTCATTCTCTACAATATTTTTCTAACATGCTCAAGATGTTCTTCCTTAGTCTTATTGAATATCAAAATTTATCCAAATAAAAAATTGTAAAACTTACCCAAGAATCTTTTCAGAACTTCATTCATCAACCTCATGAAAGTACTAGGTGCATTAGTCAAACCAAAAGGCATAACCAACCATTCATACAAACCATCTTTTATTTTAAAAGTAGTATTCCATTCATCACCTTCTCTAATTCTAATCTGATGATAACCATTCTTAAAATTAAACTTTGTAAAATACTTTGTTTCTCTCAAATAATTCATTATGTCATCCATCCTCAACATAGGAAACCTATATTTCACTATGATCTTGTTGATAGCTCTGGAATTAGTACACATCCTCCATTCTACATTCTTTTTTGGTTCTAAAACAATAGGTACAACAGATGGACTCAAGCTTTCTTTGATCAAACCTTTCTATACCAACTCATGTACTTGTCTATTAAGTTCTTCATTTCTTGTAGGTGTCAATCTATATTGTGCTTTCTTTGGAAAACAAGCTTGAGGTTTCAGATCCATACAATGGCTTATGTTTCTCACTGGTGGTAAACCATTAGGAATATTCTTAGCAATAATCTCTTTATACTCATTTAATAATTTTGTAATTTCTTTTGGTACTTGGTCATCACTATCATTTTTCATTTGGTCACCACTAACTGCCACTTAGTTAACAATGACACCACTAAGTCTCCTTGAAATTATAGCAAAATAAACTTGATTCTTTTTTATTTCCTTTTCAAATTTTTTTGCCATTAACCATGCAAATTCTCATAGTAGTACAATTAACCTCATCTGGACTTTTAATCAAAGGTAGCAATATTTTTTTCTTCCCATTCATCCAAAGAGTATATTGATTCAAGCCTCCATAATGTATAACATATCTATCATATTTCCAAGGTCTACCAAATAAAATATAACAACAATCCATAGGCATAATATCACACAAAACTTCATCAAAGTAATGTCCAATCTTGAACTTCATGATACATTGTTCACTTACTAATATCTTATGCTCATCTTTGATCCACGAAACATGATAGAGCATAGGATGCTTCAATATTTATAACTATAACTTTGTAACCAGCTCTTCTAATGCCAAATTTGTAGAACTTTCTCTATTAATGATTACCTTGCAACATTTTTCAGCTATCTTACATCTGGTTTTGAAAAGACCTCTCCTTAGGATAGGTTCCTCATCACGTCCCTTATTACATAAGGTTCTTATCACCATCAAATTTTCACAAGCCTTAGGCCTACTTGGTGAACCCATAGAGTCTCCTTAAATCAAAATATTTCTATTACCTTTCAAACTTTCAAAGGATCTACATTCAAAAGATGTATGCCCTTCTTTACCACATCTGAAACAATTACCATGAAATCCACCACTAGAATAAGAATTACCTCTTCCTCGGTAAGAATTACCACCTTTCAATTTGGTCTCACCTTTTTCATCATTCTTCCACTCAAATTTTCCCTTATCTTGCACATAATTGTTAGATCTACTACCTTGTGCATAAGATCTACCTCCGCCTCTCTAGAATCTACCACGTCTACCTCTTTGTCTTTGTTCATGCTTCTTTGTCAAGATTTACTTAGCTTGCAAGGCATATTGGTATGTTTCCTCCACACTTTCCAATTTTACAAAAATTATTTCATCTTGAATTCCAAATCTCAACCCATTTGTGTACCTCACAATTTTCTCAACATTATCATCCACATGTCTAGATCTAATGTCCAATCTATAGAATTTCTTAGTATACTCCTTCACAATCATGTCTCTTTGTCTCAAATTTTTGCATCTTTTTCAACAAGCTAACTTGATAATTATTAGGAAGCAAATTTTTCTTTACCTTGTTCACTATCTTTACCTAAGTTCTAATCTTCTCCTTCCTCTCCTTTCTCTATCCATTTTTAGATGCTCCCACCATAGTGAGGCATGTTCTTTCAACCTAGCAACTACAATTTTCACCTTCCTATTATCAGGAGTGTTTTCATACTCAAAGAACTTCTCCATTTTAGATAACTAATCTAACACAATATTGGTATCAAATTTCCCATCATAAGGAACTACTTCTATAGTAGGCTTTGAATTTTCCCTAGAAAACACTCTCAATAACCTCACTTCATCTTGATCTTCTTTAGGTTCTAGATTAGGGTTTGGTACTATTGATTCATCATCAGTCACATCAATAAGATGTGCTCCTCTCCTCTGAGATCTCTCCACATCATCCAATTGGGCTACAATTTGTCTCAATGTATCCAATATTACATTATTAACATTTCCTCTACCTCAAACCATCTTTACAAATTAGGTTCCTACAAGATTGTAATCCTCTACAAGGTATATAAGGTTAAATTCACTAATTTACAACCCTAAAAACAAATTCACTTAGGGTTCTATGTGATCCAAACTTCACAACAGAGCTCTGATACCACCTAATGTAGGGATGGATGAAAATAACTAGGGCCAAAGGCACACCTAGCTATCCAAACCACCTTGCATGAGTTAACATAGTGGAAACATAACACAAGAACAACAACCAAAGGAGGAAGAAGAGAAATCACTTAGTGATTCATCAAATAATCTACATACATGCCTAGCTATAAGGCCTTCTAGGTTACAACCAGATACAAAATAAATTCAAATCCATGATCCAACTTCAAATTTAGATCTCTAGACACATATGTATCCAACTTTCACATCCTCTAAATTCTACACCTAAAACTGAATCCTAAACCTCCTTAAATACTTGTGTAGCCACAAGTCAACCTATCACAAAATTAACCTTACATTAAATGTGTTTATAGTCAAGTCAGATCACATCGAATATTAACTACCAATTTCAATACATTCAAGGGCAACCCAAACTAGAACTAGACATAGGAAACACAATAAATGAAGGCTCCATGAAATACTAACACTTGACATCCACATAATCACTCAGTAAGAAAAAGATAACTTGACAACCAAAAAACACTCAACAAAAACTATTAACTTGACATCAACTAGGAAGAACGACATCCACTAAATGCTAGGCATCTACTGAGAACTTGACAATAACTTAAGCTTGGTAATAACTAAAAACTGGCACCGAACAGAAACTAGGACTCGATAGTAATTGATAGGATGAACATAAGTGTAGGATTACAATGCAACACTGGATGCTCCTACATCACATATGGTTGATTATAGATTATCCATTAAATTTCATTGTTAATAGTATTGCACACTCAATTTATACATTAGTAGCTTGAGAAAAAATACATGTATATATTTAAAACTCCATTAGATGATCACATTACTCAAAACATTAAAGTTTCATTTAAATAACCTTTATCTCATCTCTACACATATTTAATTATTTTAAATTTGCATAAATAAAGTATTTAACATATTCATAATATTGAATTCATTTACTATAATACACAATCATTATGCATGCTTATAAAACATCAAATAACATGATTAGGCATATTAAAGTAATGCACCACATGACATAAAATAAAATAATAATGTCCAATCCATTAGAAAAAGTCTCAAAATATTGAGTCAGAATGTGTCAAAATAAAATGTATCAAATGTGCTATGATGGATTAGGGCAAGGCCTCACACTTAACACTTAGCCACTTGACTACATTGCTACTGAGATCCATATCTAGAAAGAAGACTCTCCCAAGCTTCAGAGTATCTACTAAGCATTTGAGACAATATGTAGTATAAGTTGTGCTTCATAGTGTCTACCAAGCTTCTAAGATAAAGTGCAATGTAAGATGAGCTTATCTATTCCTACTGATCTCTTTAATATAAGAAATGATGGATGTAGTTTTAACCAAGATCTATAGAGTCTACTAAGCTAGTAGCATAATAAAGTGAATGAAGGTAGTGTTGACTGAGCCATTTAATGCCAACCATGTCTGTCAATTTTTTCATTATTCACCAAGTCACCTAATTCTAACTGAGTTTGTACTACTCTAATTAATCAATGTGGAATGGGTATTAGTGTCAAATGAATGCCAAAGTTTGCTAAGTTAAGAGTGTTTTTGAGTGTTAGAATATCACCCAAGTTGTCTTCAAAACCCAATTTATAGTAGTAAGCTAAATTAGTGAAGATTATTTGAATTAAGTATTGTCACCAACCCTAGAAGGTAATTTATTAGATTGGTATATATATGTAATATATCTTTTTACATGTAATATAAAATAGAAGTGAATCAAGCAAGTAGTACGACTGTAGAATTAGAAGGCTACAAGAAGTATAAGGAAAAGAAGAGTCTTATATATCATAGTTAGATGATCATTGTATTTCAAAGAAATCTCATTTAACAAATTAAGTTTCAAATTAGAGATAAGCCATTGATTCATCACAATAGGTGTATTAGTTAAATCCTCTAGCAAGATAGACTTAATAGTCTTTTCCAAATCTCCTCACAAAGTGTATATTTTATTATATGTTTTAAATCCTTTCACAAGGTGGACCTATTAATCCAAGTATTTCTCCTAATAGGGGAAATAACTATAAGTGATCAATTGTAAGGTTTAACATCCTAACTCTATACTAAAGTAAAAAATCTTGTGGATATCATCCCTACCCTAGTTTTACTTTCTATTTGGAAGTTTTATGGCTTACCAAATATTGTGTCAAGTGCTATGAATATTTTATTTTATTTAGTGTTCCATGCATGCAATTAGATCAAATTATATTATGAAGGTTTAATTGTGTAATAAAATTTAAAATTTTATTGGTTCCTCCCTGCTGTTTCTTGCCATCATTTTTTTCACTGCACTTGAAATGCTTATTTTCATTTTTTGTTGGGGATGAACCCCAGGATATTTGCTACTTGCCCTCACATCCTCAAAATGTCTTTGGTGTAGGAATAAATGGAAATTCCTAGGGTACATGTCTTGTGGAACAGAGAATTCACTCCCTCCCCTCTTAGTCACCCAGTCTACACTACATTTCCAAAAATTGGTATTAGAACATTAGTTCTCACAATAGAAGTTTAGCATCTTGAGAAAAGATCAGAGGAAATGGAAGTATATAGACAAGAGAAAGCTATTGAAAATGAAAATTTTGATCCACAATTGGCCATGGAACAATTCAAGAAAATTAAGGAGTAGCTCTCTCAATCCCTACAAGGACGAAAACACCTTGCAGCACAGATCGATGGCAATCTCTGCATTGAAGAAAGAATTGAAGATATTTATCAAGAAACATGTTGAAATGAAGCTGATGGAGCAATCAGAGATTTGCTCAAAAAGAATATTACTCTTAAAGAGGAAGTCAAAAAGTTAAAAAGAGAACAAGAAATTCAATCAATCAAAATGTGTGAAGCTATGGAAAAAAAGGAAAAAAAAAAACTAAAGACGAAATAGAAGAAAAGGAAAATGAAATTCAACAAGTATCAATTCAAAAAATAGATTTGATTGATCAACTCAATGGTTAAAATCGAGAGCTTATCAACTTGAGGATACAAAATGAAAGATTAAATAATAAACTTAGCATAGAGAAGCTAACTAATGAGAGAATGACGAAATATTAAGAAAACATGAATCAATTAAGTGAGAAAACTCAATTTAGACACAAAGGAAAAAGTTGATTAGGATACATAGAAGAAGGTGAATTAACTCAACAAGTAGCTTAGAAGAGAAAAAGGCCTACATTTAATTATTATGGAAAGAGAGGGCATACATAAAAAATTGTTGTAACAATAGTAAATCAAAGTTTAGTGGAAAGTATTTCAATTGTAATAAACCATGACATATAGAAAGTGAATGCATAGAGAAACCTAAGTTTGAAGGAAAGTGTTTCAATTACAACAAACAAGGACATAGTTCTTTAGAATGCAAGACCAAGAAATGGAAGCCAAGAAAAAGAAAGTATCAAAGCTATATTTTGTTGGGATAACAATGAATGAAACATATGTCATTATTATGGTGAGTATGGGAACATTGGATAAAATTGCATGAAACATCACATAAGGAAGCGAGACATTACAAAGAAATGTTTTGTATGTAAAGAACATGGAAATCTTGCCAAGAACTATATGAACCGAGGAAGAGTTGAAATTAAAAACAAATAAATGGATAACAATGTTAGAAGTTGGATGAGGCAAAAATGGGTAAGGAAATCTCCTAAGGAAGCAAATTGGAGTAATGAAAGTATTGACACCCAAGTCAATGAGATGGGTGACTCAACCATTTTAACCTAGTTCTTTATGGAGATTATTGGAGCTATGATTTAGAAGGAGATATCTCACATCAGTTCCATTCATCAAGAAGAAGATCCATATGAACATTTTAGATGCACAAGGATTACCAAGTTGGGATGACAACTAAAGTAATTTCTTAGACCTTACCGAGAATGGCTGGGTTGCAAGAGCTAACTAAGCTTGGATGTAGATGAAAATTTCAATGTTCTTACCTAGTTGAAGAATCTATCGAGTTAAAGATTCTACCAAGTTGAAGACTCTATTGAGTTTGAAGTCCTTACCATCTTGAAGTTCCTTCCGATTGAAATGACTTTACTAAGTTGAAAGTATCTTCCAAGCAATGAAGACTTAGCCAAGTTGGACAACCTATCACTAAGACAACTATTCAACAATGCATTAATGGAAATTTAAAGACTAAAATTTGATAAAAAAAGAGAAATCAAAGGTTATTGTGTCACCCCAAATTTTTTAGAGCTATGAATGAAGAACATTTGTGAGCCCCCGAGTGATTCAAAGAAATTTCATTGAAATATTTCTTGCATTTGAAGTATTTTTGAAGAATATGGCATCTTCTAGTATAAAAGTGAAGAAAGGTTTAGAAACATTGGTCTGAGGAGTTGATTGTAGAGCATGAGTATACAAAGTAAGTCTGGCAATTACAAAAGAAGTTGACCCAACTAGATCTCAATAATAAATTTATCCTAAGGAACTCCTAATTCATGTTACTTGGTCATATTATCACTTTTCTATTCAAGAATAGGAACCCTAGAAATGAACTAGGCATATAATGAGTTGTGTGTAGATGGGACTCTAAAACACAAGCACAAGCTTTTGGAAAGGAATGGTTTAACACATAATCTACATATGCCAAGATACTTTTTAGGAAAGTGGATTAGTTTTATTCTAAATCGAGTTCACGGTATACATTTATGGTTAGATCAATGAATTTAGATCACCAGAAAGATGATTCATAGAATCATAGGGTTGTTGATGCTTAACAAAGTGAAAACCACCAAAACCCTAGGTTGGTTCAAACTTACAAAGAGGACTCTTGCTGAATGGGATGATAGAGGCATGAATTTGAATAGAGTAATAGAAATGGAGATAAAATTTGACATCCATATTATTACACACAATATCTATAGCTTGACCCATCTGAGGAATGTTTTGTGCAAAGCTGTCGACCTAGCTTACAAAGTTGTGAAGAAAAACTTATTTTTTGACCTTGCGGAGCTACAATTCAATCAGCTCAATAAAAACATGGAGAGTACTTTGTCACCAAAGAATAATCTATGTAATTTTGGATCTCTTTTGATCTTCTTATGATTTTATGTTTTTAAGGTCTTTCCTTCTATAGCCAATGTGGCATGGAAGAAGGATACACCTATCGTGTATCAAATCAATGAATTCATAGAAGAAATGAGAAAGAATTTTAAAGGAATTATGGATGCATATTTTGAAACTTTTAAGGAGAAAATGAAAAGCAGATACAAAATTATGAAGAAACTAGTTGAAGATTATCAACAAGATATTTTTTTCTTATGGATTGTGATGAAGTACACATCCAAGCAGTAAGGCCAAGAGTGGCATGTGTTAAGCCTCTTGGATATGGGGTTAGCATTGATGATATAAAGGAAATAATTGAAGATCTTATAAATGAGCCAATGTACCCTAAGGTGCCATATTTTGGCACCTATGTGGAAGCCAAGGCTAGGATTTCATTAAAGATCAAGATTCCTCAAGCTATAAATTGAGGAAGGAAATAGGTTGAGAAAATGTTGAAGGAAACTAAGAAATCTAGAATTTCTCTCCTACTAACAAAAGAAAAAGTAGATGAAATTGAGGAAGAGGAAGGAGAAGCTAGGGAACTTGTAGAGGAACAAGAATCTAAAGAGGAGGAGCCACTCAAGAAGAAAGGGAAGGTTATTATAACCAAACCTACAAAGTCATCACCTATTGTGTTCATAAAGTGACCTACAAAATCTAGGAAGAAATTGTAATTGCAAAATAAACATGAAGAAGACATAGTCTTCAAGAGGTCTACCCCTACCTTCCAAGATAGACTAAAAGGATTGAATAATGGAGGAGGAATGTTAGATTTTGAATCCCTCAAGTATGAAACAAGAATGAAGGAGGAGAAGAATCAAATTGAAGAAGCCCTAGTGGCTAAGATGACAAAGTGGAATTACTCTCCAAAGGAATTGACAAAGAAAGTTCCTGATGTCTTATCAAAGTTAGTTGCACCACAATGGAATAATGCATTAAACATAGTCAAGGACATCAAAGAACAAACCCTGAGACAACTTATGATGAGTCTATCTAATATAGAAGTGAAGGAATCATTGAAGAGGAATGAAACAAAGCTGACACCTAAGTTCAATGCATTTATGATCCTATCAAATGACATTGAATTAGTTGTAGAGTCTAACATTATTGCATAGAAGAACATATATGGTCTACACAAGCCTAGTGAGGAAGTTGTCAAAATAGATGATGAAAAGGATGATATTGAGAAAGATGATGTGGAAATAAATGATGATGAAATTGATGTGATTGATAATATAGATGAAGAAGTCAATAATGAAGAAGATGTGGAAGATCAAACTGCTAGTGGAGACCTCCCTAAAATTCAAATTATTCAAGAGTTAGATCCAAAGAAGATAGCAGAAGAGGTAATGCACTCCCTCCCACTCTCATCGAGAAAAGACTTAATGCAATCAAACTTAGAGAAGGCCACTACAGAGTTAATTGAGATAAAAACTATTTTGTCAAGCACCCAATTGATAATTGGAACCATTTTACTAAGTGTTATGCTGACAACTTCATTTACCAAGTATCAATTTCATGTTCTTATAGAAGTGGACCAAATAGAGTCATAACCAACATCAATAAATTTTCCTATAATAACTTCTATTGATATAGTTTCTACTATTGTTTCTACTCTACCAAGTGAAATGATAGTTGATGTTAAGCCTTAACCTAGCAATACAGTTTCGAAGAAAGAAAAGGAAAGTATTCTTTTTTCTATTTAGAAAGGAAAGGGTAAAAAGGTAGAAGCCTCTATTGAGGAAATTGATCTAGAGGAGGACATTGTAATACCAGATTGGGATCTTTCCAATCTGACTCCTGATCAAATGGATACCCTTGTTGAGTTGTGGAAGAAGAGGGAAAAATAGAAAAAACTCAAAGAGGAGAAGAAAAAGAAAATTCAAGTTCTAGAAGATATTAAGAGCATATTTGTGGATGCACTAAATATTGAGGTTGATTAAACACTTTTGCAGAAGGCAGAAAGGAAATCTGAAAATAAAGTTTTGGAGAATATATCCCACAAGATTGTTATTGACCAAGTTGAATTGTCTACCATTCTAATTTATTTTAAAGATTTTGTAAATAATGTTACTTTATTTGTAAAGTTAAGTGATACATCAAATTTTACTAGGGAAATAGAGGAGAAGTTATATAAGATAGATGTTGATATGAAGCCAAGTGCACATTAGTTGCCACTTGATCCTAGTAGTAGTTCTACACATTTTGTGAAGATCAGATATCGAACAAATTTATAAGCATAATTATTAGGGGAAGAAACTAGGATTAGGGCCACACTAATAGAAATATAGGGCATGATACTTCCTAACATGGATGAAATGCAAAAAAATTTATACATGACAACAATTTCTCTACTTTTAATCACATTATGGAACTATCAACATAGGTGTAGATAGATTTCCATAGCTCAAAGTTCTTGCAAGAGAATTGGGACAAGAAAATGTCTATACTTTTGAAGGTACATGGTGATTTTCTTTCACATTTTGGCATTACCTTGTAGTTATCCATTTTTGGAATTTGCATCAAAAAGGGGGAGAATAATGTTATCATACACAAGGAATGTATATGGGAATGTATATATAGAAGAAGGAAATACATCTATAGTATGAAAATTGTATATTAAAAGTAGAAAATATGTTTACAAAAACAATTTTGAAAAATCCAAAAAAAAAAGTTAAAGAAGTTACCAAGAAACAATAGCAAACAACAGTGAAAACTGAGTTACAGACCCATACATATTGATAGGGGGAGTTTTGACTTGAATTTTGAGTATTGAATATTTTGGTATGGTAAGTGTTGTTGTCACTATTGACAAAGGGGTAGATTTTTGAACTTATGGTCAAACGATTTCTCTATTATTGACTTAACACTTAGTCTGCACATTGCAACCAAGCTCCATATGCAAAAAGAAGAGTCTCTTGAGCTTTATAGTATCTATGGACCATTTGAGTAAATATGTAGTGCAAGTCATGCTTCATAGTATCTACTAAGCTTCTAAAGAAAAGTGTAGTGTAAGCCAAGATTAATAGTTACTACTAAGCTCTTCAGTGTAAGAAATGATGGATGCAGTGTTAACCAATCTTTGTAGTGTCTATTAGGATGGTAGTGTTAACAAAGTGAGTGAAGGTAGTGTTGACTAAGAAATTTAGTGTCAATAGTTTCTATCAAGTTCTTTAGTATTGGGTATGTACAGGATCATGGTGTGCCAAAAAGTGGCAATGTGAAAAACATGTAATACCATGCCTAATCAGGTATTAAATTTGAGAATGGGTATCCAATTTGAGAATGGGTATCCGATTTGAGAATAGATATCTGATTTGAGAATGCGTATCCAATTTGGGAATGGATATCCAATTTATGTTCACAAATTATGGCACCAAATTCAAATGTAAAGGGAGTGCGGACCAATTTTTAAGATAAATATTGATTTTTATTTACCAAACTCAAAGGGGGTCTAACTTTTAAGTTGTGTCAAGTCCTAGTATAATATAGTTATAGCATAATTGGGGGAGACCAATTATTATATATAGTTACTAAAATTTATTATATAGTATTAAATAATTATTATTGTTTATTATACTATTATTTTATATATAGTTATTACTTATTATATATTATTATTATATATATTATATATTACTAACCTAAGTTAATAAACTATATGATGATGTCTATTCCTAGGGGTCCCCCTAGGGACATACGTGTGTTCCAAAGAGTCTAAATGGGTAATGGATACCCTAAGTATATATCATATATATATATGTATATATTTTAGTGTTGGTGTAAATAAGTATTTACTTATTACACTTCAGTTTACTTAGGTTAATGCATTATTTAATTATTTTACATTATTTTATTATTTTTATTTGTGAGACACTTAGGAGTTTGTGCATCTTTGTGAGTCGTCATGTAGAAAACACAAGAGTAGGCAACTCTATTTAAGCACACGGTGTCTACAACACTGTTTTGTGTGTCACACCCTTGTAGGCTTATCCTCACATCACTGCACTTACTTCCATGCTTAATGGAGGATAACCCATATCTTGTGGACATGTGCTTAGTTGTATGACACTTCATGTTGCTGATTACTAGGCATTCTAGAAGGTCTCCTGAGGCCTTTATATTCAAGAACTCCTAGGGTACTCTCGAACTAGTTATTGAATACATTGTTATTCTGATCATACTCTCTCTCTCTTTGGTCTATTGTGTGCTTGTATTTGAGTTCTTAGTTCCTAGATGAATTTTTCCCTTAGGAAAATTCTTCCATTGTATCAGAGAAACTTGGAGATTTTTCTCATCACATAGCCATTCGAGACCACAGTTGCTTCATCACCTCAGCTTGAATCTAGAGTGCTACAAAAATTGGGAGTGTCTAGAGCCAGATCTGACCTCTCCATTGCATCTGAATGCTGAACTGGTGAAAATTGACTATAAACTTGGCTACATTGGCCCAAAGTCAATTGTAAGGGAAATTGTTTTTGCAAATTGGAACCCGAAGGACCCGATTTTCGATATGGGTATGATCATTTTTTGTAGATTTATTTGATTAATTTCAGATCTGCAATTTATCATTTCTCTATATTTAATTTTCGTCAATATATTTCATGGAATTTTTTTTGCCCTTTAGGCACACGATAGAGAAAAAAATTTAGTAGACCTGGGCAGTGACATCCTAGATTTGCCATTTTTGGATATTTTATTTAATTGCAGGGCTTCAATTTTAAATTGGAAAGCATTGCATCAAACCCACGGTCTGTACCCCATACTACACATAGCGGCAACCAAAACTTTCTATCAGCGATAGAGCACACCTCTCACGACATCTCAACCAAGCACCTCTTAAATCTGGTGGCTCAAACTTCACTTGTTATTCACATGAAATTTCTTTTAAAGAGCGCAGACCTTGGCCATCCATTGCATGTGGGATTAATATAGTTGGCATTTTTTCTTAGCCTAGTAGCACCACATGGACAGTACACAGCCAACCGGATATAGCCACATCATCCTGTGGAAACTAGACATTTCTGACACCATGTCAAATTTTGTACCAGACACATGTTTCACCCATACAGTACGGACCTAGTTAGTATCCAGTTAGCTTGCCACATCATCCCAGGGCATGGATTTTTTGCTAACATCATCATTTCATGGTGTTAAGATTGACAGCCATTTGAATGTCATTCTAAGGCATTTTCCATATGCTTTGATGGCTGTTTGATTGTCAAATTTAAACTCACAATTTTCCTTCTAGACCTCTCTTTAGATTGCTTTTTAGTTTGGTAGCCTGACTTTGTGAGCCCATATCTTTGACATTCAGACTCTGATTTAGGTGCAATTTTTTTTGAAATTAGGTAGAATTTCTTGAAATTTCTAGTGGTGGTGGTGTTTTCTAGTTTTGGTGCACAAATTTTGTAGAAATTATATTTTTTGACGACTGTACCTACATAATCTTGCATTTTGCAACTTCAAAAGCTCTGTATGGGCATATCTGATAAGTTTTTCAAGTTTCATTTTTTTTTGGAAGTGTATATTTTTTCATCTACTTTCAAAATTTGAAGTCAGATTCTAGGGTTGTGTGGACGAATTTCTCACTTTCAAAATTAGGCCTTCTTTGGCATTGTAAAGCTTTGATTCTTTTCAGAATTGTTATAAATCTAAGCTACAATGCTTAAGTGACAGATTTCAGCATCATAAGGCAATTGTAAAAGCAAAATTAGAAAGTCCACTTTGTTCATTTTGACAAGTGGCCCATTGTAAATGCACTACTTATAAAGTGCCAACAACATCTTTTTTGGGGGGTCTTTTGATTGAGTGAAAAGGGGGGGTGTGTACAGTATTCTTATGTCTCTATTTTGTGCTCTTTTCATTTCTACATCATGGGTTTTAAATGTCCTCCTCTAACTTCATGCAACTATTCTACATGGAAAGATATTGCATGGAGTAGATTAATGGAAAAAAGGATATAGTTTGTATGTTGATGGTACAATTACCAAAGCTACTGATGCTAAAGAACTCATTGAATTGAAAAGACAAGACCAACAAGATTTAGGTGTTATCAAGAGTTGTGTACATGGGGATCTTCTCCTTCACATTAAAAATTGTTCAAAATCTAAAGAAGCTTGGGATAAACTTGAATAGTTGTATGGTAAAGTGGATGAAGAAAAGGGATTTCAGATTAAAGATGATCTACTTCTCTTCGATCCTAAGAATTATGACACAATTCAGGATTATATCATCAAAGTCAGTGAGTATAGGGAACTTCTAAAAGATTGTGGAAATCACATGAAGGATGACAGGTTGACTCATCACATCCTAAAGAAGCTGCCTTCTAAGCATGCTAACTTTGTTTCAAGTTTTAATACTCACAAGTTAACCATTGGATATACTTACCAGAAGCCTTCCTTTGATAGATTTGCAGACATGTTGATTGTTGAATAATCTCACTTGGTGGATTTTGGACTTCTCAAGTCATCTAATACCAAAGCCTTGGTGGCTAGTGATGATCACAAATCAGGTCAAGGGGGAAAAAGAAACAACAAGAAGAAGTAGTGGAAGCAGAAAATACAATCTAAGACACAACATGACTCCTCTCAACAAGGTAGTTCTTCTTTAAATAAGAAAGGAAGTAATGAAAAGAAGGATAAACTCTTTTGTGCATACTGCAAAAAGCCAAATCATGATGAGCATCATTGCAAGACAAAAAGAATTGATGAGTTATAAAATCTACTCAAGAAGAACAAGATTCAAGTGCCAGGTACTTCCAAGGATTCTACTCCTACCTCTTCGAAGCGTAAAGGTCAAGCACTTATGGCCAACATAAATTCTTCTTTAGAATGGATACTTGACTCAGGTGCCTCTTACCACATGGGTTCTTCAAGGGAATACTTTTCTTTATTGAACCAGTCAAAGGTACCACACATCTTCATGGGAGATGATGCTAAGATGGAAGTTGAAAGGAAAGGACATGTAGAAATGGAAGATGGGGAATTCAAAGATGTTCGCTATGTTCCAAATCTAAGCTCTAATCTCTTATTAGTTTACCAAATCACTCACCTTAGAGATGGTCGTAAGGTTGAGTTCCTTCCCAATTTAGTGATGGTGTGAAGTTTCAAAGATGATTCATTGGTAGCATTTGTGAAGGTCAATGATGACAAGAGGTTATACTCCTTCTCCCACTTTGTGCCTAAGATTCCTACTCAAGCCTTGATAACTCACTCTACTACACACATCAACTTATGGCATGAGCGTTTTGGTCACCTTTACTTTCACTCTCTTCATCAACTTTGCTCAAAACACATGGTCAAAGGTCTACCCAACATCAAATTTTCTAAGGGAGAGTATTCATCTTATTCATTGGATATGAATCTCAAGGAGAAGTATGATAAAGGGAAGTATTCTAGAGCTCCAGTTGTTCTTCAGCTAGTTCACATGGTATTAGTAGGACCCTTTGTAGTGACTTTAGTTAGCCAAGGCCATTACATACTCAAATTTATTGATGACTTTTCCAGATTCACTTTCGTCTTCTTCCTTCATCATAAGAATGAATTGGTTCATAAGCTTCAAGACTTCAAGGCTCATGTTGAAAACAAGTCAAGGAAAGCCATTAAAGTACTAAGAGTGGACAATGAGAACAGATATGTTGACAGAAGACTTAAGAACTTTTGTAGAATTGAGGGGATTGATTTTCAAAAGTCACCAGCATTCAGTCTGCACAAGATAGATGTTGCAACAATGAGGATTAGGACTCTCAAGACCATGGCAAGTTGCATGATAAAGGCCAAGTCTCTTGATCCTACACTTGACGTTGAAGCCATTAGTAGTGCTACTCACATAATTAATAGTCCTCCTCATCCAACCTTAGATGGAAAGACACGTTTTGAGGCATGATGTGGCAAAAAACTAGTTGTGAGTCACCTTAGAGTCTTTGGTTGTCCAGCATGGGAAAACCTTTCTTCTAGGAGTTGCAAGGCACTGGCACCTATGTCTTGTACCTTTATTAGTTATGAAGATAATGTTAAGGCTTATAGACTTATGGATCCAAAAACACATGAGATTTTTGTGGAGAAGGAAGTACAGTTTGAGGAAAGTTCATCGAGATTATCCTCTACTCCTCTTTGCATATCATACATAGTGGAAACTGATACTGACAACAGCGATAGTGCTTCAACAGGTTAAGACACGTGGGGTTCTATTGATAGTTATAGTGAGAGGTCACACCAATCTATTCCATGTGCTTATATTGCTACACTAAAAGGTCCATCACAACATGGTACATCTCGTCTTCTAGCGCCAGCTTCACTTGACTTGGGAGACAGACTTGAGGACTTACATCTCCTCATTGATGATGATTCTTCTACAGTTATTGTGAGCGCTCACTCCAACCCTTATGTCCACTTTCTGCATGATCAATCTACATATGTTGATGTGATTGTGGATCCTTATGAACAAAAAATAGTGGAAGTCTCTTTTTCAGTTGAGAAGATAGATGGTTCAGTGGAACAAGTTTAATAGACATCCTTGACAGATCTGCATTCATTCTTTTTAGTATAGTTGGAAGGGGTGAGCTTCAGCATTAGTATAGGGATACTTGAGTAGGTTTCAGGGCCACCATAAATCTTCAAGAGTGTACCTTTGCCTTTGTTTCTTCCTAAGGGAAGGAACACTATTCTGAATTCTTGGACCACCTTCTTCATCAGAGCAACTTTCACTTGTAGGCATTCTTCTTTTTTTTTTGGGGGGGGGGGGGAAGCCTATTCTATCTCTCATCCTTCTCTCATTCTCTTATGTATATACTAGATGTATGTCATCATGGGGGGTTTTTCATTATTCCATCCATCAATGCATCCTTCTTTATCTCTCTTTTTTGGGGAGGGTTTTTCCCATGAGGTGTTCCCTCTTTCCCTGCTTTATGAGAGATTGCATCTTCATTATGTACATGGGTACCTAATATTGCCTAGTAGTCGGGAACAATTATGCATCTTTATCCTAGTTCATAAGCTTGAGGGCATTTCTTCCAGTTGCACTTAAGGGAGGGTGTTGGTGTAAATAAGTATTTACTTATTACACTTACTTAAGTTTACTTAGATTAATGCATTATTTAATTATTTTTCATTATTTAATTATTTTTATTTGTGAGACACGTAGGAGTTTGCACACCTTTGTGAGTTGTCATGTAGACAACATAGGAGTACGCAACTCTATTTAAGCACATGGTGTCTACAACACTATTTTGTGTGTCACACCCTTGTAGGCTTATCCTCACATCACCACACTTACTTCTGTGCTTAATGGAGGATAACCCATATCTGGTGGACATGTTCTTGGTTGTATGACACTTCATGGTGCTGAACACTGGGCATTCTAGAAGCTCTCCTGAGGCCTTTATATTTAGGCACTCCTTGTGTACTCTCAAACTAGTTATTGAATACATTTTTATTCTGATCATTCTCTCTCTCTCTCTCTTTGGTCTACTATGTGCTTGTGTTTGAGTTCTTAGTTCCTAGGTGAATTTTTCCCTTAGGCAAATTCTTACAATTAGTGACGTCAATTAATAAACTATATGATGATATATGTTCCTACGAGCCTCACTAGGGACATGCATGTGTTCCAAAGAGTCCAAAAGGGTCATGGGAGAACCTATGACCCATTTGGACCCATTATATGACAACATATCTTCTTAAGGGTCAAAGGATGCCTAGGGACATTTATCATGTGTTTTAATGGGTAGAAAAAGGTTGTGGAGTATCCTATGACCCTTTAAACCTAATACATGATAACATATGTTCCTAGGGGTCCTAGGACCCTTATAGAGATATATGTAGTGTTCCAATGGTCCAAAAGTGTTCTTAGAGTATCCTATGACCCTTTCAAGCCATTATATCACAACATACATTCCTAAGTGTCCTATGACCCCTAAAAACACATGTTGTTATGTAATGGGGCAAAAAGGGTCATAGGGTATCTGATGACTGCTTTTGACCCACTAGAACACAATATGTATGGCCCTAGGGTTTTGGGATCCCTAGGAACATATGTTATCATGTAATAGCTCAAAATTTGACCCATTAGAGCACAACACACATGATGATAAGGATTCTAGGTCCCCTAGAAACATATGTTCTCATGTAATGTGTCAAAAGGGGTCATAGAATACCCTATAACCCTTGTCTACCCATTCAAATATAAGAGGTATGTCTCTAGGGATCATAGGATACCCTATTATCCCTTTCTATCCATTGGAACATAACATATATATCCCTAGGGGCCATAGGATACATAGGAACATAAGTTGTCATGTATTCAATGGAAATGGATTATAGGTTATCCTATGACCTCTTTCAACCTATTTCAACACAACATGCTTGTTCCTAGAGCTCTTAGGACCCACAACAACATATTTTTTCAAGTAAAGGGTTGAAATGGGTCATACGATATCATTTAACCCAATTCAACCCATTAGAACACATATATTTCCCTAGGGGTCCTACAAACCCTATGAACATATTTTGTCATGTAATAGGTCAAAATGTGTCATGGCATGCCTTATGACCCCTTCTACCCATTATAACACATCATTTATATCCCTAGGAACATATATCATCTCTTTGAATGAACAGAAAGGGGTCATATGGTTCCATATGATCCCTTTTGACCAATTAAATGATGAAATTTGTTGATAGGGGTCTTATAACCCCTAGGAGAATATATCATATGTTCAAATGAGTGAAAAGGTGTCATAGAGTACCCCATGACCCCTTTGAATACTTTTTCTTAGGTGTCCTAGAACCCCTAGGGACATAAATTATGTGTTTAAATGAGTTAAAAGGCATCATAGGGTAACCTATGACCTATTTTGACTCATTAAATGATAACATATGTGCCTTGAGATCCTAGGACCCTAGGAACATATTATAATAATTTATATGGATCAAAAGGGGTCATAAAATAATCTATGACCCCTTTCAACACATTTCATTACAACATGTCTCTAGGGGTCCTAGGACCCCTAAGGACATATTATAATCATTTATCTAGATTACAAGGGCTAATAGGGTAACCTATGACCCCTTTCTACATATTTCATTACAACATGTGTCTCTAGGGGTCATAGGACCCCCTAGGGACATATTAAAATCATTTTTATGGTTTGAAGGGGGTCATTGTATAACCTTTGACCCCTTTTTACACATTTCATTGCAACATAAGTCTTTAGGGGTCACAACACCCCTAGGGACATATTATACTCATTTATATTTGTTGAAAGGGGTCATAGGATAATTTGTGACCCCTTTCAACATGTTTCATTACAACATATGTATCTAGGGGTCTTAGGACACCTAAGGATACATTATAATCATTTATATGAGTCGAAATGGGTCAGAGGATAACCTGTGACCCCTTTTGACACATTTCATTACAACATATGTCTCTAGTGGTCCTAGGACCCCTAGGGACATATTTTAATCATTTAAATGGGTAAAAAGAGAGGACACATTTCATGACAACATATGTCTCTAGGGGTCCCAGGACACCTAGGGACATATTATAATCATTTACATGGGTCAAAAGAGGTCATCAGAAAACCTATAACCCCTTTCAAAATATTTTATTCTAACATATGTCTCTAGTGGTACCAAGACCCCTAGGGATACATTATAATAATTTATATGGGTCAAAAGGGGTCATAGAATGACCTATGACCCCTTTTTACATATTTCATTACAACATATATCTCTAGGGGTCCCAAGACTCCTAGGGAGATATTATAATCATTTTTATGGGTCAAAAGAGGTTATAGGATAACCTATGGTCCCTTTCAACACATTTCATGATAACATACATCTCTAGGGGTCCCAAGACCCCTAGGGACATATTATAATTATTTATATGGCTTGAAAGGGATCATAAAAAAGCCTATGACCCATTTCTACACATTTTATTGCAACACATGTCTCTAGGGGTCCCATGACCCCTAGGGACATATTATAATTATTTATATGCATCAAAAGAGATCATAGGATAACCTATGACCCCTTTTGACACATTTCATGACAACTTATGTCTCTAGGGACCCCAGGATCATAGGAACATATTATAATAATTTATATGGGTTGAAAGGGGCCATAGGATGACCTATGACCCTTAAGGAAATATTATAATCATATATATGGGTTGAAATGGATTATAGGATAACCTATAATCCCTTTCGAGACATTTCATGACAACATATGTCTTTAAGGGTCCCAAGACCCCTAGGGATATATTAGAATAGTTTATATGGGTTGAAAGGTATCATAGGTTAACCTATGACCCCTTTCGACATATCTCATGACAACATATGTCTCTAGGGGTCCTAGGACCCCTAAGATCATATTAGAATCATTTATTTGGGTGAAAAGGGGTCATAGGATAACCTATGATCTCTTTCAACACATTTCATTACAACATATGTCTCTAGGTGTCCCAAGACCCCTAGGGACATATTATAATTGTTTATATGGGTTGAAAGGGGTCATAGGATATCCTATAACTCATTTTGACACATTTCATTACAACATATGTCTCTAGGGGTCATAGGATCCCTAGGAACATATTATAATCATTTATACGGGTTGAAATGGGCCATAAGGTCTTCTATGAACCTTTTCAACACATTTCATTACAACATATATCTCTAAGGGTCCTAGGACCCCTAGGTGCATATTATAATTGTTTATATGGGTTGAAATGGTTCATAGGATAACTTATGACCCCTTTTGAAATATTTCATTACAACATCTGTCTCTAGGGGTCATAGGAGTCCTATGGACATATTATAATTGTTTATATGGGTCAAAAGGAGTCATTAGATCACCTTATGACCCTTTTCAACATGTTTGATTACAAAATATGTCCCTATGGGTCATAAGACTCCTAGGAACATATTATAATCATTTATATGGGTTGTAAGGGTCATAGAAAAACCTATGACCCATTTCAACAAATTTCATTAGAACATATGCCACTAGGGTTCCCAAGACCCCTATGGACATATTATAATCATTTATATGGTTGAAAAGGGGTGATAGAATAACCTATTACCCCTTTGGACATATTTCATGATGACATATGTTTTTAGGGGTTCGAAGACCTTAGGAAAATATTATAATCATTTATATGGGTCGAAAGGGGTCATTGGATAACCTATGGCCCCCTTCGATACATCTTATGACAACATATGTCTATTAATGCTAGGTCCCCAAGGGACATATTATAATCATTTATGTGGGTCAAAAGGGGTCATAGGATGACCTATGACTTATAACATATGTCTCTAGCAGTCCAAGGACCCCTAAATATGGATTGAAAGGGGTATAGGATAACCCATCAAGCCTTTTGAAACTTTTCATTACAACATATGCCATTAAGGGTCCCAATATCCCTAGGGACATATTATAATTGTTTGTATGGGTTGAAAGGAGTCATAGGGTAACCTATGACCCCTTCCAACAAATTTCATTACAACATATGTCTCTAGGGGTCCTCGGACCCCTAGAGACATATTCTGGTCATTTATATGGATTAAAAGGGGTCACATGATAATCTATGACCCCTTTTGACACATTTCATTATAACATATGTCTGTACGTGTCCTAGGACCCCTAAAGACATATTATTATCATTTATATGGATCAAAATGGGTCATAGGTTCTTTCAACACATTTCATGACAACATATGTCTCTAAGTGTCTCATGACTCCTCGACGCATATTATAATCATTTATATGGATCCAAAGGGGTAGGACCACATATGTTCCTAGGGGTCCTAGGACCCTTAGGGACATACATTATGTGTTTGAATGGGTCTAATGGGATTATAAAGTTCCTTATGGCGCCTTCTAACTCATTAAATATGAAAATACATTCCTAGGGATCCTAGGAATATATATTATGTCCACGAATGAGTCAAAAGGGGTAATAGAGTATCTTATGACCCCTAATCACACTTCATGTCATCAAATGGGTCAAAAAGGGTCATAGGATATTTGAAGGCCTTTTTTGAGTCAATAGATCACATCATTTATGTGGTTAGGGGTCTTAGGAGCCATTACCACACATATTATGATTGAATAGGTTAAAAAGTGTCAAAAGGTACCCTATGACCGCTGTCAATCCTTTGGAACCATTATATGTATGGGTAAGGGTCCTAAAGCCTTTGAAAAACATATTAAATATCCTAAAAAGGGGTTATACTATTATAAAAGGATTTTTTATTTTTTTTTAAATGGGTATCTAATTTGAGAATGGGTATCTTGTTTAAGAACGAGCATCCAATTTGGGAATGGATACTCAATTTGGAAACGATTACTCGATTAGGGTTGGTTTTTCTTTGGATGCCAACCCTCCATGGCCAGTGCCAAAAATGTCCCAAAAATATATTTTTATTGTGTTTTTGTGTGTTTCTAACTTCGACAATTTAGCTGATGATTTTTTTTTCATCAAAATTTGATGAAACAAAAAGGGTTTCTTGAGAATGTTCTTATGGAGTTAGCTACAAAGTGTCGATTGACATACTGATTGAAAAATAGCTATAAATTTCAAATCATATAAGATTTTTGAAATCTAAAAGATGTGTCACATTATATGCTTTGACTAGTACAAGTAAAAAAAATTAATTTTGAATTTTTTTGAACTAGTTAAGGTGGTCAGCCATGGGAGTTTTTTAATTCTAAAAATAGTATAGTAGGAAATTCATAATTATTTATTTATTTGGAATAAAAATTCTCAAAAATATGTGTCACATTCAAGCATGAGGCTACTTTTTATATCTATAATTATATTAAAAAATATTATCATTTGGTTTTGATTAAGGTGGTCATACATACACCTGCTTTTTATTTTTGCCCTAAATTTTTTGTAGTACTACACTAAAATCCAAACTTTTTACCAATGAAATAATTTTTTCTCTAGATAAGGCCTAGTATTTTAGAAACTAGGTTCAATTTCCTACATATTACTTTCTTACAACTTTTTGATAGAAGGCCCAGAACCACTTTAAAATTATGTGTCAAGTTGACATAACCCTGATTTGCTAGTTTTTCACTGCCACTTAAAGGCATAGATTGGTTGACCATGATTCTAAAAATACCCTATTCATCAATTAACCTATTGGTAACTAAGTTCCTACTACTTTGAGTAATCAATGTGGACTGAGCATCTGTGTGAAATGAATTCCTAAGTTTTCTATGTTGACAATATTGTCGAGTGTAAGAATATCACGCAAGCTGTCTTCAAAACCTAAGTCACAAAAGTAAGTCAACTTAGTGAACATTGTTTGAATTAGGTGTTGTAGTTGACTCCAAAAGGTAATTTATTGGATTGTTATATATATGTAATATAACTTTTCATATCCAATGTAACATAGAAGTAAATCAAATGAGAAATACATGAGTGTGAAATAAGAAGGCTAAAAGAAGTATAAGGAAAATAAGAGTCTTATCTATCACAGTCAGATGATCATTGTATTTCAAAGAATCTCATTTAGAAAATTAAGTTGTAGATCAGTGATCAGCCACTAATTCATCCTAATAGGCATATTAGCCAAATCCTACAATAAGGTGGACTTAACAATTTTTTCCAAATCTCCTAACAGAGTGCATACTTCGTTGTATGTTTTAAATCCTTTCATAAGGTGGACCTAATAGTCATTATTGCTCATAATAGGGTAGATCACTAAAAGTGATTCATTGTAACTATTAACAAGCTAACATTATAATACAGTAATAAAGCTTCTCGGTATCATTCCCATCCCAATTTTACTTTCTATTTGGAAGGTTTCTATGTTACTAAAAATTCTGTCAAGTGTTAAATGAATGTTTTATTGCTTCAAGTGTTCCATGGATGCAATTAGACTAGACTATATTGCGAAGGTTTAGTTGGTGAAGAGAGGTTAAAGGTTTATTGGTTCTTGATTCACCCCCTCCCTCTGTTAATCACCCACTCTATACTACATTTTTGACAATTGCTAACATGACATACAAGGGCTTTTCCTTCAACATAAATGTCCTTGTTATCTAGTATTCTTTCACATCAATGGAGACAAATTGATCACCTTTATTTTTTCATTTGAATCTGACTTGGTGAGCTCTTCCTTAGCAGTGTAGCATGACTTATTTCCTTTGGCTTTATAGTCTGTGTTCCTTCAGTACTTATTCTTTTTCTTGTCATTCATGTCACTCCTTCTCTTGTTATGATATCTAGATACAATATGACCAACTTCATTACATTTGAAACATATTAGGGGTTTTTTTCCTTTTCCTCTTGGTGGGTTTCTAGCCAACAATGGCTTAAGCTCTTCATCATCCTTTTCATCTGAATCATAGTCCTCCTCATCTATCCTGTCGTCGCAGTACTTGCGACCGCAGGCCTGTGGCCAAGCCGACGGGCTATAAACGTTATTTTGAATTAAAAAAAAAATATTAAATTTTGATTTCATTTTTTGTTTTTTATTTATTTATATAATTTTTAATTTATTAAAACAAATTTTATTTATTTAGAATTTTTAAATAATAAAATTATAATATATTTAATTTTATAATAGTTTAAACTTTATTAATATTTAATAAATAAATATTAAATACATAGACATAGTTTGTAAATTTTAATTTATTAATAATTTTGCTTAAATATTAATAAATTAACAATTAATGGTTAGATTAAAATAAGTAATTAGATCAAATGATTATTGATTAATTTAATTAAAATTAGTTTAATTAAGTTAATTAATAATGAATTTTATTTGACTAAATTATAAATTTGGAGTATTGATTTAATGAAAGTTATGATAGAAAAGGGTTAATCGTAAAAGGTAGTTGAGAAAACCTAGTTACTTGAATTTGACATTAAACTGAAACATAAACCTTACCTTAACTCAAACAATATACTTTCAGATCCAATCTCTGAGACTTTGATGTTGTCTTTGTACTTTGAATGTTTTGGGGTTGGTTTAGCGTTGACCAGTTCAGGTTGTTACCAGAGGCTCAGGGTTGTGAATGTGATGTCATGATGATTTGGTCTCGATCTTTCTTAACCTGACCATGGTAATGTGATGAAGTGCTCTATGACATGATTGTGTTACTGTTTGTTGTTGCTTTCCAGTTTCCTTGTGTGAAGCTGAGGTGTATGTATTTGAGAATACCTAACTTAACCATTTTTGAGTCTCGATCAGTTATATTTGATAACCATTTCTGAGTCTTGATCAGTTATACTTGTATTACTTTCTGGTTTCTCATTAGAGAACCATTGGATTTTGTGACTTATCATTGATGCCTTCAGTTGCTGATAGAGAACTGTCGTGATTACATGATTACTATTTGATGTTATCTGTTGCTCATGAAGAACTGATATAATTTTGTGGATTATCTTTTTTATGATGTTTTTAGTTGCTCGTATAGGACTGAGGTGGTTTATTATGATTCTTTGATTTATGAGTTCATGAGCTAGGGTAGGTTATCTATGTGTAGAGTCAGAAAGTGGCTTGCAATGGGGGTCGGAGCCCTAAGAGGCTGCCTTGAGAAACCCATTGTAAGTCATTTTTAATAAGTGAAAACATTTACACTAAATGAGAGAAAATGAACCTAACAAGATAATTGTATGTTCTCTCCCATGCCATGAGTGCTAGTACAGACTAGGATGGGGTAGAGAGGACGCTTGGTTATGACCTTGCATTCCATAGTAGGCCTCGTCAGTACGAGAGGATACTAGTGGCCGCAGGATCAGTAGGGACCTGGGATTCCTAAGGGATTGCTCGGGTAACTTCTACATGACTTTTGCGATGACACTTTCCCGCTTGCATATTAGGTTTCCTACGTGTCTTGTGGTACCTCTAGGATTTAGATGTCGATCTTTTTAGGAACCCTTGAGTTAGCATACTTATAGGATTTCCTGAACTTAGAGAGTATTTATGATTATAGGTTTTGTTATCCTATTTGGGACTTGAGACTATCTCTTCAGCGCAGTGGGAGTGGACCATTTAGGTTCCACGCGATCGGGTGGTAGTGCTTTTACTCTTACCATTGAGATCCGTTCCGTGGGCACCGTGGCTAGAGATTTTGTGATTGGCATTTACCTTCACTATGTTCTTGGATTATTATGATGGATGGTTAGATTTTATGATAGATGTTTTATCATTATGGATGTATGGATGTATCATGTATGGTGAATAGTTTCATATATTTTTACTGTACTTTGTATCATGGATTTGAGGATGTTGTATCTTGATCTTTACATATGTATATTCTTTTAAGCCTTTCATACCCTGTGACATGTACAGTGGATGATTGAGCATTCCGAATTAATTTTCCAAGGACCATTCGGAACAAATGTATATTATGGACATTGGAGTTTTTGATTATTCTTTCATATGTATGTGATAGTTGTTAGACTTAGAATTAATTAAATTTAAACGTGACTCAACATCTTTGGATCTTTAAGAAATGTAACTTACAATGTATGTTTGTCGATGATTTCATGTTGCTTCCGCTACTATGTGTTTGATGTGTATGTCATACTTTCTTACTTTAAAAAAAAAAATTTTTTTTAGCAAACTTAGTGAAACTTTAGGTTAATTCTTTTGGATCCCTTGGTGGGGCGTTACATGCTACACTTATCTTTCCTTGAACTTCTAACCTTTAGAGATGAATTGAAAGGATTTTCTATTTTGGGAACATTTTTATAAAAGTAACTTAACTAAAATGTAATCAATCTATCTAACAAAGCATCAAGAGTAAGGACACTACCAAACATAGCTTAGAATTCTTGAATACAACTAATTGTAGTAGCATAAATAGGAATCAAAGCTTTGAATACTTTAATACAAGTTCTTCATCACTCATGACTCCTTGATTAACTTTGAAGTCTTGTAAATTTATATACCTTTCCATATGAGACCAAAGGAATCATAAAGTACATTGTTCCTACTTATATTTTGTACTAGCCTATTAAATTCCCATTGTGGAATCTCAAGATATGAGTGAAAATGCCAAAAACCCTAAGTAGATACAAGAAACTATTGTAGCAATTAGTGAATTTGAGATATCTAGAGTTACAAAGTGAATTAGAAAGGTCATTCCTTGGGCTATTCAAAAATGTCACCAATCTATAACTATGTTCAAAAGGAGTCCGTACAACATGTTACAACATGAAATTTTATAGAAAAATTATACATTCTATGCTTATTTCCTACCTAAAATGGCTATGTATACTTTCCCAATAGTTATAAACACCATACAAATAGAATATGGCCTCTGGGAATTCAAATTACAACTTTTGCAAAAAGTTGATAAAAGTTGCTTAACAACTTTTTAGCAACTTTGGAATTTTTAGTGAAACTTTGCCTAAGGTAACTAAAAGTGGTTTTAACTGATCCAACATTGACCAAAATATGTAAGAATATGAAAAATAAATCTATCCTAAGATTCTAGGCTATGTGATACCTTTGACCATAGTTGACCAAGGGCTTGTCAAATGATAATCTTAGAACTAGGTATTACAAGTGGGTCAACATGAATAGCCAACATTCCTAATCAAACCTAAAGATTCAAAATACTTCAAATGAATCATAAAATTTTATTTTATTGGTATATTAATGGGGTTTTCTTGCACTATACTCCCAAAGAACTTTAGAGCTCAAGTTTCCACTTGAGTCAAGGTGAGGGAAGGTAGTGTATATAAGTGCCCATTTGATAAGGTAATGCGTATAAGTTTTAGTCCCAACCTTCTTAAGGAATTTGGATTCTAGTTATTTTTCCAGTGTCTCTAGATTTCTAGGAGGGAGATTTGTAAGAAAATATGATGTATCAGCATGATCTAAACTTATAGAGGTAGCTGCAATATCATAACATGCATCACCTTTGTAGAGAGTTAGGTAAACTATATTAAATATTGGAGAAATAGACAATGTAGAGGGCAAGGATATTTCATAAGCATTTTCTCCCATTTTGTGCAAAATTGTGCATCGACCAATCTTATTCATGTGTAGCTTAGAATATATGCCTTTTGGTAATCTTTCCTTTCTAAGATATGACCAAGATTTATCTCCAACCTAAAAATGGACTTCTCTTCTCCTTTTATTTTCATGTTCTTTATATTGTTGATTTGTTTGTTGTAAACTAAAATTTATCTCTTCCTGGACTTGGTTGATGACTTTTTCCAAGTCTTCTCTCAAAGCACTAACTTTAAAGTCAGATGATAGGTCTAACACATCTAATGGGCCTCTAGGACGTAGACCATATACTGTTTGGAAAGGTTTCCTTCTAGTGGACCTATTCCAGGAATCATTAAAAACAAATTCTTCTTGAGGGAGTATAACATCCCAACTTAGATTATAATATTTAGTTAGGAACCTAAGAAGATTTCTAGGTGATCTATTCACCACTTTTTATTTTCCATCAGTTTGAGGGTGATAAGTAGAGTTGTATGTCAATTTTTTTCCATATTTCTTGTGATGTGTACACAAAAAATTTCCTTAGAAATTTGCATTCTTGTATGAAATAATGGTTTTTGGTAACTCGTGGATTCTTACAATTTCTTTGAAGAAAAGGTGAGTAATGTGTGAGGCATCATTACTACTTTTGCATGGAAAAAAATGCACCATTTTGCTGAACCTTGTTGGAATGTTCAAATGGGAAGAGTACTTCTAAGAGGGGGTGGGGGGGGAGGGTGAATTAGAAGTACCTTGTTTTTATCCTTTTAAACCTTCATTAATCACATAAATGGAAGTAAAGTACATGCATGTAAACATATAAACAAACATGAAATGAAAGCATGCACCAACACATGACACAAGAGGTTTGGTAACCCAGAAACCCTCCAAGAATAAGAAGGTAAAACTATGGTGTGGATGAAACCAACAAAAATTACTACAACAATAAATGTTCAACCACTTCTGATGGTCTGCCTTGTGAAAGGCCTACCCTATTAGAGGCTTTACACTATGTCAATAGTGACCTAGTTAGAGGATTTAAAAAAACTTTACATGAAGTGTCACCTTGTTAAAGGATTTACAATAAGTTGTTAAACCCACCTAACACATATGTTTTCCATCACCTTCTCCAAAGTTTTTCCTTCCTAGCTGCTAAGCTAACCTATCAATATAGGATTTCAACATCTAATACAATGATAAGAAAGTATTAGAACATTTGACCTGATAGTATGTAGTCTCTAACTACTAGATTCAAGCACTTGATCTACTCTCTTCTGTTCTTGATCCTTTGAGATCTAATATCTAATCTTGTCCCTTGTCGCTTTTGCTATTTTGATCAACTAGATATGACACTACTACTCTATTTCTTGAAGTCTTTCCCTCTTCACACTGAAATTTACCTGTAATCTCCCCATACATTATTCTCATCCACACTCCTAATGGGGTTTTCAATTTCCTTTTAAACATTTTGAAAACTAAGGGTTAGGTATGGATCTACGATCCACATTGAATCTCAAATTCTTGCTCATACCTTGCATTTTTCTCATTGGTTGCATGCCTTCTCCATTTTTCTTATTGGCTACATGTAGATCACATAGGGAATGTAAATGATTCATCCTTATCCTTTTTCCTTTTAGAAATCTCTCTATGTTAGCTCTGAAAATGGTTTACATTTGAGTTTGTGAGGGCACAAACTCATATGTTGATTCTATGTTACTCGGCACATACTAGATTGTTGGTGCTTGACACATACTATCCTAGATTTTTGGAACCTATTACATTCTATGTTGCTCGACATATTCATGATTCTAACTCACTCAACATATGCTACATTCTAGGTTGGTCAGCATCAACTATGACTTGGCACCTATTTGTCACTCTACACTTATATACTTCTCAGCACCGGTTGAAATACTAAATTGGCACAAACTGTAGCTCGACATATATAGTGTATTTGGCTTCAATACAAAAATGCTTAAGTGTGTTGACACTCAAATGTCAAAACTATCTAAGTTCTTAGCAATCTCCCCCTTTGACATGAATGTCAAAAACACTTAACTAGAAATTGTTAATCTATCCCTTTGAGTACCTTATCCACAAAATTTCAATTTTTTTTAGAATTATATCAAAATACCTTAACTTCCCCTAAGCTGATTTGTGCCTTGTTATTTTTGCAATCAAAATTATGTGTTGAATGTGCCTGATACTCTCTGTCCTTTATCCTATTCCTATTCCTTGTTTCAGATCTAGTTTCCACATGCTTGAAAAAATTTTGCATCTCCCTCTCACTTTGTCTTATTTCTTGTCCCCTCTTGGCTACCTAAAGACTTTCCCCTGTATTTCCAAAATGAATGAAAGAATGTAAACATAATTATCAAAATTTGGTATTTTTCCATATTTCTCCATATATCTTCATATATCTCCATATATACATATATCCTCCTAATGTATATATATCTCCCCCTTTTTGACACTAATTTCAAAGGGTTCTAAGGAGTAATACCACACTTGGCCAAAAAATTGTTGTTTACCTCCATTATTATTTTTAGAGCTGCATCCCAATTCTCTAAAGCAATTTCCAATGAGTTGTGCTAGATGGCAGTCTCTGTAGCAAGGTGTACAAGTCCATCTAGGGTAGAAATATTTGGATCTTTCTTTAGGATTATTTCTACATATGCTTGCTCCTTGTGGAGGACCTCTAAGTGTGTGGTTATGGAGGACTAGATTTGCATCAATTTTGCCTTTATGTTTTCCTCCTCTACTATTAATATAGCTAATTCCCTTTGTGTGTGAAGCATCTATGCAAAATGCTTCTCACTCTAAGCTAGATCTCTAGGTAATTGCATGCTAGAGATTTTCAAGTTCCTTTCCAAGCTCATTATTCTTTTATAGGTTTGTTGTGTGAAATTTGAAAAGTCATACAACTTCCTATACAATGAAAAAATGTTTTCAAGAACAATTTTGGCCTTATCTATTGTCTTGGCCAACTCTACCTATTCAAGTACAATTCCACTTGATATCTTCTCATTAACCTTTCCTTGAAACTTTCTTTCTGACCATTCCATTAATTTTACATTTATATCATGGTCTTCATTAGTCACCTGATCAACTATATTTTATAGTTCTTCTACTATAGGCCTTGTTTCATCTAGTGACTGCAAGCTGAAGGCATCCATGAAGATGTCCTTTATCTCATTCAATGCTTTCCTATACTTTTATTCTCTTCTGAATACTTCTTGTCTCTTTCTCCTATCTAGTGCACCTTGTATTTCATTTACCTTTTCTATGGTGAGGGTGTTGGATTCATAGGATTGAATGATGATCTCTTCATCAAGTTCAGGATCTCCATAGTGAAGTATCCTAGCTATCTTTCTAGAGCATGAGCATAGTGTTTTAACTTGCGTTGATATCATTTCAGTCCTTAGCTTCTAAAGAGTCTGAGTGGGAGTACCAATTTTTGGTAATTGAACCAGTATCTATATTATAGCTTGCTCCTCATCTCTTGTCTCTTCCTTCTTTTCTTCTTGACTACCTTTATCACTAACAATTGGTAGGGGTGAACCTGTTGACTATTCTTGTTTTCATGTATCCTCCCCTATTGCTGCATTCGACATCTAAATTGCATCACTTACTACTTTTGATGGAGATGGTGGTGGAAGTAATATGAGTTTAGTAGTAGTGTATGTAAAAGGTTGTTCCTTTGGCTTCACCTTTTCTCTGAGGTGCTTCTACTGCTCTTTGTAATTCATCTACACTCACCAATATAGGGCTCGTACACAACTATGCCTATAGAGTAGATTGGTGAAGGATCTTTGAGAGATCATCTGTAGTTAAAGGATTGATGTTTTGACATGAGGTGTCAATAATATCCTTTATTTTTATGGTCTCTGCAGGTGTAATAGAGGCATGAGGAGGGCTAAGAGGTGGCATTTGTCTATCTTTCACACTTTGTTCTTTCTATTCATCTAATGCATTTTCCTCTCCTTTAGTAGTATTCTCTTATTCTTCCTCCTTATTTGCTTCTTTTTCTACTTTTCCTTCCTCACCTTTCTTCTCCTATTTCTTTCTTGTTTCTTTTTCTTCTCTTCTTTTGAGCTAGCCTCAGCCTTATATTCCTCATTAAATACACCATCAATTGACTTGTATATTGACTTCCACAATTTTGTGGATTTATTTACAAAATCCTCTATCTTATTTTAGAGAATGCAAAATGCTCTATTTTTAAGAAAAAATTTGCTATTATGCCTTTTATTTTCCTTAGTTATTTTACCTTTAGTCAAGTCTAGTAGTATTCTAGCTAGGGTTGATTCTCTTATTTCCTTTTCCATTTGCAAACAAAAATGCCACTGATGTGCAACTATCTTGTATAGCTCCTTGAGCATTGTACTATCTAACTCTAGAGGTGTGTGTTTATATTTGGCCATCATTGCATACACTGATTCCTCTACTTTATTTTTCTCTTTTTTATTGCTCTTATTAAAATCTACAATCTTTAAACCCTAAGTTTTCTTTTATAATATTTACACATAACTTGTCAATGGTTGACTTTGTGGGATGACTTACCACTTTAAACTAGCTGATATCATCTGACTCTATTCTTTCTTCATCTGAGTTAGGCTGAGCAACATATCTCCTTCTCTTCCTTAGTTCTTCACCAGACTCCTTTATGTCTTTCTTCTTCTGTTTCACTTCATCTTTTTCCTTTTGAGTTACAGCCCTAGTGGTAGCCTATGTAGTAGGCTTCTTTACTTTCACCTCAATGAGCTTTGTCCCCTTCTTTGCCTTGGGTTGGGATACAGGCTGATTTTTGGCTTTCCTTTAGGTGGCTTTGGCTTTAGTGGGTGCTTCCTCAGCTTCTTCTTCCTCCACACTTTCTTCATTGTCCGCTCCTAGGCTCTGTGTCAATTCTTCTAGCTCTTGCCCTTGCTCACCTTCTTCCTCGTTGTCACCTTCTACTTCTTCTACCTCCTCTCCTTCTTCACCTTCAATATCTACCCCAAATGTCTTCTTTATTTTTCTTACCATTTTATCTTTCTTCTTGACTATAGAGGTTGTCTTCAAATCTATTACCACCCTGGATTTGACAATATCATAAGCTCCAAAATGAGGAGTATCCATGTCAATTTCTTCTACAAGTAAAGTAGTGATTTTAGCTAAGGCTTGGTCTACATCAAGCTCATATCCAAGTGGCCTAAGCCATCTTACTCTAGGTATCACTGCTTGGATGTAGGTGTAATCTATGTCAACCAAGAAAGAAATGTTATTTACATGCTGCTCAACTAGTGATACCGGCATCCTCATCCTTTGTGTCATGCACTTCTTTAAGTCGTCAAAGTAGATTTTCATCTGAGCATCAAATTTTTTTCTAATTTGCTCAATAAACTCATTGACTTGTGTGACAATTGTCTTGTTAGGATCCCATCTTACCTTTCCAACTGATGGAAATTCCTTCATGACATAGAAACATATGTAAACCAATACTAATCCAAATTTGCATTGAGATCCTTTAGATTTCCTTATGGCTCCCAAATTTTCATTGATTTGTTGTAGCATGAGCTCTGTTAGAGCATATGTGTGGTCCTTCTTCACAAGTGTCTATGCAACATCTACTGCTATACATGGTGCACTGTTCAATATGCTTGATTGATAAAATTTATGAGATATGACCCTAACATCAAAATCAAGTAGGGGATTAGTGATGGTATCTATGGTCATTCCCTTATTATTCCATTTGGCACCAGTGTTCTTCTCTATGGCCTCCTTTTTGTCACTTCTTAGGGTCTTAGGCTGATCTAGGGTTGGGAATCCAATAACCCTATGAACAATTTTCTTTGTGATCTTCACTGGCCCTATTTCTAACCAAAATGATCCATTATGAATTCAGATTAACACTATATGAATCCATTCAGTCTTAAATACAATGGGCAAAACTAGGGCTTTAGTTAAACCCTTCTTGTCAACAATTTGAAACTTGTCCTTCAATATACCCTTCTCACATAACTTATCAAAGGCATTGAAATTTTCTAGGTCACCTATGGCTCGAATCTTATAATTATAACATTTTTTGACATCTTGGACCATTACAACTTTGTCTAGAATGACTGACAAAGCACTAGTTGGGTAATCTTTATAAGAAACTTTAGGTATTGGCCTAAATTTGGGTTGTTCAACCTCATTGCTAACAAGTTGAATCTCATGATCATCCTTTCCCTTTGTGGTTTTAGACCCAAATTCCATCTTGACCAAACTAGGGTTTAATATTAAATAAACTTTTAAATATTGCATAGCTTGGCACTTGAAGAAATACCTTTAAATCAAAGAGTTCAAGTTGAATTGTTGTTGGGATTGGTGAAAATCATTGTTGAATCATTGTTTGGTCACCTCTTCACTCTTTTCATTTTTTCTTTGTGTTTGAATGGCTTGAAAATGAGCAATTTTCAACTTTATTAGGTTTAAAACCTAGCATTTACTGCATAGTGCTTACAGTTGTACACTTGGCACTTGAATGATTCATTGTAACTTAGCTTCCATTGTAATTTATTTACTTGACTTCCACTAGACTTCTACTTCACTCAAATTCAACTATCATCTCAACAGCTATTGGAAACTTGGCATCCATTGGACCTTCACTTAGCATCTAAGGGTAACTCAGCAACTTCTTCAAAAAAAATTCTTGGCATCTTTTCTCATGTAGATTTCTTCTTTACAGTACGGTGTTTGTTCTTTGGAACTGATGTATGATATAGCTTTGTATATCAATCCCATATTCCTATCTTGTGCTTAATTAGATGAAGTGTGATCACTTGACCTCTTTGGTGAAGTGATCCCTCCATTGGATGTACTTGATCCATCTCTTCTTTGCAATTTCTTCTTCATTTTTGTCCTAATGTGTTCCACATAAACTTTTTCTTTACCATTGTTGACTTCTGTCTTGGGTGTTTTAGCCTTTGTTGGGCAATTCTTGCTGACATGTCCTATCTTCAAGCAACTAAAACATGTATTTTGGCTTAACCATCTATAGTAATTTCCCTTGAAGTGTGTTCTTATGCAATTTTGAGGAACATGGCCATATTCTTGATAGTAGTGACAAATTTTCTTGGTATTGTAATCCCAATTGTAGTGGTGTGCATGGTTATTTCTCCTTCCAGGCTGATTGGTTGTCCACATAGGCTTTGATCTACACTCAAAGGCTCTATGTCCATACTTTTTGCAATTGTAGTAGTGACCTTCAAATCTTTTTTTCCTCATGGTTTTGGTTCTGCAGTTTTGTGTTGAATGTCCTTGCATGTTACACTTGTGACAATAACCTTTGTTTGTGGGTGTGTCCTACTAATTGGTCTTTGGTATCATTACTAGCCCTTGTTGATTTTACTAATTATTCAAAGTACCTGATAGCCTCATTTGTTTTGTTGTAGCTTTTTTCTATCTCCTTTTCTCTCTTCAATTCATTCTGCAATTGTTCATTCTACATCTTCAAGGTCAAGATCTCAATGTCCTTCATGTTTGGCTCATGATGAGCATTCATTATTTGACTTAAGGTGTCTAGCTACATGTTTGAGATCTTTTCAAACTCAATTTTCCTTTCTTCTAGCCTATTGGTGAGATTTCTCTTGTCCTGAATTGCTCTTTTCTTTTGTTCAGTCACTTCAAAAAGAATTATGGCATGTGATTCTTGTTCAAGCTTGAATAATCTAATTTCTTCAACTTGTGCTCTATTTTTCTCCATCAATTCTACTATTCTTGCATCAGATTCCTTAGAATCTTCATTCACAAAAACTTGTGTAGTGTTAATCTCCTTATAGTGTATGTCATTTTTAGCTATGGCTATCTCCTTTCTTCTTTTCAAGGATTTTCTTAGTTCCTCTCTAGCTTCCTATACTTTGTGTAGAGCTAGCTGCACACCAATCACTTAATTTTCAATAATCTTCCCAAGTTTGAAGACTTCCATCTTTTGATTTTTTTCTCCAAGTTGTTAGGCTTCTCCTGGTGAGAACACAAACTCTAATACCAATTGTTGGAATGTTCAAATGGGAAGAGTACTTTTGAGAGGGTGGGGGGTGTGGTTGAATCAGAAGTACCTAGTTTTTATCCTTTTAAACCTTCATTAATCACATAAATTAAAGTAAAGTACATACATGTAAACATATAAACAAACATAAAATGAAAGCATGCATCAACAAATGACACAAGAGATTTGGTAACCTGGAAACCCTCTAGGAATAAGAAGGTAAAACTAGGGTTGGGATGACACCAACAAAAATTACTATAGTAATAAATGTTCAACCACTTCTAATGGTCTACCCTGTGAAAGGCCTACCCAGTTAGAGAGGCTTTACACTATGTTAATACTTACCTAGTTAGAGGATTTACAAACACTTTACATGAAGTGTCACCCTGTTAAAGGATTTACAATAGGTTGTTAAACCCACCTAATAAATAGGTTTTCATCACCTTCTCCAAAGGTTTTCCTTCCTAGCTATTAAGCTAACCTATCAATATAGGATTTCAACATCCAATACAATAGTAAGAAAGTATTAGAACATTTGACCTAATACTATGCAATCTCTAACTACTAGATTTAGGCACTTGATCTACTCTCTTCTAATCTTGATCCTCTAAGATTTGATACCTAATCTTGTCCCTTGTCCCTCAGGTTGTTTTGATCGAATGGATATGAAATTTCTACTCTATTACTCTAAGTCTTTCCCTCTTTACACTAAAATTTTGTTTTAATCTCCCCATAAACTATTCTCATCCACACTCCTAATGGGGTTTTCAACTTAATTTTAATGATTGTGAAAACTAAGGGTTAGGTATGGATCTATGATCCACATTGAATCTCAAATTCCTACTCATACCTTGCATTTTTCTCATTGTTTGCATGCTTTCTCCATTTTTCTAATTGGCTGCATGTAGATTGCATACAAAATGTAAACGATTCATCCTTATCATTGTTCCTTTTCAAAATCTCTCTATGTCAGCTCCAAAAATTGTTTACATTTGAGTTTGTGAGGGCACAAACTCATATGTTGATTCTGTGTTACTCGGCACATACTAGACTATTGGTGCTCGACACATACTATCCTAGATTACTCGACACTTGTTATATTTTGTGTTGCTCGGTACATACATGATTCTAGCTCACTTAGCATATACTTCATTTTGGCTTTCTCAGCATCAACTGTGACTTGGCACCTATTTGTCACTTTGCACTTGTATACTGCTCAAGACCTATTGAAATACTAACTTAGCACACACTATGGCTTGACATATATAGTGTATTTTACTTCAGTACAAAAAATGCTTAAGTGTGTTGACACTCAAATGTCAAAACTATCTAAGGTCTTAAGAAACCTATCTACAATAACAAATACACTATCAAATCCCTATTTTCTTCTACAAAGCACCATTACAAAATCCATTGAAATGGACTCCCAAGGTCTACTAGGTATGGAAAAGGTTGGTATAACCCCTGATTTTTGGATACACCCTTAGCTTGCTAACATATAGTGCAATCTTCTACAAATTTATTGATATCATTAGACATTTTTGGCCAATAAAAACTCCTCTTCATATGTTTAGATGTTTTATCAATACCAAAGTGGCCTCTCATGCCACTATAGTGCTTCTCCTTAATGATGTTCAGTCTCATAGAACATCTTGGTATACAAAGTTGAGAACCTTTGAATAAAAGATTATTTTAAATAATGTATTTAGAAAAATTGAGGTGATATTTTCCTATTAATTCAGAATAGACCTTAAATGCTTCTCCAAAATTTGGATCTCCTAGATAGATATTTTATAGGGCACCAATCTCAATGCTTTGTAATTGGACTTCTTCAATTAGGACAACCCTTCTACTAAGGGCATCAACCACTTTGTTTGCTTCACCTTTCTTGTGCTTCAAGGTGAAAGTTTATCCTTGCAATTGATCCGTCCATTTAATATGGTTCATAGTTAACTTTTCCCAAGAATTGAAAAAGCTTATATCATGGTTGTCAACATTAAAAAAAATCCTATGGCAAAGGAGAATTTCATTACTTTTTGAGAGCCTGTACTAGTACATAAAATTAAAGGTCATAAGTTGAGTATCCTTTCTTCAAATGATTTAATTTTTTAGACAAAAAATTTAAAAGGTTTTCCTTCCTAACTTATGAGAGCACCAATGGCTAAATTACTATCATCTATCTCAATAGTGAACACCTTCCAACAATCAAGCAACGTCAAGATAAGGTATTGAGCCACTCTATTATTCAAATACTCAAAAGCATTATTTGCCTCATTAGTCCAAAAGAATTTAGTTGTCTTACCTCCTTTGATTGTACTAAGAATAGGAGCACATATATGACTAAAGTTCTTTATGAATTTGATATAAAATGTGGCCAAACCATGAAAACTATGCACATCACCTTCATTTTTAGGAGCTGGCCAATTTAGAATTGCATCCACTATGCTTGGATCCATTTTTAGAGTCTCTTGAGATATGAAAAACCCCAAAAAGGTGATTTTCCTTTGCATGAATGTGGATTTCTCCAAATTTATGTTCAACTTGTGATCATGAAGTCTTCTTAATACCTGCTGCAAATGGTTCAAATGTTCTTCCCTATTACTACTAAAGATGAGAATTTCATCAAGATAAACAACAACAAATTTACCAATGAAGTCAATTAAAATTTCATTAATGAGTCTCATTAATGTACTTGGAGCATTACTTAGGCCAAATGGCATTACAAGTCATTCAGATACTCCTTCTATTGTTTTAAATGTTGTATTCCCTTATGTCCAAGCCTAATTATTATTTGATGATATCCTAGTGTCCTATCTTATTTAGAAAAGTAGCCAGCATTTCCAAGTTGATCAAGTACATTTTCAATCCTTGGCATAGGTAACATATACCTGATAGTTATTTTCTTTATGGCTCTACTATCAGTACATAACCTTCAAGTTCCATCCTTCTTATGTGCAACAACAAAGGGTATTACAAAAGGGCTCAAACATTTATGAATTAGACCTTTAGCAATAATTTCCTTGATTTGTTTTGAAATCTTTGCATTCTAATTTGGAGTCATCGTGCAGGATGCCTTGTTTGGAAATGAGGATCCAAGTATTAGATCAATCTAATGTACACATAATATCTTTGAGGGGAGGAAGGGAAGAGGGCATGTCACTTTCCATGACATCATTATACTTCTTTACCAGTCCTTTGACTTCTACTAGTATAGGTATTTTCTTATCAAAAATTTCACCATCCTTAGGCTTCATAATCCATATGAAGCCTCCCTCTCCTGATTCTTCTATTTTTTTTATTATTTCTTTTTCCCCTATTACAATCCCTGTGGTTTCCTTTTCTTTTTTTGATTTCTAATTAGGTAATGGTTTCATGGTAAACGTTCTTCAATTTGTGATGGTGGTGTATGTTTTTTTCCTACCACTATAGGTGGCATCCACATTATATTGCCATGGTCTCCCTAGAAGGAGATGGCAAGAATCCATTTCAACAATGTCATACAAAACTTTCTCTTTGAAATCCCCAAGAGAAAATTGTATTGTAGTTTGTTTAGTAACTAAGGTTTTCTGTCCTTAGTAAGCCATGATACATTATAAGGAAAAGGATGAGGTGTTTTCTTTAATCATAATTACTACACTATCTCTTTAGAAACTAAATTCTATGTAGAATTGGAAGGTATGAGAAAGACACACACCTTTCACTAGTAAATTTGAACTCAATTTTTGACCAAGATGTTCATCAAAGTTTTTCTCGTCAAAATTTTGACCAATACATTCATCAAAAAAATTTAATTTTTGGTGGCCCTGATTTGTCGATGTTGGTCAAAATTTTGACCAATCCATTCATTGAAATTTTTTGGTTGGTCAAAATTTTGACGAATGCATTCATCAATTTTTTTTTGATTGGTGGAAATTTTGACCAATGCCTTGCAGAAAACTAATAGGCATTGGTCAAAATTTCCACCAATGTTTGGTTGAAATTTTTAGCATTGGTGGAAATTTCCACCAATGGTTGGTCAAAAGGTTTTTTAGTTGGTAGAAATTTTGACCAATGCTTGGTAGTAAACTAACAAGAATTGGTCAAAATTTCCATCAATGTTTGGTCAATTTTTTTTTATGTTCTATCAAGAAATTGCTTCTTAATCAAGCCATTTAATTTGCAACCTTTTAAATCTTTGCAAAGCTAAAGTTGAAGCAGAAAAAAAATCTTTTCAAAGGTTTCCTCTAATTGTAAAGCATCCATTCCATTATTTGTTCAACAAACAAGGCATATCTAGTCCAACAGATAATATAATGGATGCTTTATAATCAAAGGACACCTTTGAGATGAAAAAATCTCCTACTCCAACTTTACCTTTGTAGAGATTGAAAAGGTTGCAAATTAAATGGCTTGGATAAGAAATAATTGATTGACACAACATGGAACAGATGGACATTTATGCATAGGGCACCATCAACTATGTGAGTGATGCAAATGCAACCACAATTTTTGGGGTCAAAGCCACCAATTAATATAAGGTTTCTAATCTCCACAAGGTTGAAATTGTGGTTGTAAGGATTGTGGAGAGGACTTTTCTTCATTTTCTACTTCATCACTGATTAACTTGCACTACAGACCGATAGTCTTCATTTTTTTTGTGGGCTCTTATCCCCTATGTGAGTGCTAATGTAGAAGTCGAAGCTAAAAAAAAAAGTGAAAGTGTGTTGAATAAGGTTTCTAATCTCAACCTGGTCAACATTTTTTATTTAAGGGCTATGGACTAGGCAATTCTTCAATGTCCAATTAGGAGTAACATTACATCCTCTTTAATTGTTACATGTACAACCCTAGGAGGAAATAGGTTGTTGGTTGCTTCTTTTGGCCTTGCACTTTCTTCTTTGCGGGTTTTTCTTAAACACAACTCTACATCCATCCCTAGTTTCAAGTGATTTGGCAATGCATCTATTTTTTATGAAAAAAAATACCAATTTCTTGTTTTAGTTTCTAATAGGTCTTGCTCAACTCTTTCATTTGGAGAGAAGGTTTTTTTCATGGCAGTAGCACATAAAACATCTCAAGGAAAAACTAAAGATGAAAATGAGTACAAGCATATGGTTGACTTAACTCAAACAAGCTTCACCTTCAGAGCCAATTCAACAACACATGAACTAGAAATATAGAAACCGTGGGATGAGAAATAGATATTAAATAGGATCGACTTTGTTTTGTAGAATAATAATATGCTAAAGATGTATTATTTCTATAGCAGCAAGGTGCTTTGAGGTTTGGGGCTAAGGACAGCTCTCATTACTTGCAATAAAAAACAATGCAATCCATAATAGCAACACCATTTATCATGGTAGCCATTAGAATATTATGACTTTACAATAAAGTAATTCAAAAGATGTAAATCAATTCATTATTGAAAAATAATCATTTATTATCTAAGTTGAAAAACTATAATCGACTAAAAATAACTACATATCATAAAAGCTTCATACGTGCATTTTCAAATCTAGGGACATCACACAAAGGACTGTCTTCCTTTCCACTACTATATGCCCTGCAACATGAATTGAATGACATTAGTTATTAAAATATATTACTAAATTTGGATTGACTCCCCTGACGAATTAAATTGTGTGGCATATGCTTTAAGCTTTAAAAAGATTACAAAAATCAAATACATGTTGTAATGGTTTCCTAGATCAAGTAATTGAAGCTATCATTATGCAATCTTAAAGGATGAAAATTTAAATACAAAATTATTCCTTTTTTTTACTAAATATTAAAAAAACTCACCTAAATCTCAAGAAGGATTCAACTATGATGATTAAGTTGTTTCAATTATTGAGTGATGGTTCAAAGTTTGAATAGGTTTTGTGACTTCTTTGATAGGATTTGTACAATCTAAATTTATCAAAAAAGCTTAAGAAACTTTAGAGAAAATTGGTTACATAGCCTAGCCATGATTTAAGATAGATTTTTGGTCCTATCTAATACTGAAATTGAGAAATAGGAAATATATTCTATGGGGACTATGATCCATAATCTGTATGTTGCTTTTGGATTTGTTTGCATGAGTATTTTGAAGTAGCATAGCATTGAAGAAACATAACACTCATGCAATCAAATCTAGAAGCAACATACAAAGTATCTCACAGATTGTGGAAATCTACTCCTGCTAACTCTGAGTATAACCCAACATTTAGAAAATTCTCAGTGTAGAAAACTAAGCAAATATGAGAGCTCATGGGATTGGATTGCTTGTTGTAGTAGAGAATAAAATCAAATGACAGCTAGAAGCATCAAAACAACATCCCCAAAACTTTCTTTAGACAAATTAAAAACTAGTAATCACCTTATGCTAACAAGCAGGTTCTTGATTGCAATGAAACTAGGCCAATAAAAATTCCAAAAGAAACTAATGGTAATAAATGGGGTTTTCAAAATTAATTTTTCCCAAATGGAGGAAGATAAACATAAAATTCATTTTAGAGTGCAAAATATCTCTAGAAGCAACAAATAGTAATAGTAATATTAATAAATAGCTAGAAGCAACAGATACTTTTGTTAGCTAAAGGGTAATTTGATTACAATAGTTTATTTTCTATATGTTCTTCAAGATTTTGGTGAGTTGGAAAGACCATCTATTAAAGACACCACATGGAAGGGAGATAATACCTTGGAGCATCCAAATTTGAATTGTATAAGTTCAAACAATCTTTGGAAAGGGGATTGTCATGTCTCCTTTTCCCCCAAAATTTGGGATCAATCGCTAAGGCAACTTTTTATTTCTTGTAGGCTTAGTGAATGTACCATTAGAAACTATAAGAGTTTAAATTGGATGCTCAAATTATGGGGATCATGGGTGGAATTTGGTGAGTTGGAAGCACCATCTATTAAACACACCACATGGAAAGGAGAGTTCAAATAATATTTGGAAAGTGGGATTGTCATGTCTACTTTTCCCTCAAAATTCAGGATCAATCCTTAAGCCATATTTTTATTTCTTGTGGGCTTAGTGAACATACCATTAGGAACTGTAAATGTTTAAATTGGATACTCAAATTATGGGAATTGTAGGTGTTATGTAACAAACTAGTCACATTAAAAATTATAGTATTGACAAAGAAGTGTGTGCAGGTGTATTTTGGAGAGAAGGAAGAACTTGAACATTGCAATTTATAAATAAAATTAATTTTAAAAAATTCATTATGTAATCAAGAAAGGGATTGAAAGAAGAGATTTTATTTGTTCATTATTTTACTTGAATAGATTGGAGGCACTGTTTGTCTATTACTATGGGTTAGAATATGGAAACCCCATAATTTCTATAGTTGGTTAGTGGATGAAACTCCTTGAACTAGTCATGAGCAATTCCACATAGGTATTGTAATTGAGCTTCATAGATTTATGGTTTGGGTGACTCTTATAGCACTTGATTGTTACTCAAAGGAATTTATTTTAGTGCCTAAGGTTTGTAATTCTAAGGTGACCTTCTATAGCACCATTTTATGTAGATCCATCATAATATTTTTGTTTCTATTCCTCCAAAACTGAATAGTTTATTTTTCTAGAATTTATAAATTAATAAAATCAATTAAGATAGAACACAATAATGATGACAAATTTCTCACCTAATGCAACTGATATCTAACAAAAAAAGTGCTTAAACAATTAACTAAATAATACAACTACATATGAAGTAACTACAACTATATCCACTGATAACTAAAACTATATCCCATTGAGCTCAAAGTTTTGTAGTCCATAGACCAAGAGGTAAAGAAAGAGCTCACACCATTGAAACTAAGAAAGAAAGAAACTCAATTTGCCAAGAAAATTGTGTTTATATATTATCACACACACACACACACACACACACACACACACACACACACACACACACACACACACACACACACACACACACACACACACACACACACACACACACATGCATGCATGCATGCACACACGCACGCACGCACGCAAACATGCACGTACGCATGCACACATGCACACACGCATGCACGCACACACACATGCACACACACACACACACACAGACACACACACACACGTGCGTGCGCACACACACACCCACATACACACACATACACGTGTGCGCACGTGTGCGTGCGTGCACACACACACACACACACAACACATACAACATGTGTTTTTATATTCAAGAAAATGCAGTTGGCAGGTATAAAGCTAAATCACACAACCTATGAGTTTTGATGATATGCAAGGATCCAAGACACACTTCAAAAGTAAACAAGAAACATTCCTTCACTATTAAAAATAAGGAACTCCAAAACATTTGTTTGGAAAAAAAAGCTAGAGATTGATGAAATATTTTCAAATGGGCCAACATGAAATTTCTTTTCAGTTCTCGAAAAGTGTTATAGGTGGAGTTTTTTTTCTACTTGAGCAATTCTATGGAACCATTGTTGAATTGAGACAAAATTTTGAGATTGATTTTGAAACATTGATAGGTTCATTTAGATTTTTAGAGAAAATTCAAGCCATGCATTTACTTACTCATAAGACATGGTTCAAACATAGTACTTTCAATTTTCAATGAGGTCTAATTGGAACAAGGCTAAAATTAATGTCATTAGATTAAACATATAAATTGATTCACACAAAAAATAGATGAATACACATACTCTATTTCAAATTCACTATTGTTTATGGCACAACATGTTAATCAAAATTAATGAAAAAAACCTTTGAAAAAATATACTAGTTTTACTTCATAATAGATCATAGGTTTTCATTTAGCATCTTTAGGAGGAATCAAATGATCAAGTGCACACTATTTAGAATAAAGTGTATGAAAATATTGTTCAAGAAGAGGCAAATGTTAATCATAAGACTACATAATATTATCTATAAAAATTATTAAGGATTTAGCATGCATTGGTCTAGTATAGACACATACAGAAGAATTGGAATTTTTCTTTGAAAAGAAAGTATCTAATAACTACTTCAAAAGTATAAAAAAATCAATTATAGAAAAAGGAAAGAGACCTTAGCTTCACAAAGCTTGGTCAATGCCTCAACATGAATACTTTGAAGATCTGGGAAACTAGCAAGTTCTAACTCCTCCAGCTCCTCACTCTGCAATAATGTTAAGTACTTGTCATACTTGATGGCAAGAAAGAACTAAATATTTATATGTATACTTGATTTTATGTATTATTATAATGATTTAAATATTTTGATTGGTTGAAAGAAAGCATAAAATTACTATAAATTCTCAAGTAACTTGACAATCAGCTATGGAGTTGAAAGAATTTCATCTTGTCATTTAATCTAGTCATGTATATGAGTAAAAAATGTGTACACACACATTGTCATCTACATGTTCTATCAAAAAGAGCTTAAAAGATATGACCTGCATGATATTCTCATATTTCTAACTACATTACCTGTAGTTGAGCAATAAGTGATGTCATTTCCACACCTCACTTCTTTTCAACTTCAAGAGAAGCCTTTAAACATTCTAATGCATTTTTGTCCTTCTACTCACCCACTTTAATATCATCCTCTTGAAATTTTAAGCAATCTGCATTACCAACACTGTTTCTACCATTTTCAACAACATTGACAATTCTAGTCTTGGCATTTTTTACTACCTCTTTCTTCAATTCTGCAACAAGAACATGCATGGTAGCTAAGTCATTCTCCAAATTTGTCTCTCTCCTCTTTGCTTCATCAATTTTCTTCTAATATTCTATTTCAAAAATATCTTTTTCAGCTAAAGTGACCTCAACAGTAGCTTCCCTCTCTTTTCTTGTATGCAACTCTCTCTTCATATCCTCTAGATCAAGACTCCATGAATCTACATCATCATGGCCCCCATGGCCAACCTTAAATATCCTATTTCTATAATGTGATCTCCTAAAATAAGTATCAGAATTATTACATTGACCATTGCTAAGACCTTGTTTTATTGAGCCCCTAATAGATAGCGTTTCTTGGGCTACTACCAGTTCTTTTAACAATTTTGAATTCCGAAAAGAAATCTTTGTAACTTCCTCCACCAAATTCTTGAGCTCAACTACTGCAACTAAGGCCAACTCTTTTCTGTATGATGATTCTTTAGCCAACTTTTGACTTTGAATTTCTAGGCCACCATTTTCTTTCATTTAGCCTTACATTTTCTTGCATCAATTTGTTAATCTCTACTGCCTATACTACAGAAAAGAAAAGGATTATTTGTTTATGTAGGGTTAGCTAGAATCCAAATTAACAATTACTTTAAATTTTCTATAAAATAATAAAAGTTGATGCTTGTATCCTAAAAAAAATGAAGATTGAAGACAATAGACCCAATATAAAACAAAAGAACATTGGAAAATGAATTATATTATAATTGAAGTATCCAAACTACTAAATTTTTGTCCATCTACACAAACTTGAATGAAGCACAATTGGAAGTATTTGTAATAGAAATGTTTCAAGCTTATGTATTGCATTATGATTGCATATAGTGTCTATCAGCCGACTTTTCAAAATAGCATTTGGAATGAGGGAATCATGTGTGGTATAGTTTTAAAGAAATTCATAGTGCTACTTGCATGCCCCCATTAAATCAAACCTCAAATGTCCTAAAAATAATGTAACAAATCAACATAAAGTAAAAGAAAGTAAAACTTGTTATATTTCTGCATTTGGCTAAAGGTTCTATCATTATTTATTAGAAAAGGAACATATATTTATGTAGCATGGTGTTAATGCTTGAGACCAATTGAATAGGAACAAAAAAAGAGCTATATATGAGCCATGATCTCATTGGCTCAAATTCAAAAAAATTAAATGATAAAGGTAAGTATTAATTTGATCTAGAATAAGTTGGTCCTTCCATTCTACAATACAGACAATGCACTTTTAGTACCTATTATACCTATTAGAATTAAAAGACACTTCTGCATCTTGGAGGAAAAGGCTTGGGCAACATCATTATGCAAGCCTTTTCCAATATGCACAAATTTGAAGAACATGCAATGAATAAGGCCTTTGGAATGGCTCAAATATATTTATATCTTACATAAATGATAGAAGAATCAAGAACTTAAGATATCTAGTATATCTGTCAAAATTAAAATACACCTCTGCATCAGAATGGCAAAGACCTGGGCAACATTATCATACAAACTTTTATCAATAGGTCTAAACTTGAAGAGCATGTAAAGAAGGAGGCTTTTGCAATGGTTCTTAATTTATCTAGATGATATCTTAGTGATGTTAGTGTAACAAACAAGAACAAAGCATGCATACTCAAAAAAGTGCATACATAAGCTTTTAAGTAGGTTTCAAGTTTGAATAAATAGAACTATGGCTTAAATTTGTTGTCTTAATACATTTTTATGGGTGATCGAGTCCTTATATCCTTCTATGAGAGAATAGTCTATATGCATTTGTATATGGTTGCAGTGTCTTTGAGGGGCTCTCTAATAAAGTGATTTGAAATCATGTTGCATTCTTCTAGCAATTATCTTATGCCCAAAAGATGAATCCTTATGTGACATTTGATAAAGCCTCACACCTACATTGCATGAGGGATATGCTTCAAAACATAATCAAGTAGCATCTAAAATGCTAGTTTTCCCATTTAGGTGTGACAAGTAGATATAGGGCTTTTGGCAAGGGTGGACTACTTATTACATCATATCTTCCTAACATCCTATCAAGTTGGTTACAACATGTGAGCACTCTAATTAAGTTTCCACACTTAAATGTATCCATGTCATTCATTATTGATCAGATGAAAAAATATAAGCTTGAGATTTGACTAGCTCCAGCAATTGAGATTTAAGTTTTTAAATTTTTTTCTTCAAAAAATTGATTTATAAAAATACACACATAGATCTTTCAAAAACTTCTCAAATTAGTTGAAGCATCTAAATTTTTAAGGCTTGAATATATATTATAATTACCTCATCTTCACCAAAAGAATGTCTACGTTGATGAGTAGGGATGTCTGAAAGATTTGTAGGAATTTCATTCTTTGTAGATACTAAGATCAGCTTGGTTAGCCTCTGGATTCTACTCATAAGTGTTGCCTTAGCTTACTCCTCTTCTTCTAACCTTGACTGCATTTTGTCTTGGCTAGCTTCAAGCTGTTCATAGTGTACAACTCTCAGACTCGTTAACAATAGAGTATAACTACCTAAAAGGCTAAATATATATAAATGCAATGAGATAATTCATTGTCTTCCAATTTTTTTCACTATATGAGTCATGAATAAGAACTTCAAAATAGATTAACTATAAAAAAGAGGGGGAGACACAATTTGTAATCATTGACTACCATTAAAAAAAATTTCAAATTGGATCACATAAATGTAACTCAAAAATGCAATACACAAGACATCCCAATGTCAAGGAGAAAGTAACAAATTGGTTAGAGGAAAAGACTTGTTGGCTTAATATCATAAGCTCCTCCTATCTAGTTGTCACAATAATACCCCTCCTTAATTGACCAAGTTCATCCTTTAGACTTGAAATTTCCTTTTGGTACTTTTTTATCAATGACTTTTCATCAATGATTTGCATAGGCAAACAAAGCCCTAGCTTTATACACAAAAGAAATATTAAAGTACAAGAATTGCCACAGTTTTAGATGTTAATCTAGTACCTATATTTGTCAATTTTTTCAAGTAATGCGAATACAAACCCTATTTGGTGCACCATGAATTTCAACTCATTTGGCTCTTTGAGAAAAATTTAAATTGTTAAGTCTCCTCCATATTACTAGATGTTGGTGTGATTGTACATATAAGCTGTAAACATCATATTCCATACATTAACTGATGAGGTTAGTCACACCAATGCCTATTTAAGAAACCAAGAACTATACTGCAAAAGAATGTCATACATATAAACAGCTTTTGTATTTATGCACTTCAAAAAAAAAACCTTTATTCCTTAGAGCATATAATTTCCATTTCATTCCCCTTGGATATATGTTTAAGAGTGATTTGGTAGAAGAAAACAATAACATAGCTCATAGTATACATTACATGAAACAAAAATAAGTACCTTGTACTCACAATGTACATCTGATTTTGTATCATGGAAAGCTTGCTTCAAATCTAAAATTGGATAGCTTTTCATGCATGCCTACAATTTGAATAAAATGGATTCTAATGACATGATGAGAAAGGAAAGCATACTAATACATGCTCGTGCCCGCTCTGCTTTTATAGTTGAAGGATCATGGTACAGATCACACCCTCCATAATATAAAGAAGAACCAAGGAAAGCATCACTCAAGTTCTAACTCTTACTGCTTTGATACTTTTGTGAATTGCTACCTATGTACATAGAAAAGAATTTAAAATTCATATAAATGTAAAATTCATAGCTCTCTCAAGAGCAACCAAATATGTTATTCCCAAACCTTCAAGTTGTTAACATTATAATAGTAAAGGAATGCACAACTTGCAAAAGTGTAAGGGCTTGCAAAGCATACAAGACATTTTCAATGAGAAAGAAAAAGAAAGGAAAATAACTTGAAAAACAAAAATCATGAAATGATGTACTTTGAAATCAAAAACACCCTCTTATATTATTCAAACATTATGTTGTAGACTTGTAGGTGAATGTCAACATGAGGCTAGAGTTGTAGTAGTGGCATGTGCTCTAACAATTTATGTACTTTAAGGTTAGACCCAATAAAACCAAGAATGCAACCTCTCTTTCAAAATATCCATAACAAAAACTGCTATTATATCTTCATTTATTTACTACCTACTCTTTTAGGGACAACATAAAATGTTTAGACTACTAAGCTAGTGTCCTTATATATCAAGTCAAAGTACTGAAATAATTGACCAAAGCTCCTTCATTTCCTCATGCATACATGGATGAGAATATATAAATGACATTGGGGAATTCATCATTAAAGATAGGATTCTCAAAAATCATTCAAGTTACTACCCAAGTCAATTTAGCTACACTTTTAGTGCATTATAGTAAACAAGAGACAATTCAACCTTTATCTTGGACCTTTGTAAAATTGAATCAGGCATCTTCACTATATGCTAAGGTTTATGTGGTAGGATTTTAAATGAAACTGAAATAAAAGGGGTGAGAGAAGGTCCATTTGTGCAAGATATGTAGCTTGTTCCTTATATAAGAACAAACGTACTATATAAAAATGAGCAAAGTTTTCCACAAAATTTGCAACTCTAAATGGCTAAACATGCTTGCAAGAATCAATAAAAACAAAATCAAGGTGCCAGAGTAATTTGCATGAGCAATTTAGTCCTACTAGCCATGTCCTAGACATATGGGTGGAACCTATATTTCCACAAGTAATCAAAAACATGAATGCAATGACAATGTGATAAGAAATAAGGTTGGGAAGCTTTTCGAGTAGGAAATGAGTGTGTATGTCAGTGCTAATATATCTTATCTATTTCCTCTTGTCCTCATATGTGTGTGTGTGTGTGTGTGTGTGTGTGTGTGTGTGTGTGTGTGTGTTTAACTTCTCTCCACTCTCTTGAGTGTATTACCCCCAACTGCCCCCACCCCCCTTCATTCTTTGCTATTCTCATTCATTATTAAGGTTGGGTCTTGTCAACCCTCTCTCTCCTGCCCTACCCCCTACCCCTTCCTCATTTTAAAATTTTGGCAGCTTTGTAATCCATCATTTTATGTTCTTTTCTCTCTAACATCCTGATGATGGATAGTGTAGTATGATCTGAAATGTTGATGATAAAAAACTATACACAATCAAATCCAGAAATTGAAAGTGTAATTCTTAATTGTGAAATCTAATAAATTCATGAAGAATAAAATAATTCAACACAAGTAACCAACACTGTATTATGAGAACTTGTCAATTGATACATGAAATTTCTCTATATTATAAGTGGAAGCTTTTATTAAAAAGGTCTTTCATTTGAGAAAAACTAATTGGAAAATAGTCTTGAAACTCATAGCCATATCCAATGATATAAAACATTAATATTTATCAACTATTGTGGCTCCTAAACCTCTAAGGAATGAGGAGCTTAACATTTTATTTGATGTACATTTGACTATTTAAACTATGGATCATAAGTGGTAAGGTATAAGGTATCTAGTTGGATTGACGAGAGTTTCAAGTGCTAGACATACAATCATAAGTTCTAATTTCTTAGAGGGTGTGTCACTAGTATAACACCAATCCAAATGTTCATCTAAAACACTAAAAATGATAGAGGACCACCCTATTCCTACAATCTCTTAAAAACAAATTAACTAGATCATATATTGATCATAAAATTCATAATAGCCAGTACAAGAAACATGGCTCTCTCCATAAATGACCACCAATGCTTATTCATCACATGAAAATTGCTCGTACATTTTTGAGATTGGAGAAAAAGGCATCCATTAGTTTCCCTACATATGATGAAAATAAATATTAGTGCTATAGTTCCAAATATTATGTTTCATTATATTATTGTAAAATAATTAGAAAGTTGTGTCAGTTATGTAGTTGCTAAAAGAAATACTATGATTACTTATGTTAATTAGTTTCATCCAAGGTAAAGCTAGAGATTGAAACCCCTATAACTAAATGTGGTAAGTATCATAAGAAAATGTATATCCCAATGCTGAATAGTATTTTGAGGTAATCATTAGTAGTCAATCCCAATCTATAACTCAAAGAAAATTTTAATGGTATAAGAGATGCATGTGGAAAATATACCACATCTAAGCCTAGCTAAGCTAAGAGCCCAAGTAGTTTATAGAATGGTTGATATTATAAGAAATATAAGTGATAGCTGAAATAAAGATTTACTAATCTAATCAAGCTATTAGCTCCTTCGATAGAGCACCCTAGCAACAACAAAAGATCTTAGATTCAAATCATAACCATTCCATAAAAAACTCGAACTCTAATTTGATAAGACATTCAACTATCAAACTACTATAAATATATACTATCGAGTAATGAATGTGCATATGAAGTTGGATAGACCCAAATGTGCTCATTTTTAGTTTTCATTCCTCAAAGTACTATGGTTGAAAAACTTAAGTCGTTGGGATTGTGAAATTAAGGCATTGTTAGAAATTTATCATGGGATTTTAGGCATAAACTAGTTCTACTTTGATTTCTACTCTTCCTAAATCTTATTTTCATTCATGTTAATGTAGCTAGATTGAAAGGGTACTTATCAAGCGAACATTTGTGGAATTTGAAAGGGGTTTCAATACAACAAAGGTCATTACTTGGGGGGCGTATTGGACATGAACTTTTGGGTTCCTATTTTCAAGAAGAAGCAAGAAAAATCACTTGTCTTTTCACATTGAAAAATGCCCAGATAGTTTAGTAATAGTTTTGGTATTGAGAATTGATTAGAGACCTAAAGTAGCTCCAAATTGAATGTACTTTTTATCTTTTCTTATCTAGAATGGATCAAGAACATGATCTGTACTATTAATATATTAAATTAGTAATTCAATGTGAAGCATTTTAGCCATGCCCACACAGATGGATATGATTATTGAAACATAAAACTAAATATCTCTATATGTCATCGAACATCTAGCTCCTTCAAAATGTTCATTAATCTACTAACTATATTGTGATATGAAACTAAAAAATTTACATTGATCCATTCAAAGCTAAATTTCATATGGACTTAGCTGAAACAATTTGCAAAGTACTACAAGAACATGATCTAAATTATGTTTCTCCTCAAAACAAGACATTTACAATGATTGATGCAAATAGCTCAATGTTAGAATGTTAAATGAAGACTAGCATATGTGATCTATCACCAATTATACATAGGATGTATCAGATAGGTACTTGATTTTATGAACATAATGTTTTCACTACAAAAGAAGCTTGAAATTACGTTTCTACAGACTTGCCACTTGAGAAAATTTTATGTTTTGCAAACTAAAAGCTTCAATACAAAAGACTAAGAATTGAGACTAAGACTAGCATAGCTGTAGGTTTAAAAGTTAAAAGCAAAAATTCACCTCCTAAACAAGAATTGATTAAAGACTTCAAGCTTCTGAGATCTATAATAAAGAAAGAATCTTCTAGGGGAATGCAATATGAATTCAAAGAATCAACAATGCAAACCACAAAACAATAGAATAATTGATAAAACACTAGGACTAGCATAGATGTATAGTTTAAAATTTAAAGCATAACCCTCCACCTTCTAAATAGTAAATAATTAGAGACTTCAATACTGTGCAAAACAAAAGAGTTAAAAGCACACTAACAAGGATAAATTATAGGCAGTAATTCAAAAGAGACACTTTAGACTACAAAGAAAGCGTAAGTGACATTTAGTCTCAAATTAGTATACAACTTAGAAGAAACCATGCACCTCATAAACTAAAAATGGTTAAGGCTTAAAATTTTTGCAATTGGCAATTTTATATTAAAAATCTTCCTTAAGGATTCCTTCATTGGAATAAATAAAGAAAGAAAGAAAATCAATTAACTTTAACTTGGGGTAGCTGTGCAAAGATAAGGAATTAGTCAAAAGAGTTCGTAGAAAATAGAATTGAGAGAAATAAAAAATAATTAAAAAAGAAATGGTCAGTAAAAAACACAATTCAGTAAAATAATTGAACAAAATATGAAAATAGAGGACAAATTTTGAATAAAAATAGCAAGTAAAAACATTCTCAGCTATATTAGGAAAAATTTAAGCAGAAATGGAAATTACCTAAAAACTCTAAACTGGAAGTATTTTGAGCAGTTCTATTGAAAAAAATTGAATTATAACAAAAATTCTTAAGAAAATTTGGTAGTAACATTAAAAAATGTGAGCTATGAAGGAAGAAGAATTGGCAATCATATGAAAAATCAAAATCATGGGGAAAATCTTGAGCAAAATTAGCAATTTAGTAGAAATTCCACATTAAAGTCATCAACTAAAATATGAAAATAGAGGACAAATTTTAAATAAAATACTAATTACATTCTTAGCTATATTGGGAAAATTTTAGGCAGAAATGGCAATTACCTAAAAGCTCAGAACTGGAAGAATTTTGAGCAATTCTATTGAAAAAAATTGAATTAGTATAAAAATACTTAAGAAAATTTGTCAATAGCATTTTAAAATCTGAGCTATAAAGAAAGAAGAATTGGCATTCATATGAAAAATGTAAATTATGGAGAAAATCTTGAGCAAAATTTGCAATCATATGTATCTAAATTATGGTCATGTAAAAGAAGGTTTGGAGTTTCAAAGGATAGTTTCTATGGCCTATAGGGAGTCAGATTCCAGCCTTGTGGCACTTGTTGGAGCCATTGATACCTTGTAGAAATTCATGGTGGATTGTAGGGAGGGTTTCTTCCCTAGCTTTAATTTGGTTAATTTATAGCAAACATTTAGAGCACCTTCCCTACATTTTGATAGGGAGAAGGAAGAAAGAGAGAAGCAGGTTGTGAAATAGCTCCATTATACTAGCTTAGATGGTATTGACATTGGGGCTACCAATTCACGTACTATTCAAGGAACTAAGGAAATGCTTGTGTTGGGTGATAAGTTTTTGTTTTCTATTGTTATTCATTCATTTTTTTAGTTTTAGAGTGGGCTGCTCAATTAGGACCTTTAGTTTTCAAGCAAAGCCCTTTAGGTCATGTTTTCTAGTGTTGTTTGTTAACTTTCCTATTCAAGGCGTGCTTTCATACTTTAAACATAATTTTGTTTTCTGAAATAAATACAAAGAGATGGGCTCAAGTTTTTCAATTTACATAATGAAAAAAAAAAAAACTAAATATCTCTATACTTCAACAAACATTTGGTTCCTTCAAAATGTTTGTTAATCTGCTTACTATATTGTGATATGAATTTGAACAATTTATATTTATCCATTCAAAGCTAAATTTCATATGGACTTAGCCAAAATGATTTGCAAAGTACTACAAGAACATGATCTGAACTATGTTTCTCCTCAAATAAGACATTTGTAGTAATTGTTGTAGATAGCTCAATGTTAGAATGTTAAATGAAGACTAGCATATGTGATTTGTCACCACTGATTCGTAGGATGTATCAAATAGGTACCTAATTTTTTGAACATAATGTTTCCACTACCAAAGAATCTTGAAATCGGGTCTTTAAGGACTTGCCACTTGAGAAAAGTTTATTCTTTTTAGACTAAAAGCTTCAATAGACTAAGAATTGAGACTAAGACTAACATAGTTGTAGGTTTAAAAGTTAAAAGAAACAATCCACCTCCTAAACAACAATTGATTAAAGACTTCAATCTTTTGAGATCTATAATAAAGAAAGAATCTTCTAGAGGAATGTAATAAGAATTCAAAGAATCAACAATGCAGACCACCAAAAAATAGAATAATTGATAAAACACTAGGACTAGCATAGATGTATAGTTTAAAATTTGAAGCATAACCCTCCACCTCCTAAATAGTAAATAATTAGAGACTTCAAAGCTGTGTAGACCAAAAGAGTTAAAAACACACTGACAAGGATAAATTATAGGTAGTAATTCAAAAGAGACACTTTAGACTACAAAGAAAGAGTAAGTGGCATTTAGTCTCGAATTAGTATACAACTTAGAAGAAGCCATGCAACTCATAAACAAAAAAGGGTTAAGGCTTAAATTTTTTGCAATTTTCAATGTTATATTAAAAATATTCCTTAAGGATTCCTTCATTAGCATAAATAAAGAAAGAAATAAAATCAATTAACTTTAACCCAGGGTAGCTATATGAAGAGTATTTGGATTTGGCAAAAGCCCTTTGTCTCATGCAGAGAGTATTTTTTCTTATCTGCAGTGGCCCAGTGGGTGGCTGAAGTGATTAAATCCCATTTTAAGGCCAAATCAAGCATATATGATTAGATACGTATGATTAAATCATTGGTCTGATGTTCAACTCCTGTAAGAGGGCATTTCTTCTCAGGCCATTGGTTGCTTTCATGAACTAGATAACACTTAAAAATCTTAGGTGGGTCTATCACATTTTCATCTAAATAATGAATTCTTGAACTTACAAACTAAAAACTAACTTGGAGAAAAAAGCTTCTAATGCCCCTATTAGGCTATGAAAACCCCATTTTCTTGAACCCTAGACAATAGGAGATTTCTTCATTTGGCTAGTTGAACTAGTCCCTTTTTAGCCTAGGTAGTGGGAGCTCCTATCCCCATCTCTATTCCTATGTTCAATACCCCTTTCACCTATCCGTCCTCCCCGATCGAGAAACAATAGAAATTTGTATGAGAAAACAACCCAAATGTTTTACCTCAAAAAGCTCCTACTCTAAATTTTGTCTCTTTTTTGTTATGAACCTGAGTTGGTTGAAATTTTGACCAACTTAGGCATAAAACCCTAGTGTGGTTAAAATTTTGACCAAAGCAGGGATAATTTTTTTTTGTTTTAAATGAAATCATAGGTGAATATGGCCTTTGGTCAAAAATTTAGGTAGAAAAATAGGGGTAAATGTATTAGTGTTTCCTTGGAACTTAACCCTTATTCTGAATAAGTTCTTTCTCTAGGGTGGCTCTTGAGTGTGTTGTACTTGTAAGAAAGTTTTCCTCATCATTTGAAGTGTTCTATCTTTAGCTTCAAGTTTTGAATTGTCTTCTTGAACCAATTGTGCTCTCATTTCACCTTGGTTGTTTCTTTTCTTAGGGCATCTTCCCACATGATGTCCCAACTAGTTGTAGTTATAGCATTTGATAGGGAAATTTCCTCTACTATGTATACCTTTTTTAAAGGCCTTGCCTCCTCTATAGTACCCTTTGGAACTTGACTCAATATGACCCTTTTCATTTGGATTCTAATCAATAGTCTTGTTCTTGTTATATTGCCCCTTGTTCCATGAATTATTCTTGCCTTCAAAATATTTATTCTCATTTCCTTTTCCTTTTTTTTGATCTTTCTTTTTCTTGTACTTCTCCACTTTTATTCCCAACTAGTAGCACTTATTCACTGATGAAGGGGTGTGCAAACTTAACTCTTCTTGAATGGTTACTTTCAAAGAATTCATGTATCTATCAAGTTTCTCCTCTTCATCTTCTACTACATTTTTTTTCATGCATAGTTTCAAAAATTCCTTAGTTTTGGAACTTCCATATAAGTCCTCCTACTTCAAGATTTTCTTCCTTCTATGGAGTTTAACCCCACAGTCATTAGGTATATAAGTCTTCCTAACTAATGCCACCATTCTATCCTATGATAAAATCATGTTTCTTCCTTCGTTCACCCTCTTAGTCTAGAAGAAGTTTCACCAAGTTAGGGTTGCTCCCTTCAACTTGGATTTCACCATCTTTACCCCCAAATTCTTTGGGATGTCTTCACACCTAAAGAAAAAAGTGAGGGCTTCTATCCAATCCAATGTTATATCAACATTCATTTTTCTCCATGGATTTGAGAGCATTCTCGAGAGCTCTTTGTTCAGTAGGTTCTTCAGCTTCTTCATCAAGGTCTTTAGACTCAGCATCCTAATCTTCATCATCAGGTTGTGTCCCTTTTTGTTTATCCACTTTGCCTTCAACTTCTCACAACCTCTTTGCAAGAGCAGCATTGTTCACTCATTTTTCTCTCAAAAGTTTTTCTAATTCATCATTCATTTAGTAAGAGCCATACTCTGATACTACTTGATGCAATGGAACCAATAGTGGGTTAAAACAAGGTTCCTAGAATCCCCTTCATTGAAGATTTGAATACAATAAGTGTCCTTACAAATCCAACCTACCCCAAAAAACATATAAAAAGTATTGAACAATATGGATAAGGTTGTCACAATGCAAATGACTCCTAGGAAATCCAAATCACAAGGAAACCCTATCAAAAAGACAACTAATCACTAGTTTCTCCCATAAGGCATTAAAAGAAATTTTGACACATCCACTCCCCAAACACACATAAGGACCAGGGGTGACTTTAGGACATACTCGTAGTCTATTTAGTTCCTAAACAACTTGAAACAAACATTAGTATTGAACTTTGCAACATCTATCCCTATGTTGCTTTACAAACCTAAGACAAGGCTTATAGCCCTTAAATTCTGAAAACTTGGCTTGATTTTAGAAAATTCTACATAAACCAAGGAATGAATCACTTATTTAGATACCCTTTTTGGGTTTTACATAATATTCTAAATGTTGAATAGATGAAGAAAATTATTAAAGAGATAGATTATTGAGAACAAATTGATACAAGAACGATCAATATTCTTCAATCATGTTTTATCATTGATGTCAAACTTACTATTTTCTGGTAAGAAACTCCTTATTTGGTTTAAGTACAAACACTTATTCAATTTATGAAGAGGATTTGATGAAAAGATGTAACAATAGCACCTAGAGGAAAGGTTGATTCATGTAAAGAAGTGCAAGAATCAGTTAAGACAGTTATAACATGATGTATTAATAATCTACTTAAGGTTACAAAGGTTAGTTACACTAAGAAAGTTTAGAAGAACAATTTAAACAAAGTTTTTTAGCCAAGCTTGACCAAGCATATAGTAGTTGTTGAGAAAAGTTAGTGCAAGCTGAGCAAAAAATTAGTTGGAGCCAAGTAAAAGTTTATTCTAGTGTATGCTAAGAAAAATAGTAGATGCCAAGTAAAGTTTAGTTGATGTTGAGAATCAGTAAACTTTAGTTCATGCCAAGTAATTTTATAGAGGATGTTGAGCAACTTAGTCTATGTCGAGCATCAGAAGCTAGATAATGTTGAGTGGTTGTATTATTTGAAAGATCATGAATTCGATGGATCTGAGACAATGAATTTATTTTCTTGGATTGTGTGAATCAGGTGAAAGATAAGATTGATGAGCTGGTGGCATATAATTTAAGGTAAACTATTTTAAAGTGAATTAAAAAAGGGTTCAAGAATAAGTTTCTAGAAGAGATATGAAATATGGGGTAGATGTTGGATACAATTGATCAATTGTGTGTTGTCTTTGATGTTATACAAATGTCATATCGATTATCGGATAGAGTCTACTGAGATTAGTTGGTTAGAAATGCAAAAGATTGAGTCCACTGAGCTCAAATGGTTAGCAAAATGATTTACAGAGACTACCGAGTGTTCTTGGTAGTTACACTATGGAGACAATTTCTACCAAGCTCACTCAATCGATGAAGGATTTTATGGTAGAAGTTAGTTTCTACCACGCTCACAAGTTTAGTGAAGGAAAGTTCACTTGATCTCCAAAGGAATCTGTAGAATTCTCAGTGTTTATCAAGCTTCACACGGTTAACACCAAAAATCATTTCTAGAGCAGTGTTTACTGAGAAAGGTCAACCAGTGAAGGATTTCATTGTTTTGGGAAATAAAGTTTAATGGTTTCATGTAAAGTTTGCAACCGACTAATGTAATGATTATTGGTAATTGTAACTTGTAAATGAGCTGACTTGACAATTTGTAATGTATAAATAAAAGGTGAAGTTGTGGATTCTAATTGTAATGAGTGATCATGCAAGTGAATTAATTGTGAAGAGGAAAGTGTGAGCGAATTTTGAAGAAGGATCAGATATCCTTGAGAAGTAGCAAAGTTGTATTCGATCAGAGAAGATCTAGTGAAGTATAACTAAGATATGTAATAGAAAATTTTAGTTGCATCTCATTCAGGTTGCTTCATTGTTACCTTTTCATCATTGTAGCAGTGGTTCCTAAATATCTTAACAGAGTTGGTTTAACAACCATTTTTGTAAATCATCTAACAAGGTGGACAGTTCTACTAAATTTTTCTAAAGTCCTCTAGCAAGGCACTCCTAGCAGGGTGATTAAATCCTCTAACAAGGTCACACCTAATAGTTCTTTTTGTAACTTTTAACAAGGTTGGCTCCTAATAGGGCTCACTTTAGAAGAGTGAAAATTGGTAGCTAGTTACTTGGTCATTTTTTCCATATCGAGTTTCCACGTTAAATCTAGTGTCTCTTGTGTTCACATTATTTCTTTTATGCATGCATGTTAAATATTTGTGAATGCTTAAAGATTAGTAATAAGTTAATTCTTAGTACATCCATTGAGTTACAACATTTTTCTATGTGGCTATCGAGTGACAACAATAACTAAGTTTTAAGACATCTAAGGGATCTGTGGATTTGTTTCTATGGTAACTGATTCACCCCTCCCCCCCCCCCCCCCCCCTCTCAGTTACTCTATCTATAATTCCAACAATTGGTATCAAAGATTTTGGTGCTTGTAGGAAGGATTTTAAGGATCTAAGGTAAAGATCAGGATGTCTTACAAGAGGAAAATTCCAAGGCTTAACAGGGATAAATTTTTAGCATGGCAAGGTCTCATGAGACTCCATCTGGCTTCCATTGGAGATACAAGATTAAAATATATTGATGAAGCATATGTGAATCCTTTTGGCACATTATCTACTAATGACATTCCTAAGAAGAAGACTCATTACACCATGATGAGAGACATTACATCTGCCCTAAGCTATGAACAATTTGATGATGTCAAGGACAAGAAAACTACCTTTGAAATGTGGAACAAGCTGACAAATATCTATGGAGGTGATGATAATGTGAGAAGACCCAAAGAAAAAATTCTAAGAGGACAATTTGATCAAGTGACGATGGGAGATGATGAAAACATTGCCAAATATGTTGAAAGAGTCAAAGTAGTTATTAGTGCACTCAAGGCTTCTAGAGGAGACATTGATGAGGAAACAATTGTAAGTAAAGTTCTTAGAACGTTACTTCCCATTTATGCAATTAGAGTTTTTGTAATTGAAGAAAGAATATGTAAAGAAAATCATAAGTTAAATTTAGAGGCCATAGTTGGAAGATTGACTACATTTGAGCTAGATAACTATGACAACTATATTCCAGCTTCCAAGGACATTGAATTAGCATTTGAATCCAAGCTTTCACTTAAAGAAAAAGGCAAGAAGATAAAGAAATCTCAGTTAGAAAGTGAAGGAGAATCATAACAGAGTTCAGACATTGATCTTGAGGTAGTTAAAGCTCTACTTGCAAGGAACTATTCTAGAGGCAAAGGGAAATACAAAGTAAGGTACCTCTAATTTGTTTTTCATGTGAAAAAATTGGAGATATTGCTACTAGGTGCCCAAATAAGTAGAACAAGGATGAGAAGAAAGGTCACAAGTGCATTGGCAAGAAAGACTTCAAATCATTCAAGGACAAAGGTAAGAAAACATGTTTCATGGCTAAGGATTCTAATGATTCTTATGAAGAAGAAGGTGAAATTGTTTACATTTTTGTGAAAGATGAATCTGATAATGATGAGGAAGATAAAATGGCACTTATTTCTCATGTGAGAAAAAATTATACATGGATTATAGATAGTGGTTTCTCTCATCATATGACTAGTGATAAAACTAAGTTTGAACAATTTGAAGACTATAATGATGGTAGAGTGAGGTTTGGTAATAATGAACCTTGTTGCATGATAATGCCTATTCGATTGAAGTTCTAAAACACAATCTATTGAGTGTGGCACAACTATTAAATAAAGGATTCAAAGTGGAATTCATGCATGGGAAAGCAAGACTACTGGATGAAAAAAGAAAGCTAATTGGATCATGCATACAGAAAAAATCTAACTTGTTCCATCTTGAACTCATGAAATTTTCAAACTTTATTGCTCAATTTGAAGAAAGTTTGTTATGGCATAGAAGGTTGTGTCATATGAACTTTGATAACCTAGAAAAAATAAGCAAATTTAGAAAAGTAAGAGGAATTCCTAGTATAAAGAAACCTAAGGTTGGTAAATGCAAAAATTGTTAAATTGGTAAGTTTGAAAAAAATAGTTTTAAAAGTAAGAACTATCAGTCTAAAAAAGTTTTGGAAATTGTGCATATTGACTTGTGTGGACCCATTGGAATTGAAAGCTATAATGGAGAAAATTTCTTCATTCTTTTTGTTGATGATTACTCTAGAATGATGACTATCATGTATCTAAGAGAGAAATCAGAAGCATTTGAGAAGTTCAAATGGTATTTGGCCAGAGTAGAGAAGGAAACAGGGAAAAGACTAAAATGCTTCAGGTCAAACAGAGGTGGTGAATTCATCTCCCATGAGTTCTATAATTTTTGCATTGAAAGAGGAATAAAAAAATAGGTATCAACCCCTAGAACTCCCAAGCAAAATGGAATAGCTGAAAGGAGGAATAGATTTATCATGGACTATGCTAGAACCTTAATGATTGAAAAGAACATTGCTATCAAATACTAGAAGGAAGATTTCAGCACTACCATTCATACCTTGAACCGAGTATAGTTGAAGAAGGACTCATTCAAAACCCCCTATGAGTTATGGTATGGCTATAAACCCAATGTAAGTTACCTAAAAGGATTTGGAAGTAAATTTTATATTTTGAAGGGAAAAGTTAAATTTGATGTGAAGGGTGATGAAGGAATATTTTTGCAATATTCTTGCAAGAGTAAAGCATATAGATGTTTGAATTTTTCTACTAACAAAGTCATAGAAAGTGCACATGTGAAAGTTGATGAGTTTGCAAAAAAGAAGTTAAAGAAGAAAGCAAAAAGGAACCAGAAGATTACAAGAGATTTTTTTTCACTAAACTTGATACAGTACCAAATACATTTGTCAATCAAGAATCTTCTACTCCTGAGTCTTTGGTAACCAAGTTGTAGGAAGTTCAAACTGAGCTATAGGAATCCAAGTCACATTTAGGTGCTATCGAGCCAATGCCTATCGAGTCTGAATGACCCAAGCAATAATCAAATCAAATAGAACAACTAAAACCTAAGGATGAAGTGCAAGAGGATGACAATGCAATTCATTCAAAAGGCAAGGAACTTGTATTAGCCAAGTATGTTAGGAGACATCATGCACCAGACTAGATTATTGGAGACAAATCTGAAGGTACTATGACAAGGAGTAAGCTAAAAGGTATTTTTTCACTTGCTGATTTTGAGCATAGAAGTGTTAAAGATGCATTAGAAAATGAAAGTTGGATTGAGGCTATGAATGAAGAGAGATAAAATAGAGAAAACCAAAACATGGACTCTTGTACCCAGGCCTAAAGATAAAAATGTGATTGAAACTAAGTGGGTATTCAGAAATAAGTTGAATGAAGATGGTAAGGTGTCAAGGAACAAAGCTAGACTAGTATGCAAAGGATGCTCTCAAGAAGAAGGAATAGACTATGGAAAGACTTTTCTCCTGTTGCAAGATTAGAAGGTGTCAAGACCGAACTTGCATATGTTGCATGCAAAGAATTTAAGGTTTATCAAATGGATTTCAAGTCAGCATTTCTCAATGGTATACTAGATGAAGTCTACATTGAGTAGCCTAAAGTTTTTTGTGATCTAGACAAGAAGGACATGGTTTTCAAATTACATAAAGCATTTTATGGTTTGAAACAAGCCCCTAGAGCATGGTATGAAAGATTGCATAACTATCTTATTTAGATTGGTTTCCAAAAAACTAATGATAATAGTAGCTTGTTTATCAAGGAAGGATAGATAACAAGTTTTTTTGGCAGAAATATCTATGGTTGACACTTTGTTCATAGGAAATGATGATCTTTTCAAAGAGTTTTTAGAGCAAATGAACAAGGAATTTGAGATGTCTATGTTTGGTGAGATCAAATTCTTTATTGGTCTTCAAATTCAATAGAGTAAGAATGACATCTACATTACTCAGTCAAAATACATCAAGGAGATACTAAATTTTTTTGGTATGGGGGATTACAAACCAATTGAGACTCCTATGTGCATTGGTCTAAAGCTTACCAAGGATGATTAATCAAAAGAGGTAGATCAGACATTATATAGATCAATGATTGGAAAGTTTCAATATGTACTTCATACAAGGCAAGATATTGCTCTTGTAGTCGGTATTGTTGTAAGATTTTTAGAAAAACCAAGAGAAAATCACATGATGGCAATCAAAAGGATCATGAGATACCTAGAAGGCACCGAAGATTATGGATTATGGTACAAATTTGGAGGTAATCTAGATTTGAAAGTGTTTACTGATGTAGATTGGGTAGAAAACATTGATGATAGAAAAAGTACAAGTGGAGGTGCATTCTTTCTTGGAAAGAGGTTGGTTTCTTGGACAAGTAAAAAGAAAAATTGTACATGCCAATCCATAGCAGAAGCAGAGTATGTTGCAGTAGTAGTAAATTGTTCTAATATTGTTTGGTTCAAACAATTATTAGAAGGCATGAAGGAGAAAATCAAAGAACCTATTGTTATGTTTTGTGGCAATACAAGTGCAATGAAAATATTTAAAAATTTAGTGATGCATTCAAAAACCAAGCACATTGCAATAAAGTATCACTTTGTTAGAGAATTGGTGAAAGACAAGGAGATCAAATTGGAATATGTCCATACAAAGGAACAAATTGCTGACATATTCACCAAGCCTTTACCTGGGGCTGCATTCTTGTATTTAAGAGGTAAATTAGTAGTCATTCCCCTATCTAAAGCTCACTAAAATGAAGTTTTAGTGATGCATCAACAGGTGTCAAGTTGAAGATCTATCAATTGATGTAGCATAATCATGAGAAAATTGCATATGAATTGGTACTTAAAGTACATTACTACTCATTTGGTTTGTGTTGTCTTTGGCATGTGTTGTCAAAGAGGGAGAGCATACTATCATATCTTTCTAGAATTTGAATTTGTATGTAGAGAGTTTGATGTTTGATAAGAAGCTATGCAATTCCTTCATAGAGGGAGATTATTATATTTAAGAATTTTGTAGAATAAAATCTAAGAGGGAGAAATATTCTATCAGAAAAAGACTTGTTCTCAAATTTCATTCTTCTATGACATGTTGTGTTGTCATCAATGCCAAAGAGGGACATTGTTGGATACAATTGATTAATTGTGTGTTGTCTTTGATGTTACACAAATGTTATATCAGTTATCAGACAAAGTCTATTGATAGCAATGCAAAAGACAGAGTCTACTAAGCTCTGATGGTCAGCATAGCAATTTATAGAGTCTACTAAGCATTCCTAGTAGTTACATTGTGGAGATAGTTTCTACTGAGCTCACTTAGGAGATGAAGGATTTTATGGCACAAGGAAATTTCTATCAATCTCACAAGGTCATCAAAGGAAAGTTAGTGTTTACCAAGTTCACTCGGTCTCCAAAGGATTCTGCAAAATTCTCAGTGTTTACTGAGCTTCACTTGGCTAACACTAGAAATAATTTTTGTAGCAGTGTTTACCGAGCAAGGTTGGCCAATGAAGGATTTCATTGTTCTAGGAAATAAATTTTAATTTTTTCATGTAACGTTTGCAGCTGACTGATGTAATGATTATTGGTAATTGTAACTTGTAGATGAGCCAACTTGACAATTTGCAATGTATAAATAAAAGGTTAAGTTGTGGATTCTAATTGTAATGAGTCAACATGCAAGTGAATTAATTATGAAGAGGAAGATGTGAGCAAATTTTGGAGAAGGATCAAATATCCTTGAGAAGTAGCAAAGTTGTATTCAATCAAAGAGGATCTAGTGAAGCAGAGTAGAGATTTGTAACATCAAAGTTTAATTGCATCCCATTTAGGTCACTTCATTGTTATCTTTTCATCGTTGTAACAATGATTCCTAAATATCTTAATAGAGTTGGTTTAACAATCATTTTTGTAAATCCTCTAACAAGGTGGACGGTTCTATTGAATTGTTCTAAAGTTCTCTAGCAAGGCCACTCCTAGTAAGGTGATTAAATCCTCTAACAAGATCACACCTTATAGTGTGTTTTGTAACTTTTAATAGGGGTGGCTCCTAACAAGGCTCACTTTAGAAGAGCGAAAATTGGTAGCTAGTTACTTGGTGGTTTTTTCGATATTGGGTTTCCACGTTAAATCTGGTGTCTCTTTTGTTGATGTTATTTCTTTTATGCATGCATGTTAAATATTTGTGAATGCACAAAGATTAGTAATAAGTTAATTCTCAGTACATCCACTGAGTTACAATATTTTTTTGGGTGCTTACCAAGTGACAACAATAACTAAGTTTTAAGACATCTAAGGGATCTATGGATTTGTTTTTGTGGTAATTGATTCACCTCCCCCCCCCCTCCCCTCAGTTACTCTATCTATAATTCCAACAGTAGATTCATTTTATCCTACCTAATTTTTCTTAACCCTAAATTGGATGATGGATAATGAGCAAAAAAAGATCATAATTTCTTATTTATAGGAATGGTTGGTCAAAAGCAAAGGTTGTCATGTGTGAGAATCTAAGGAAGACAAGGAGTCAAGGGTTTTGGTTCATCAAGTGACCTAAGAGAAGAGTGTGCATTGGCATGTTAAGCAAGAAGTTTTAAGGGAATGAATTATTGAAGGATGAACAAACTATTAGACCTAAAATGTGTAAAGGCCAAGCATAATGGAAGACTAAAATAGTAATTTTTAATGTACAAATGGAGTTGTAATTTGTTATCAGATCAAGGCTTACTATTTTTTCTAGATAATTGTATTAGTATAGTGTAAATTCTTTTGATTAAGGTTGACCTAATAATCATTTATAAGTCCTTTAATTAGGTGACATTCCAGGTGAATGGTCTAAAGTCCTCTAACAAGGCTTACTCCTAACAGGGTTATTGAAATCCTTTAATAGGGTCACATTTTATAGTGTGTATTGTAACCTTTAACAAAGTTGGCCTTTCACAGGACATTACTTCAAAAGAGTGAAAAAGAGTAGTATGTTACTGGTGGTTTTCCCGAATTGGGTTTCCACGTAAATCATTGTGTCAAGTGTGTTGATGAATCTATTATGTTTCATGTTTACATTTTTGCAAGTTGATTTAACAATGACCTTCAAGATTTAAGTGATTGCATAATTTTATGGATGCATGCATGATGATTATTTTTTTATCTATTCACAAAACTATGAAAAGTTTTATTTATACATTTGAACCTTGGATGACTCATTCACCCCCTTTCTTTCAATTATTCTAAAGTATTCCAACACTAAAACATAGAGATCCAAAAATGAGAATGCAGTAAGTAAAACTTATAATCTCACTTAGAAGGATTAGCCAATTAGGCCTCCATTTACAAAGGAAGTATCCTAACCTCTAAAAAAAATAGCAATCCAACAATTGAAACATGGGGTGGATCACAAATCATGTTTATAAATGGGATACCAAGCCTTGAAGCCTTTTTTGGAGTGATTTGTGGGAGTTGTTATTACACATTTCTAGCTTGCACATAGATCTTGCATGCCTAGAGCATCAAGTTTCTCGTTATTGGCTACACCTTTTTACATGAGACTAAAATAATCTTAAAGTAAATTTTTAGTACTTGGTTTCTAATTAGGGCCATTAAATTTTCATGGAAAAATCTCAAGATATGCATGAAAATGACAGAAACCCTAGGTAGATACAAGGAATTGTGATAACAATCAATAAATCTAAGATATCTTGAGTTAGGAAGTGAGCTAGAAACTCATTCCAAGTGCATTTGAAATATTATTCACCAAGATATCTAAAAATATCACCAATATATACCTATGTGTTAGAAGAATTTTGTACAACATGTTGTAGCATGAGATTTTGCAAAAAAACTTGGTATTTTATTGATCTCAAAGAAAAAATATAGATTCAATGCCTACCACCCACCTAAAAGGGATATTTGGAATTTCAAAATTATTCTAACAACCATTCAAACCAAATATGGTCATTGGGAATTCAAATTACAACTTTTTCAAAAAGTAGCTTGATAATTTTTTAGCAACATTGCAATTTTTAGTGCAACTTTGCGTAAGGTAACCAAAAGTGTTTTTAGCTGATCCAACATCACACAAAACATATGAAAAAATTAAAAAAAAATCTATTCTAAGATTCTATGCTATGTGATACCTTTGACCGCAGTTGACAAAAGGCTTATCAAAAGCTAATCTTGGAACTAGGTCTCACAAGTGGGTCAACATGAATGGCCAACATTCCTAATCAACCCTAAAGATTCAAAAGCCTTAAAAAGAGTCCTAAAATTTTATTTTATTAGTATTTTAATGGGGTACCCCTAAATCATAAGACATGAAATAAATAATAACATGATCTATGAGATTTACAAGATAAATGTTGGTATCCTTTTCAGTTCTACAATATTAAATGGAAAATGATTTTGATTCATTGATTGATATCAGTAAATCCCACATATGAAACAATATGAAACATGTAGATCCTATGATTTATCAATGCCCTATCCATTGGGTATTACACAAATCACAACATACATTAGGTATTAGACATATTCCATCACTTTGTGAATTAGACCTCTATGTTTAGAACAAAATCTCATACTTCTACAATCCTTCTCATGAAATCTGCAACCTTGCTAAGACATATCAAGAATTTAAATGATTCTTTGAATCAAAAGAAAAACATTTTACAAAATATAACCCAAAATTAGATGTAGTTAGATCTATGTTTGTCTCCCATAAATGATAAAATATTGTAAACAACAAAGACAAGAGACAAGAATCAGAATCAAAGAAATATTCTACTCTTTGCATTCATTCCTTTGAAATAAGTACATTCAAGATGTAAGAAAAGACTAATTAAACACATTAAAACTCCATTAATATTTTTCATAAAAAGAGAAAATGTTGAGGAGAATGGTGGAAACACCGGTAGAGCTCTACTCAATAGTCTTGAACCAAAAACATCCAACCCTAGAAAAAGAATAAGTAGAGGAGGAAGAATTCCTAGATCTCATTAGTTGATTCAATTTGTCTTCATGATATCCTTCCATCTTTTGAAGCCAATCCTCTCTCTTCTCTCTTTAACTAAAAGAAGATCAGATCTCATCATTTTGTATAACCAACTCTAAAAATATCTCCAAGAACCATGAGAATACCCTTTGTGATAAAATATCTAATCTGCTAGCAAAAATCTGCTAAATGTTCTACCAAATTGATTTGGAGGAAAAGTAACATTAGCAATAGGATCCTCTCCAAGTCTAGTGAATACCCACTTTACCTTTGGCCACAAGCTAAATCTAAATTACCCATACCAGAAAGTAGTGGAATATGGAGCATCTTGGAAAAAACAGAGAATATCTGCTACACATTGATACCTATACACAAACTAATCTCAAATCTAGAAACTAAATTGTAAGAGCTTTCCAATAATATATAACAGTCCCATATTTGATGAAAGTCATGCGCTTGGTGCTCATTCAATGTTGCAAAACAAAAACTATTGAACATACCATATTTTGCAAATATTTACCTCTTTTATAAAGTTTGAACTTTATAAAAACAACCAAGTTTTATTTAAAATATGTACATGTTCAAACTAAGCAAAATAAATAATGTAAGACCCACACTAGTACTCTCTTTTAGGTTCAGATGAAATAATTATGGTTAGGATTTCATTGAGTTATGATTTACATTTAGAGATCCTATAGAAGACTAATGTAGGTTTTGATACTTTATCCAATAACATTAGGTCGATAAGATAAGACCACATGGAAATGAGATGTAAAATATTCGAGACAAGAACCTGACCATGAGACACTAGTGATGATCTACTGGGCAATTAGGAAGGATAAAATAACATTCAACCTACTAAGAACAACTATGAGTATAGGTTATGATGATAATCAGATACATGGCTATGTTTGAAAATTGGTTCTAAATTATTACAACATAATTAATGAAACATTCTAACAGTCTGTGGAATTAAACCTGGAAAATCACATAAACCTCTAATAATGTTATAAAGGGATATTCTTAGGAACATCACTATGTTTAACTTGATCTAAAGTTACTAGTTAACTGGTTTGTACATTAGTGGTTTTCACTTAGGACATATATGTTAAGATCCATTTTATATTGTTTTTACAATTCACTAAAGATGACTTATAGTTTCATTGTTATGTGAGAAATAGTTGTGATGATACTCTGATTGAAAATGATTTATATTAAGAAAGATTACTGTTGATACACATATTTGATATTTCAATGTTTTAAATATTTTATGAGAAAGGTAATGCAATGTTTTGAATATTCACTTAGATGAAAGTTAAATGGAATATGATATGGCAATGTTTTACTGATAGTACTTAGAACAGAAATGATTAGATAATAATTAATTGTAAATGTTAATGAGAAGTATGAGGTATTGGATCAATGTTGTACATGTTTGTATGTATCCTATATTATTTTATTGGGTTACTAATGTTTAAGTTGAGTGTGCAAGAAATTTGAACCATGAAAACTTAACAAGGAAACAAGGTATAGACACATGTTTAATGACTCTACCAAGGTGAATCTTTGTAAAATTCGTAAACCTTGTTGTGATGTGCTTATTTTGTGAATGTGTGATGTATGTGTGTGTCACTTGACACTTGTACTTGTTATGAGAAATGACATGTTATTCGTCAATGGATCATGTGGCCACCTTGCTCCGTATTATATACCTCAATTAAGGAATTTGATTATTGTCTTAGTTAGGAGAGGACAAGGTTTTCACCCTTTAAAAAAATGGAAATTTGAATTACCTAGCTTTAGGAGGGCCATAGAGTAACTTTAAGGCCAATTGTGATTAAAATTAACCTTACCTATGTTAGTACTATAGGGTAGAGGGTTATTAATGACCTATATGGTGTCTAGTGGACCTAGGAGACCCCATGAAAATAGCATTTTCCATTGAATCCGAAAATAAGAGGGTTATAAATAGAGGCATATCTAAATCGAAACTCACTTGGCAACTCTCTAGTTTTAGAGACTAATAAGGTTGAAGAAAGAGAAGGGAGCTCTACTACAAGTATTCATTTCCTAGCTTGGAGGAAGGTTGGTAACATGATCCATGAAGTCTCTTCATTTTTGCATGTAGGTTAGAATGGTGTTTTCATTGCATCATGGGATTGTGGTGTCAGATCTTGTTGTATGTTGCATGTGGGTAGTGTTGTGGGAGTCTTTCTTGAATTTTTTGTTTCATGTTATATGTCTTGTGAATTTGGGTGTGAGGCATCACTCACCCTTGGGAGGGAAGAGATGCCTAGGGTAAAGGGGTTAGTTAGGCTCATACATGGAGTTGAGGAGTTCTCCCTTGTGTGGAGATGGTTGAATATGTTTTTATGGCATAAAAATTATCTTGCTCACTTGCATCTTGGGAGGTATAAGGTGGTATGAAGAAGGGGAGATGTTGATTGCCCCAAAAGGGCATTTTTATATTACAAAGGTGTGCAAATTGTGAATAAGGCTAAGAAATCCTCCTCATGATGAGAGCCTAACTTCACCCGTTTCTTGATTCATTTGTTGAATCTTTGTGCATAACCTTGGATGGGATGTGTTGTGATGTCTTGTGTTAAATTTGGTTTTATTGTGGTGTATTTGCATGGCATGGGAATGTGAAGAATGCAACCATTTATGTTTTGTTTCCCCGAGCTCGATGGGTGGCCTCCTTGAGGCCTAGGTTGGGAGGTGAGCCTCCATGGTTCCCTATTTGTTTCTTTGTGTAGGTATTCATTTGGAGAACATTGAAAGATTGATGTCATGGAGTCTTTTCTTGTAGTGGAGGAGATCCATTATTATTGTATTGAGATGGAGAGATAAATCTCCACTTGTTGTGTGGGAAAATTGCATTGTAAAGTGTGGTGTTGTCTCCATTCATATGGGCAATAGAGAGAGAGAGATGTTGCTAATCCATGTAAATGTATGGTATCTCCATTTAGTTTGAAATGATTTAATTCATGGTTTGTTGTGTTGAAAGTAAATTTGCAAGAACATTATCATTCTAATCTTCTTATTTTCTCAATTGCCATAAGATTAGTTTAGTTACTATGTTATTCAATTATGTGCTCAATCAGTTATAATAGATAGTTAAATGAATATGTAGATGATTATACTATGTAATATAGGTATCATTTGTTATATTTAAATTTCCACAAGTTCTTATGAATGATTCAAATACATTTGAGTTCATCTTGAAATTATATCAAGTGTAGTCTATGTTGAAAAGATAATGATTCAGTGATCATGATTGAAATATCAACAATAAATTAGAGTATTTGAGGTTTCTAGATTTCCATGCAAACTTTCTATTTCCTTACAAATAAAAGCATTGTATTATAAGTAATTAGGGTAGTTGTTATATCCAATGATAAATTCCAATATGAAATAATCCATGAGATTTATGAAGTAATGGTCAATCATGTTAGTCTTCAAATAAGCATATAGATAGAAAATGAAATTGAAAAAAAAAACTTAAAAATCTCAAACATAAGAGAAAAACTTGTAAATGCACATTTTACTATCTGGAAAATGTATGGAAGGGTAAAATAAATCTCCTTCCTTGATACATACATTAAAATAATCAAATGTATTCATTAGGATCCTAGAATCCTATAATTTATGAAACTTATTTTAATAGGAAAAATTCATTGTCATATTTAAAGCATTAGAGGGGGCCTCATAGGGACTACATAACCCAATTCAATCTCCCATCAGATCAAAAAAAGCTTGTGTAAAATATATATATATATATATATATATATATATATATATATATATATATATGTATATATGTATATATACATATACATATATATATATATGTATATGTATATATATATATATGTATATATATATATATATATATATACATATACATATATATATATATACATATACATATATATATATATACATATACATATATATATATATACATATACATATATATATATATATGTATATGTATATATATATATATGTATATGTATATATATATATATGTATATGTATATATATATATATGTATATGTATATATATGTATATGTATATATATATATATATATCTATATATATATATATATATATATATGTATATGTATATATATATATATATGTATATGTATATATATATATATATGTATATGTATATATATATATATATATATATATACATATACATATATATACATATACATATATATATATATATATATATACATATATATATATATATATATATATATATATATATATATATATATATATATATATATATATATATATATATATGAACACTTGTCTAAGCTAGATCATCCTACAACTAGCATCAAGTCATATATAAAGGTTAGCATGACAAAACTAATTATTACCTAAACCCACTAGGCGACCACCCATGATGACTTAGCACATTAAAGTTTATCATGCAAAGATGGAGAAAAGTGGATGGAGGACCCCACTAGGCGAGTTGCTTTGTCTCATGGGAAAGGAGACCAAGGTATTTAATTTCTTTGACATGACTAAGACTTATTCCATCAACCTATTCCCTAGGCACTTTTTGCCTTAGACTTTATCATATTTAAAGCATTAGAGGGGGCCTCATAGGGACTACATAACCCAATTCAATCTCCCATCAGATCAAAAAAAGCTTGTGTAATATATATATATATATATATATATATATATATATATATATATATATATATATATATATATATATATATATATATATATATATATATGAACACTTGTCTAAGCTAGATCATCCTACAACTAGCATCAAGTCATATATAAAGGTTAGCATGACAAAACTAATTATTACCTAAACCCACTAGGCGACCACCCATGATGACTTAGCACATTAAAGTTTATCATGCAAAGATGGAGAAAAGTGGATGGAGGACCCCACTAGGCGAGTTGCTTTGTCTCATGGGAAAGGAGAACAAGGTATTTAATTTCTTTGACATGACTAAGACTTATTCCATCAACCTATTCCCTAGGCACTTTTTGCCTTAGACTTTATATTGGAATATCTTGCAAGTTTATGACATAGTTTTGACAAGAGGGAATGACTTCCATTTGGTCCTTGACGCCTTGATTGCCTTGGAAGAAGTTATGGCATTTTATATATCTTTTTTCACCAACCTAATTAAGACTAGGATAAACTCCACGCTGCCAACAATATGGGACCAAGGAGGAAGTCAATTTAAAATGGGAATTCAAAATGCATATCTTCTAGCTCAAAATTAATAGGATTTGACTAATGGAAAAGGCGCCTATGCTTGTCTTGGTCAAAACATTGGTAAGTGAGTTCACCATGGAGAGCAACCCAAGGAATTTGCATGGTCTATGGGTAAGTGAAAAATATTATGGGGTAGTGGCACATGGGTAGTAGGGTGATTTGGAATTTTGCTAGAGAAACAGTAATTTTATCTTCTTAAAAAAAATGTGAGTGGGGTCAAGTTAGTGGACTATGACTAATAGGGTATTTAGAAAAATGGATAACTATTATGTTAATATGCATTCATTTTGTTACCTTAGTATTAGTAAGGATTTTTATTGATAACTAATTCTTTGTGATTAGCAAATTGTAAAGAGGGTGATATTAATAATAATAAATTAACAGGATAAAATAAATTAAAGGTTATGAAACAATTATGTTGGAGTAAATACTCGAGAGATAGTCTATGTAATGCTAATACTATGTTCACAAAACTAATACATGGTAGAAGTAAATTAAAAGATATTCTTATATTCCAACAGTTTCTCGAGTTGGATACTTGGGTTTAGAGATCTTTAAGAAAGTGATGTGATTGTGATATTTTAGTCAAAAGGACTCATAATAAAATTCAATAGATTGGATCAAAATATATAATAGATTTGAATAAGTATATGTGCTTAGGAACCCTTATAATGACTAGTAGTATGATGGTTAGCTCCACCTGAGGCATATATTGACTACAAACACATCGAAAATATATATCAAGATACTCAAATTGACATATCTGCAATATAAATGAGATACTCCACTTAGAAATTTATAGACAGGTACTACCTCATCCCTTAATGAAACTAAGTCTTAGTGAGTGACTTCATACATGAACCTTCCACTGATAAGGACACACCCTTCAACTGACTACTCTGACTAACTAGGGAGTATCCATGAAATCCTAACTCAGCTCATGAACATCTAGTTCTATGTTATACTTAACAATGCTACCGAGAGCTGAGTTGATTTAGTGGATGATAGTGTGACAAAAAATTGCACTAGGTGTGTTTGAACATATTTAGTACAACTTTTCTTTATTCAATGTAATGCCTTTTCACTAACGATTTTTCATATCAATGTTGTGTTAACTAGGTTGTTTTTCGGAAAAGAAAACTAAAAAAATTTGAGGAGTTTTTTTTGCCTTGTAATAAACATCAGGGATATGACAAATAAAACATTAGGATTCTAAAACTTTTCATTTTTCCCTCCATTTTACTTCAAGTCAAACTTGGGTTAATCCTCCTTAACATGTCATGTTATCCCATTGGTCTTGTCCAATACAATCATCACCACATCAACATCTATTCATCACCTTTGGATGGTTCACCACATCATCAACACATGGCACTCTCTGATTGGTGCTTGAATCCTCATCACTGTTCCACCTCAACCAAATCAATTTAGATGCTAATTCCACATGTAAACATCTCATTGCATCTCATCTATGTAGCTCGGGCTTCCAAATAAGTGAGATTCTACCATTTGTTAGTTGTTGATGTCACTAACTCTACCTTTGAATACTACATTTTACCTTTGGATTCACCAATGTCACCATGCCATCAACCACCTAGGTGCCATGTCACTAGCCACTCAAGTGCCACCTCACCACCTGGGCACCCCCTCACCACCTTGACAACCAAACTCATAGATCCAAATGTCATGATCACACTTTCTCTCAACTTTGCCACCACCCTTTGGCGATTAAGCATGATTTTTCCATGTGATGCCTTTGTCTCTATCCCCTTGTAGGATCATTCCACCATGTGGTGCCACCTTGCTTTATCTCATTTCTAATAGCTTTACTCAATGAATGAGCAAGCATGGGCCACCTAACCTAATTAAACACCTATCTTGATTGTCCAAATAGTAGCCTTAGAATCTATGCCATGTGGCAATGTCTCATTCATCCATCTCCTCCATGTCACCACTAGCATCATCTCTATGTCATCACTTTGACCATTGAAAATTTGATTGGCCCTATATTTGATTTACCTTGTACTTAAATTGTTAGCTCCACATTCTATGAAATTCATTTGTCTTATGCCTAAATCACTTAGACATTTGAAAAATTGGTGTGGATATATAAAAAGTGCATATAATTCCCAAACATAATGCATATGGGAGAAAACACTAGTGTATATGTTTCTTCCAACATCTACACTCATACAAGGTTGTACTTCAAACTTGCCCCATGATTTCACTTGTAAATCTCATTCATGGGTGACTGACAACTCTCCTCAACCCATTTGATGTCTCCCTCAACACCCAATGCTACAAAAAATCTTTAACAGTTAGGGCAACTTTCTTTGTATATAGGTTCTACCAAAGAAAATTCACTCTATTGTTAGTTTAATCATGTGCCAACTGACCTCCCTATCAAGAAATATATGCCCCCTGCACACAATATTTTTACCAGGCGAGTAGCTTGGAAAGAGATCTCAATAATGATGACTCTGATTAAAGTCAAAATAAGGGTGCCTAACAACTAGAGGTCTAAATGAAATTCATGAAATGGAAAAATGTTGCTCAACATGGATTATAAAGAGTAGAAAATTAATTTAACACTTTAGCTAATCCAAATAGTATGATTCTACTATGTCAATAAAATTGAGAGTACTTTTACACTTCTATACTCCAAAAATATTCATTGACTTTAACCAACTTAAAAGGTTCACCATTTATTATAACTTGCCTACCTTTTAGTCCTATCTTTTCCCATATACATTCCAAAACATGCTAGAACCTATCTAGTGCTTCTTGACATACATAGTCACTAACACATGAGACATTAATTAATAACACTTTAATGTGCATCTCACCTTGGAAAGACCAAGATGGGATGCATTTGAAATAATTCAATTTTACTCTTTTACTTGTTGCCAATGGATGGTGAAAGGGTTAAATAATGGTGGTGCTTAGCTCTGGTTATAAGTACAACATGAAGGATGTTGATATCTCAATTGAGAGTTCAAATACATATGCATTTTATAAAATTGTAGCAACTTTAGTTCAATTGACCATTATCAAATATAATTTCATGCAATTATATGATAGGAAAGAACAAAGTTAGACTAGACCTCAATAATTTTGAGCCTTAGAATCTCTTAGGTACACTCAATTTTCTTATTTACCATCAATCTAAAGAATTTGGTTGGATCATAATGAGGGTCCGGTTAATTTATTTTACATTTCAATAAACTTAGAAATCAAACTAATCCATATGAGCTCCTTATACTAATTAGATTCAAAATTGACTATCTATTGAACATTTAAAACTCATATTTAAGAACTTTTCTACAAACTGTGAATTTTTGTATCAAGAGGTGTCTAAGCTAGCTTTAAAAATTCTCTAAATAACTTGATATGGCCCTTAGAGTTTACATTTATCCTTTATATCACATATTGTTTCAATCTACAAAATCTTCATTATGATGATCATTCAGTTAAAATATATCAACTATCAAAGTTGCCTACTTTAAACTAATCTTGCAAAGATGTTAGAAATAGATAATTGCATTCAATTTTGGCTTTGAAAATAGGTCAAATTATCACTTGAGGGCTTGAAATATTGAGCATTATTTTACTATCACATGGAAAGTATAATTATAGATTTTTTTCTCATGACAACTATCACAAAAAATTTGGCAAGAACTTAAATTTGGCCTCTGGGAATTACAAGACTAAACAACTTGTTAAAATAGTAATTTTTAGAAATGGAATGGACCTAGAAAAGTATGCAAATGGATATATCCAAACTTGAAAATTGAAAAACTAGAATTATTTTTAGAGTATAACACAATGGTGCAATTAGTTTGTTCTCATCTATCACAGTTTTCAAACTATTAAATCTCAAATAGGGCTATTGAGCAATATGCATTTTTAGGTTCAAGTAAAACATTACAAATTACATTTGAAATCACGTTTGAAAAGTAGTCAAATAGATTCCTTATTATGTCAAATCTAGACATACAAAGTCTCTAACTCCTAAAATATAACATAAAAACAATCTTCTCATTAGGTTTAGTTGGGTCAAAGTTATAACCGATCAAATAGTGCTACTTGAAATTCTGAGCAATATGCATTAGCATGACAATAGTAAAAAACCAACTTTGAGGGATTTGAAATATTCTCAAGAAATATTAAAATGATTCAAAATCTGAAAAATATATTCTTTGATATGCATACTAGACACTTACAAAGTGGCAAGTCGTGAAACTTTACCAAGTGCAAGATATTCAATTGCAAACATAGGCTTGTTGTCACTATTTGAAACTTAGGAAAAAAATGAAAATTTGATCAATGCTCGAAATGACATAACATGTGTTAATAAAAAATTAACCCATAATGATCTAGACCTCATCTACAAAGTTACTTCTCTAGTTGGAAAGTTCAAACCAAAGATCTTTCCTACCTCATTTGGTATTAGTCACATAAACATTAGTTTGCATCCATGAAGTGCCATCCTTAGTGTCAGAAAATCTAATATTGATCATATTCCTATTCTATAATACAAGTTCCCTGTGAATATTTTTATCATTCAAAAAAACAACGATACCTATCGAGACCCCATCTAGATCACCCGCTAAGATCTTGCCACTTTCAAACAAAAACAAACATTCAACTTTATCATTTAGCATCTCAGTTTCCTATAGAAGAACAATATCTAGTTTATTATCTCTAATAATGTTCCCAACCATATTTTTCTTATGAGGATTATTTAATCCCATGATATTCCATGAAATAATCTTCATTTCTTATGTAATGATTTTGATTCTAAAATAATCCTTTGACTACTATCTGCTATACTTCTTTTGGTCTCCAAAATTCCTTTCTTCTAGTTGGTGGGTCTCCCTAATGGGATAGGGGTTTGACCTATATCCCTTATTTTAATACACTTCCCTACTGGGGTAAGGGAATGAATAACATCCCAAATGTGTTACTTCTTACATCCCCTATTTTATTATTCTTTCTAGTTGTAGTAAGGGAATGAATATCATCCCCTAAGTTGTTACTCCTTTTCTTTCCTATTCATCAAGGAATTTTCTAAATGTTCTTTTTAAAGTTGATCTCCTCCTTCTTCTTAGCTCACAATTTCTTCTTAGACCCCACTTTTTTCTAGTGTTCTCTAATAAATTCTACCTCATCCATTAAAGCTCGAGATATATCTCATGCATCCCACACTTGGGTGAGCTATCCTTTACGAGTTCTTCCCTATGATGTGAGATCTTGTTATCCTTTGAGCATGACCTTAGAATAATAAATTTATGTGCCTCTTATTAATCTAAATCCTTACTGCTAGAATTATTCTTACTATATTCCCCCAAAAGTACAACTTCTAAAATCTCCTTAGCCTCAACCAATTCCATTCTTTTATTCTTACCATTATTATCAAAGTTATCCTTATTCTCTAGATTATTAATGGGAATAGCTGCATTCTTTTCCAAGTTCCCCTTGTCATTAATTTTACTCAACTAAAGAGTCTCCACCTGAGCACAAACATTATCCTCATTATTCCACTTCACAACTTGGTTTAGTTCCACAACCTCAACATCCTTAGAGCCTTTTTGTATCCATTCTTTCTTTAAAATATTCAAAATTTCGAGGTTTATCAGGCATTTATTTTCCTAGTGGTCCAATTTTTTATAGTAAAAGCATGCAAAAGGGATGGTTTCATCTTCAATATTTTGCTGCCAAACTCCAAATTTAGATATGAATATAATATCTTCTAGCATATCCACCCCTTGAATGGCCCCCATACAGATTCTTAGCATAAGTTGATCTCCTTCTTGAAACTTTTATTGGGTCCATAGATAAGAGTTCTCTAAAGGTATTAGTTATTCCTTGGAAGACATCTTCAACCTAGAACTCAAGAGGCATTACTAGAAGTTTTATCTAGATAGAGGCTTGAACCGCCTATTCATCCTAAGATTTTAGGTTAAGAAACCATTTCTATAAAGTCATTGTATTCTTACCCACAACCCATGATCCACTGCATAAAATGTCTCTTTTATCTTCATCATAAGAGAAGCAAAATGATAAGAATCATTTTGGCATTGCAGCAATATCCACCTATAACTTCAAAGTCCATTTCCTTTTAACAAAGGCTCTAACAATATTGATATTCGGTCTAGCTCCCAAGAACCTCCCCATAAGGGTATGATACATCTTAGAGATATTTATATCTATGATTTGGTCTAGGATTTCCAAAATAAATGATCCCTCACAAGAAATAAAAAAAATTCTTCACCAAAGGAAAGGAAGACTTACCCTCCAACTTGATGCCAAACAAGCTTGACCATTTTCTAGCAAGAATATTGATAGCAACTATAGACCTAGTTCCCCCTCTAATATTCATTACCAAGCTAACCTACATTCATACTATTCTTCCCTTGACCTCCCTCTCCTGACGAGATTGCACCATTCCCAGTCTCAATCCCATTTGAATTTTGAACTCCACCTTTCCCACTCATTTCTCTAGAATTTCCCACTCCAACCATCACCCTCTCAATATTCTTAAATGTGAATAATCATTTCCAATCTTAATCTCATTGAGAAATTAACTGAATTAAGAATGAAACATCTAAGAAAATAGTAGGCCATGAAGCCCCTTTGGGTCTTGAAGAAACATGAAGATTCATCAGTTTCAATTTTAATTTTGGGTGCTTCTGGACATCAATTAGACTTGAAAATACCCTATTTCATTCCTAATGAAGATGATAATATGATGATGGAGTTCTTTTCTCAATCTTTCAATATCTTCACAAATACTTTTATAACTCGATAAACCATTGTCACATCTAAGATCTGACTCCATTTTTAAACTATACTTCTTTCTCCTAGTGTAGGAAAAAATAAATAGAGGCACTTATTTCTATAACTTAATTTTCATGAAATGAAACATATGAAATTTAAAGTACCTTGAGTATTGATGCTAAAACTTGATATGTTGATTACGTACTACTATATTTATTAACTTCTTCACACCATACATAGCATAACATGTAGAGCCATGACCATCTTGAAAAGAGGACCACAAAATCACCATTGTGATTTTCTTTCCAACATTCCAATTCTATAAAACAAAAGATGCATACAATATTGAAAATTGTAAATGGAGAAATATAATTTTCTTCTTCAAGAACTACTATCAAAAGCTTCAAATATGCCTAACAAAATGTTGAAAGTCTTTCAAATTCAAATGAAACCAATTTGCAACTAGTATTGAGATCTTTGAGAGTTTTTACTCACCATTTTGTGACATAGTTTTGAAACATTATTAATATCTTGACAAATTTGAACTAGACTTTCAGTTTCTAGAAAACATGCAAATCATCAAATCACTCTTGGAGATTTATACACTTGGAAAAGAGGGGAAAAAATTGATCATTCTTGACTTTTAATTTATAACAACACTTTGTACATAGCTGAATGAACTGATGATCAACTTACTTTGGTTATAGCACACAATTTTCAGCCAACTCTCAAAGTTGCTATCATGAATAAAATATTACTAGGAAACATAAATAGTCAGCAAGGAAATTAAACAATCATCACAAACTTACTATTATTCTCATGTCTCTAATTTTTTTTTCATTGAATATCTTTTCATATTCTCAAGATTTGTATACTAGAGAGACTCAATACATCCCCGGTAGAGTCACCATTTTGTTTGCTCTTGATTTAACAAATATTTCAACTACTAGGTAGCCAAGACAAAATTGCATCTAAGGAAAGCTATCTCCTGTGATGGACACAATTTTTCTATAACCTAGATGATCTATAAGGCTAATCTCCTTCTTCTCTTTAGGCTCTACAAAACCTAGGTGGGTAGACCTCAGATTCATCTATATTGTGCCATTTCCTAAAACAAAAATCCAAGTCAATATTTAGCAGATGTGTTGGGCTAGTTTTTCACCTTTCATAATTTTGTTCCATTTCATAGTAAAAAACAAGTGGATTTATGTTTTTAAAATATAAGGCATGTTTAAAACGCTAGATAAAATTCTATTTAAACCCTTATCTTTTTGCCCTAGTTTTCAAAAAATTTGGAAAGTATTCCTTTATTTTGAAAATCATGTGGGAGGTTTTTTTTATTTTAGGAAATTCTTTTTCCTTTTCTTGTGTTTATTTCTTAATTACTTTCCCAAAAAGATTTTTAACATTAACCCTTGTTTGAAACCATGGTTTTAACCCTATGTTGATTCTTTAATGTTCTTTAAAAGTTTTTTTAACCATGGTAGGATTTACCATTACAAACTATTGATCAAATAAAGATCAATGACGAGTGCTTTCTTGCAATTCAAACTTGCTTGACCTTTAGAAAATGTGGTGAAGTTCCTACATGACATGTAGCCCATGATGATGTTATTTCCTTAATAAGCCACAAAAGTTGGATGTGCAAGAAAAAGTTTGGTGTTGTCAGATAGTCATCAAGACATGGTGAAATATTTGAGCCATTTCATTGGTTGCTATTGCTAACTAGATTATAAACATGGAAAATCTTATGGGATTTTCGATCATTTGAAGATTGGAAGAGACCTCTTTCCCAATTTATGCATATGTCCAATGTTTAATGAATGCGAGGAAGTACCTAATTGACATGTGGAGAAGTGGGGCCAGTCATTCAAAAGGATTTTCTAGTCATGATGAGCTAGAACACATGTTGAAATGCCATATGCCAACTTGTTGAGTGGTCTACATTTTTACTAAGTTCGAGGGTCACTATGTGAGTGGGCCTAGAATATTAAAAGAAGACATAAAAAATTTCGAAGGTTTTCATATTTTTGATCTTTTTGAAGATCGACCATTGGCACTTTCTTTCAATTTGAAATTGCTCAATCTTCAACAAATGCAAGGAAGCTCCTTGTTGATGCATGGAAAATTTTAGAAAAGGTTAATGTAGTCATTTGGGGTTCACACTAATTTGTCTGCTTCTTGAAGATGAATGATTGAATATTAAACTCCATAGCATGACATAAAATATTACTACTAGATCATTAATTCTTATCAATGCCCTTCTATTGGTAATCCATGTTGATGTACGCATATTTGTATAAGGGAGTTACCTTGTTTTCTAAAGAAATGAAGTTTAAATTGGAAAGATATTGACAAAAGCTCCACATCTAGTTGTGGAGTGCAGATATGACATGGGAGGTGACCAATGCTAGTTTTCTCAAATTTGACAGGTATTTTACTTCTAGGCTTAGAATGTTGTTAGTAGGGGATAGCCCTAGAATACCACAACCTCTACTAGAACTAATTAGACCAAAAGATCATGCTAAACGATTGACGGTGAGTCACAATTGGGGAGACATCATGCCATATGCAACATGCCTACAATTTCATAGTTTATGGTTTTCTTGAGAATCCACACATGGTACCTTATCAAGTGCCTTTGAAAGTAGGAATTTTTGAGCTATTATGGCAGATAGGATTTGTTGAAGAAAGAGAATTGTTGGGAAAATCTAAAGGCACTTTCTTTCCCAAGCTTACTATTGTGCACAAATTTGTTTTTGTCAATAAGGGATGGAGGCACTTGGAGAAATTTTTAGACAAATATCAAATGGCTCAATCCCATACCAATTTTATAGACTTAAAGGTATTCTATGATCTATGTACAATGAACCATGTGAGTATTTAGAACAGCAATTTTGTAAATGATTTCTCACATGAGAATGTAGATAGAGTCATGCGAGGATTTGATAATTTGAAACCAAAGATAGGTTTTTACAAAAAAAATTATTATTTTGGTAAACTTTCATGTGAGGGTTCTTAACAACTCTCATAAGGAAATGCAGGGAACCATACAAGGAAATTCAAATGAATAATTGTAAAGGTATTTTCTTGCATGAGGTTTTGAAGAACTGCAAGTGAGAAAAGGATAAAACTGATAGGTTTGGACTATACTTGAAGATATTTCTAATGATTTTGGTAATTTTTGAGTAAAGGACTAACAATATTTATAAGTTTCAGGAAGATATGGACATTATTTTTAGATTTTTGGACATCATGTTTTTTTTTAAGTAAATAGTTTTTTTTCAAACAAGGGATGCAAAAAGTAGTCATAAACAATCCAACTAAGGAAAAAGAAAATCAAAAGGATAGGGTATTCTTGACCTTTTCCTTTTTGGATGACTTGTACATTTAATATAATCTAAAAGGACACTTTTTATCTCTATAACCAAAAATGGTACAGGAAGCAAAACCTTTGTCTTTTAACTTATGTGCATGCATTCACCTCACATGATCATGTCACTCCATTAGAAGGCACCCATGTTTTTGGTGTATTCCAAGGACTTCATAACTTATGCACTCAATGAAAACCCTTTTGGTAGGGGTCAATGGAATATACCACCTTCCAATGTCTAGGTACATGCATATGGTGAGTATCTATAAGAGAGATTCTCCCCCCTCCTTCCATAAATATTATGCCCCATTTTGGAGGTGAGCTAGGTAGAAGTTATCTAAAATATTTTACTTGGTTTTAATTCACATTAATCCTCGGTGGCTTCACCAACAAAATTGAGGTAGCAGTGCACACCAACATTTGTAAGTGAAAACACTTGACTAGCAAGCCTAGGGGTGGCACTGGCCAATATAATAGACAAAGCCTCTTCTTGACATGCTCCTTTATTATAGTTAGATGGAATAAAAATCAAAAGGTGTGTACTCACTTGGGTCATTCCTAGAGGTTAGATTGTTTTGGTCAGCCCTTTAAAGGTTGACTTGGACTATAGCTCAGATTGAAGGGTCAAAGTTTTTTATTTTCTGAAAGGGAAGAGATCATACTTCTCTACCTTGCCACCTTACCAAAACACACAAAACGTGTTCATAATTGTGTTAGTTTATCAATCCCAACATGTATTTTTCCAAGATTTTGATTTTCCTAAAAGGGTGTCATCGTCTCTTCATAAAAAGATTTGTATGGAAGAACCACTAACTTTCTTGCCTCCCTTGTGTACTATCTTCCAAAGACATCTAGCTTTCTCATTTACTCTTGGGCATCACTTCCAAGTAGTAAAGACCATATTCCCCTCTTCCTTTGTCCAGAGCCCTATGAAGTTTACAAGCCCTATTAAACTATGTGTTTAAGAAAGCATTAAAATAGAAACATTGTTTGAGTAGGTTTCAATACATTCTTTGATAAGAAAATCTTTGATAGAACATCTTGCAATCAAACCATCAGTAATGTTTGTATGTTCATGATAAGGTATCTTCAAAAAATGATTTGCACACCACTGTTAGGATGTCTCAGAAATTATAAATAAAAAATAAATGCTTCTAAAACAAGTGTCAGATCAATCAACACTATGAAAAATAGAACCTAAAAATGGTAATTTGATTTTATTGGTGTTGAGTTTCACATGAGCTTTTGCATAGTCCCAACTAGTAATATGTTGTGTACCTCATGATAAATTCCTTTCTCACATGCATGGATACACTTTTTTAGGTGAGAAAGTATAGAACTATAGGCGACGATTTTTTTTTTTGGTGCAAGAATTCATTTTATCATGCGACAATTTGCTAAATCATATGGATAGAACATTAGAATACTATAAAATTGAAAAATGATCTAAACTTGAGGCCAAAAAATAGATCTTTCTACCCCATGGTGGTCCCTTGAAATGTATGTGCTAACTATGGGCCTCTAAATCCACACAAACTTCAACATGATCTTTACATGCTAGAAACATCTAGAAATGAACATGGGATTGTCCATTTGGTATGACCCAACAAGGTGATCTATTGCCTTCTACCTAGATAGGTTTTTCTATTCACTATTAGAATTGAGAGGTCTACACCGAACCAACTAGTACACATGATTTAATTGAGATGAATGAAAGATTAAGCTAAGATGTATGCAAATTAACCAAAGAATAAGTTAAGAAAATTAATCTAAATGGATGTGTTGTAATCTATATGAGAAATCATGTGAAAGAAATGGAATTTGTGAATACAAAATACTTGAGTAAACAAATTGGCATTAATTTGATATATTTCATGTCCATCCTTTAAAATGAGGAGTTGAAGGATTCTTAAATAGACTCCTAGAATTTGATCAACGGTTGAGATCAAACTGAGTGAACAGTTGAGATTTTAAGAAGATTCAATTAGAGTAGAAAATTCCAATGTGAGAAGGAAGTTAACTAATTGTTCTTGAGTGCAATAAGGATTTAACTGGTTTAATTTCTTTTCTTATTTTAGTCCACTCAGTGTTTCCAATTATGAACTGAAAAGAGAATAAAATAAAAGATATTTGATATAAAAAGGTTAAATATGACCTCATAATTGAATAATCTAATAATTTAATTTAATAATTAAAATGAGGATGTATTAATTAAACCAAACATATATAATTCTTCATGTGCTTTAGCTAAAGGGGTGATTTAAATTCAATGAAAGTCCTAAGACTTATAATTAAATTAAATTCAATTAATAGGTTTATTTTAGCTAATTTGATTAATATTTAGGAATTAAATAAAGTGGGTGATTAATATAGATTAATATTTTTTTGTATTTGACACTTAGGTTGAGTATATATTTTCAAAATTAGAATTTCCTAGTACAATAAGACTTAAGGTTTTATTTATAGACTAAAATTAGTTCAACATACTAATGTGCCAATTTAGGGGTATCACAAAGATAAGAATCATAATGAAGCTAAGTAACTTGCTTCTCTTGGAATTTAATCCTTTGAAATAAGTACATTCAAGATGTATGAAAAGACACATAAAACACATAATTGAACAAAACTATACACTAAAACTCCAATAATTTTGTTCATACAAAGAAAAAATGCTAAGGAGAATAGTGAAAATGTAGCTAGAGCTCTACTCAATAGTCTAGAACCAACAGCATCCAACCCTAGAGAAAGAAAAGAGAAGAGAATAATTCGAAGAGAAGGAATTGCCAAATTCCATTTGATGATGTCATTTTTCCACTTGAAATCCTTCCATCTACTGAAGTCAAGCCTCTCTCTTCCCTCTACAACTTAAAACTAGATCAAATCTCATCATTGTCCATAACCAACTATGAAAATATCTCCAAAAACTATGAGAATAGTATTCTTGATAAAAATATCTTATTTGATACCAAAAAAAATTAAAATATCCACCAAATAAACTTGGAGGCAAAGTAACATCAAAAATAGGATGCTCACCAAGTTTGGTGAATACCCGCTTCACTGTTTGGCTAGAAACTGAATTTGAACTACCCATAATAGAAAATAGTTGAATATGGAGCATACTAGAAAAAAATAAGAATATTTTCTAAAAATTGATACTTGTGGAAAAATTGATGGAAAATATGGAAACTAGACTCTAAGAGATTTTCCAAGATATATAATAATCCTATATTTGATGAAAAATATGGCTCCTAGTGCTCACTTGAAATTACAGAATTGAAACTAATGAATAGACCATATTTTACAAATTTTTACCTCTTTTATAAAGTTTAAACTTTGGAAAAACAACCAAGTTTTATTTAAAAGATGTGTACATTCAAATTGATGGAAATGAATAAAAAATTAGTTTTCTACAACTTTGCATTTTTTCCTTCCATTTTACTTGGACTCAAACTTGGGTTGATCATCGTTGACATGTAGTGCCATCCCATTGGTCTACTCCAATACAATAATCACCACATCAACATCATTTCAACACCTGCAAATGGCTCTCCATGGTAGCACCATGTAGCACTCTCTAATTGCTACTTAGATCCTCATCACTGCTCCAACTTAGCTAGCTCCATTTGGATGTGCATGCCACATGGCAACATCTAATTGCATCTCATATCTACAACTTGGGTTTTTGAATAACTCAGATTCCATCATTTGTTATTATTGACATCATTGTCTCTCCCTCTAAATACAACATGTCACCTTTGGATTTTCTAGTCTCAAAATGTCAAAGAATACCTAGATGCCACATCACACTAAATCGCCACCTACTCATCTAACACTCAAACCCATAGTTCCAAGTTTCATGATCATGATTTCTCTTAACATTATCACAACCCTTTTGTGATTAAACATGATATCGCAATGTGGTGCCTCCATCCCCTTGTCAGGTCCTATTTCTATGTGGTACCACCTTGATTTATTTCATTTTTTATGGATTTACTTAGTGAATGAGTGAGTATGTGCAACCTATCCTAATCACCTGGCTAGTAACCTAGAAAACTATGCCACATGGCAATGTTTCATTATTCCATCTCACCCATGTTACCACTAACATCATCTCTATATCATCACTCTGACCATTCAAAATTTTATTTTCCTTGTACTTAGCTCATGGGCCCCACCATGCATGTGCTTCCTTTGTATTATCCCTAAATAACTTAAGACATTACAAATATTTGTTTGGGCATATAAAAAGTTCACAAAATACCCAAGCACAATGCATATGGGACAAAACACCATTGTATATACTGCTTCTAACATCCACACTCATACAAGGTTATACTTCAAACTTGCACCATGATTTCACTTGCAAATCATATTCATGAATTACTGGAAACTCTCTTCAACCCTTCCAATGTCTTCCTCAACACTTCGTGCTAAACTTTCGTTAATAATTATGTGAACTTGATTTGTATATCATTTCAACCAAAGAAATTTTTCTTTGTCATTATTTCAATCATGTGCTAACTAACCTCCCCAACACAAAATATATGCCCTACACACACAACATTTTTAGTGGGTGAGTAGATTGTGAAGAGATCTAAATGATAGAGGCTTCTAACTTTGACTAAAGTCAAACTAAGGTTGCATAAAAACCAAACATCTGAATGAAATTCATGAAATGGATAAATAATTCTTAATGTGAATTATAAATAGGAAAACTTCCTTGCAAACTCTAGCAAACCCAAACAATCTGATATTGCTTTGTCAATAAAATTAACAATATTTTTTCATCTTCTATACTCTAGAAACAACCGTCCACTTTAACCAGCTTAAAAGGTTCACCATTTAGTATAAGATGCCACCCTTTTAACCTTACATTTTCCTATTTGTATTCCATAACATGCTAGAACCTATCCATCCTCCTCCACATATATAGTTGCTAACACATGAGACATCAATGGATAACACTCTAATGAGCGTCACACCTTGTATAGGCCAAGATGGGTGGCATTTGAAATAATTCATTTTTGCTCTTCTAATTTCTACCGATGGGTTGCATAAGGGTTCAAAGATGGCTCTGCTTAGCTTTGCTTGTAATCACAATATAGACAATGTTGATTTCTCAATTGACAGTTCACTTACATATGCATTTTAGAAAATTCTAGAAACTTTGGTTCAATGGACCATTAGCAAATATAACTTTATCCAATTAATAAATCCCCCCCCCCCCCCCACTCAAGCCAATGCAATCCTAACTTAATGAAACTTGATGCCTAACTTTTAAAAAAATGGAAAATAGAGAACTGGCCGACAAACCTATTTAATAGATGACAATTGAGAACATCCATTTAGCTTCATGGTTTAGAAGCATCTTATTGACAAAAACTTATAAATCCTTATCCCATGAAAAGATTCACATAATTATATAATAGGAAATAAAAATGTTAGACTCTAAACCTCGATAATTTTGAGCCTTAGCATCTCCTAAGTATACTCAATTTATTCCTTTACTATCAATCTGAAGAATTCAATCGGATCCCAAAGTGGGCCTGGCTAAAAAAGTGTTGCATTTCAAATAACTAAGCATTCAAAATTATACATCTAAGATCCTTATATGGATTAAATTCAAAATCAATCAACTTTTGAATATTTAAAACTTTTATTTGACCCCTTTTCTGTAAACTATCAATTGTTATGTCAGGAGGTCTTTGAGTTGGCTTTAAAAACTAACCAAATCACTTGATATGACCCTGCCACTTCACATTTGTCTTTTTTGTCACATACTCTTTCAGAATTCACAATTAACTTTTATGCCTATTCCTTAGACAAAAGAGAGCATAGAAGAGGTTAAAGACACAAAGATGGTAGAAGAGGAGACACCAAAAGGTCAACAAGCTTTACTACCTCTTTTACAATTGTTGAGTGAAAAGCCTACCAAAAAAATGATTGGTACCTAAAAGGTAGGTGACACCATCAAGTGACAAGAGGAAATAATTGCAACTATCACTACCCAGTGATACAATCCCTAGATCTTAGGTTTTGATTGACTCTATTAGAGGAATTAAATGATGAGTCAGTCAATCTAAGTGAGGTAATTACACTACACATGTGTGACTTGAACAACTTGAGATTAGAGAAGATGTAGAAACTAAAAGCCTTGTTGAACCACAAGTAAAAACAAGAATACCTAAGGAGAGAGCATAAAACTAAATAGGTATTACATACTTTTAGATTTATCTTTTTGGATGCATTTGGCATAACTAACTTAGATGGTCAACATCCAATTTTGGATCAGCTAGTGTATATAGTCAACAAAGTATAGGAAGAGGATATAGTGACTAATAATAAATCAATGCAATGATCTAAAATAAAACTTGAACATATTTTTGTGGAAAATTTTCTCATGAAATCGTAAATAGACAAATAGAGCTTTCCAAATTAGTCACACAGTTAGAAATAATTTTGAGGATCATTTATTCATTGTACATGAATTTGTGTGATGTTGAGGATTTTACATTACAAAATTAGTGTTCAATTGATTTATTAAATTCTTATATGATGAAAACTTCTATTTCATTGAGAAAGAATGCAACTTCAATCTCACTCTCACATAATAAGTTGACAACAAGTCAACAAAGGTTAGCCAATCTCAAGGCTAGAAATAGTGAGATCAGAAATAAGTTGATCTTAATTCAATTTAGTTACTACCCCATTTTGAAATAATATAGAAAGAAGTGTCCATAGCACATAATATTTTGAAGAAGGATACACATTTTTTAGACATTGAAGGACTAATTGATCTAGCTGCAAAGGTAAAAATTTAGTTTCAAGGTTTGGAGAAAATAAGGAAATAGTGGAATAAAGGGTACATAGACATTTTGACAAGCCATAAACAATTATTTTATTAGAACCATCTAACCCTATTAACCCCTAGCAAATAGTGACAAAAAAAGAGTGAAATAAGAAGAAAAAGGGGGAAATATATTGGAGAGATGACAATAAAGAGGAAATAGAAATTGGAATAGAGGCTTAATAAAGGCAGAAGTCAAAGACATGAGATGTTACAACATCTGATTTTTATAGATTCAAATTATAATCTCAGGGGAGAGTAATTTTTATTGCAAGACTATGCATGACAAAGTATTTTTTTCCACTAATTTCAAAGGGAGGGGATCATTGATCACTAAGCCTATTTCTTCTATTAGTTTCCAATGCATAGTCATTTAATAGGAAAGGATAAATGGTCATCATTGCAACTGATTCATTTAGTAAAGGCTGATCATAATAAAGGACTTATTTATTTTGTATTGCATGCCAAACAAGTAAATTATGTTTGAGCACCCCAATTGAGAGCAAGCATATATGTAAGTTGAGATACTTTACTAGAGAGTGAGTAAATTGAATAAACAATTATCCTGACAAAATAGAGAAGTATATCTATATAGAATCCAAGTGCTAGTATAAATGTCAATAATGATTGAGTGTTAGCATATTCAAATGTCAAATAGTTCAGTTCTGTCATATGAGTTTTTAATTTTATAACCAAGTATGTAAACCATTTTTAATGACTTCCATATGATATTTAATGTTTTTAGAGATAGTAAAGATGGAGATTACATACCATTATAGAAGGTAATGATCTCGAGGAATGTAGAGCAAGCAATCAAAAATTTATATATAAATGAAAAATGATGATGAATTATAAACCATTGATTGAGATCTATAGGTTTCATAGAACAACTATTTCAGGAGTATTCTAACCCTAGAATAATTGTGAGAGAATGAGAAATAAAGTGTGTGTGATGTAAACACAAGAATGCACAAATGAAGAAGTCAACAAGGAAAGAACATAGAAAAAAGACTAATTAAAAAATCAAATTAGATAAGGGAAATAAAATTAGTAAAGGAGTGAAAGGAGATATCAGATTGAGAGATGAAATGAGAGATTGTATAGAGGAAAAGAAAAATCAGCTTACAAAGAAAACTAAGGGTCAAGTACGTAATCAATTTTGAATCAGGGAAAATCTCTTAACCAAGTGATCCTAACTGATCAATGTAAATCTCCTAATAGAATCCTTACCTAAATTATAAGTGTAAAATATTTTAATAGGGTATGACCTAATATTCTTAAATCTTTTAATAGGGTAGAGCCCTCATAGGCTAGATCATATATTATGATCAAACATTGTATCAATAATAGGTTAACTTTATTGTTGCAATAGTGAATATTTGTTGGTTTCATGTCCACCCAAATTTTACCTACACATTGAAGTTTTTCTAGGTTACCAAATCATTTGTGTTATGTGTTGAATCTTTCATGGATGCATTTACTATTTAAAATTATAGTTTATAAGTGAGATCTAAGATATGTGATGAATTAGGTGTTAATTGAATAACTTGGTTTTATAAGTTAAAGGTTAAGATCATGATTCACCCCCATGCCCTCCCTCCCATCTCTCAATATCTTGTTTCTAGTAATCCTTCCAAAAATTCATATCGGATCACATTTCCCTTGAAAGAAGCCTAACAACTTAAGATGATCAGATTATGGATATGGAGAAATACATGTTGGGAAAACTCATTGAGAATCAGGTGATTGAAATCTAGATCATATGCATAACTGACCATGAGAATAAATTAATCATTGGGAGGAAGTGAGAATTCCAAACATACCTCTAGCTTTCCAAGGAACATCCCACACTAATGATATTGTAAGAGGCTGGTCTCACACTAAAATGCCCTAATGATTTTTTAACCCAAATTATTTTATTCCTATATAGGAAAAAAGAGATATGAATTTTCCTTAAGATTGTCCCCATCTCCTCATTTAGATATTTCTCCATTAAATTTAGATTTCCTAAATTTAGGACTTCTAATTTAATATTCTTAATATGATTGGCTAGCCTAGGAACATAGTTAGGCATGGTAAGATCCTTCAAGGAAGATGAGTTGGTGCAAATAATTGGAGAATCACCAATTAACACGATAACTAATAACCACACATCAAAAACACAATACAAGATACAAGATACAAGATCTAATATAAAAAAAAACTCTTTATTCATATTATAACTAATTACATGCATTGTGTTGGGAAATAAGGCCTTCCCAGTTATGGCCAAATACAATAACTATTACAATACTAGTTCTACAAGATCCCTCAAGATCCAATCCCAACCACTAGCTAGTCCAAATCCACATTGGTAGAAACCTTCAATGAAGATCTAAACTTGTGCTCACAATCCCACTAAGAAATCTCCTTATTTCCCAAGCCTCAACTATTATCCCTTCTCAAACTTTACCCAAGATCCATGTGTAAACTACACATTATGCACTATATCGATACACTTGGGAGAACTTTTCTCACTGAGATACATGCATACTCCATGATGATTCACTCTATTGAATCAACTCCTTAAGACTTGAAAACACCCCCTTACTCATACCCAACTAAGCCACAAGTCAGCCTAGCCTGATACAAATTAAAATAGACCCTTACATTAAATGTCCATGAAAGCCATAAGTTGGTTGCAACATATATTAAATAACTAATACCCAAATTAAATACTCAAGTTGACATAAAAACAACTCAGGTAAAACAAACCTAAGACCAAACTAAGCATCAGAGAAACCATGCAGAGTATCAACATTTCACCAAGCATAACCGAGTTGTCATAGTATATGTTGACCAACGCCTTCATAGAGAGAGTTCCTCCATCAACTAAGCTCCTTCGAATATGGAGTAACTCAAGGAAACCTACAACCAAGCTTCACTAACTTCCCATGTGTGGTGAGTTCCCATAAACATCACTAAGTACCTTTGACAAATGAGTGCCCCAACCTATGTCAAGCTCCTTCTAAAATCAAGCAACACTAGGATAGCCAAGTCCATTCATTCACCAAGTTCTCAACCAAAAATTATGAAGAGATGACTGAGTAACCTCTACCAAACACTTGTTTTCCAACTAAGTATCAAGCTAAGCACCATCTAAATAAATTACAAATCCTCCTCCCACAAACCCCAAAGTAGAAACTAAGAAAACCCAAGATGATCCTGCATCACCAATCTACCCGTCTTCCTAGAAGCTAACTACATTCCCATCCCCAATACCCCATTTCACTCCTCCTCTTAAGGACTTAGTGCTTTTAACATATCTTATCAAAGATCCTTCATCCATTCAAGAGGTTAGCATTATATAAAAACTAGTTGAAAGGTGTTCCATATAAATATTTGTTGCTCATAATTCTACACTACCCTTGGGAGTCCATAGATAATCACCATCCAATATTAGCCATGAGAGCCTTATTTGAGTCTCCTAATATCCTTTGGTTCAAACCCTCACCTAAGATTTTTGTCTACTTTAATTTTCTCTTAGCTCACAAGAATTGATCTTATTGTTTCCTCTATTCCTAGTGACCATACAAAATGTGTCTAATTATTTTTAAGATATCCTTGAAGTCACTTAAAATCTTAAATAGGAAAATATAATAGACCAAGATCCCCTAAAGAGAGGCAATAATAAGTTGGAGTTTCTGCATGTTGCTAAGTACCTAACCTTCCCAATCCGCAAACTTCTTTTGCATTCTTTCAATCACCTGTCGTAGAATTAATGGATGACTTCTCTCATTATAAGGGGTAAATAAAGATAAGTGTCTGGGAGGGAATTAGCCACTTGACAATTAAGTTCTTGAGTTATTGAATGTTGGAGATCAATCTTTGTGTTCAAGAAATATAACTTACTTTTTCGATAATTGATACATAGTATCCTAAAATCTCTACATATTGGTTCAAAACATTCTTCTAAACTTTAGCTTCCATTATAAATTATAGCCCATATGAAAAAGCATCATCAAAATATTGTTTTGACAGCTTTTGTGGTGGAGAAGTAGCCAATTTAAATCCCATGATAATTCACTGTTAATGCATCTTTCAATGTGCCTACCTTAGTTATGTACAAATACATCATCAAAAATATACTTGATAGCATTATGCATGGTAAATGATCATGGCAACAAAAATGAATGTAGCTATGCCTCGATTCAATAAAAAAATGCATGTGTACATGATAGAGCTTGGAAACTATATCTATCAGTGACTCAAGTAAAATCATGTTTATATATAACATACATGCAACTATATGCTCCTCAAACTATGCTAACAATACATATGTGGTTCTAATATTAGAATACATATGATTACTTGATTCTCAAAACTCAACAAAGATGTATTTGCCTTAGCTTTGGCTATCCCATTACTTTTGAATCTTATTATTTGTCTCCTAAATCTTAAGAGGCAATTTATTGTCTGTGTTCATAAACTTGAATTCATCTAATTTATAATATGTAGGGTTTCATTTTAATGAATTCTAAAATTGATCATCTTAATATTTTATAAGATTACACGTGAATGAATTTCATAGTTTATGTAGAGGTTGAGACCACTATAGAATAATTGAACATAAAAATTATCCTCTTTTGAAATAAAATTATTATTTTATCTTTGTAAGTTTTAAATACACAATTCATTATCTATCTGAATCATATGTTAAAGTATTATTTTAGTGGAACTAACTCTTTCTCGATTATAAATGCCCATGAAAGAAGAAGACAAAAAATCTCAATTAATTGTCATGTTGGATGAAGCAGAAAATGAGCATGAGAACCAATAATAATTTAAGGCTTAACAAAAGGATTGAAAATGAGAGTGGTGCAAATTCCACCAAATAGAAATTATGTTTTTAGAGCCTTGGCAGATCAACTTGAAGGTGATCAAGAGAAAAAGTTAGCATATCATGGTATGGTAGTGGAGTACATTATGTATCATCATTGAGAACTTGAGTCTTTTTTTTCATAAAGATGGTCTAAATTTTGAAGAATACTATAATAAAATAGCAAAAGATCAAACTTGAGAAAACTATTATGAGATTTATGTAGCCTCCACAATGATGCAAACAAACATTGATGTCCACCATTTGAAGGGCCAAGTACCCTAGATGTACAATTTTGATCTCTCAGTTACTCCCACACTTTGTCACATGTCATGATAGAAACTAGTGAAAATGTTTGTACTTCATTAATAATAATGTTAATGCTCCTATATCATGCATTATTTTGGAGGATGATAAAAGTACAAACCATAATGATAAAAAAACTATAAAGTTCATTATAGATGAAAAAGAGTGCAAAGATAGTGACAAAAGTTGTGAAAGGGTATGTGTAGGATCATGGTGTGCCAAAAAATTGTGATCGAAAAAATATGTAGTCTTCAAATGCCTCAAAGAATTTCAAAATTTATTCCAACTTTTTTCTCACCCATACTAATACTAAATAAAAATAATTAAAACCTTTGTAAGACCTACTATATCTTTTGATACCAACCATATATGGTCAACTTTAAAAACATCCCGAAAATGTGGGTTTTTCTTGTTCTTGTGTATTTTTTACTTGAAATATGTAGCAGATGACTTATTTTTCACCAAAATTTGATGAAATGAAAAAGATTTCTTAAGAATGTTCTTAGCTTTCCATAACACTAAGGTTTGTCAAATTATAAGTTCAGTAAGAAATTATTACTTATTTTCTAATGGAGTTGTATGTATAAAGTGCCAATTGATACACTGGTTGAAAAAATTCTATAACTTTGAAATGGTACAATATTTTTCAAATCCAAAAGATGCATCACACTCTATGCTTCTTCTACTATAAGGAAAAAATTAAATTAAATTAAAATTTTTTAATTTTTTGAATGACTTAAGGTGGTCAAGCACGAGAGTTTATTTATTAAAGTTTAGAAACTAAATTCAATCTCCTAGAGATTCTTTTCTATCAAGTTTTTCATATAAAGTTTATAACAGGTAAAAAATTGTGTGCCAAGTTGACATAACCCTGATTTTTTCATTTTATATTGGCACTTAAGAGCATAGCTTGGTTGACAATGATGTTACACATAACCGAAGAAGATAATTTATTGAAAAAATAGGATGAACCTCAATGAAGGAAAATTTTAAGAGGGCATATTCCATAGGTACAAAGGAAGAGAAAATAATAAAAATTTAAAAGTTATCTTACCAATATTTTACTATGCACATAATATATTATGAGTAGATTCTCTATATCAATAGACATCATTTGATATATATGAAACTATCAGTGAAACCCTTGCACCCTTCAAAGATGCAACTATTAGCATAAGTACTATGAACATATTTTTTTATAGAAATATTAAGCATATAAAACATTCCCAATAACTTACATCAAAATTTATTCAAAGCTTACATAGTAAGCTATGTTAATTTGGGCCACCATCGAGCGTACAAGATTTTCTTCATCAACTTTCAACCATACAATTCCATAAACTAACCACCAATGAAAACACACATATATCAAAAGCCAATAAAATTAAAATGTCATCTACAAGTTATATCATTAAATCCACTCAACATATATAATGAATGTTTAGAAGATAAAGTATATTAACCATAACAAGTACACTAGTTTTTTTTATATATTGCACCCTATAATCAAATTCTATGACAAAAATTTGTTTGCAAAAAATTGTTTCTCCCATATGAAATTCTGCTTCAAATTGTCCTTCAATGACCTGCAATCATCTTAGTACAGAAAACCACAATGTTAGACTATCTAGCTAAACTATAGATTTTGCATAAATCAACCTTTTTTTCTCAATCTTTATGCATAATGATAGTAACTAAGAATATCACATCCACTTAATTGTCCAACTCAAAGTTTGTAAGCAGTAAAACAAAGATTAATCCGAATTTATACTTGAAAAAATATAAATCATATATTTATGTTGTTAATCAATTGTTTTAAAATCTTTATAAAGAGAAGTAATTATAAATACGCTACAAGAATCGGCCATAACATTAGAATAAGTAAGATTAGCTACAATAGGCACACCCAATTCAGCTAAATCAAGTTTCTACTTATGATTCTATCTCCATATTTAGGGACAGATCAAATATGTACAAATATAAGACTACAAAACTTCTAACCACACATATCACTAGTGAAGTCATAAAAAACTAAAGAAAAAATTAGAATGAAATTGAAAGATGGTGCTTACTAGTATTTATTTCAATGTTTTCTATCAAGTACTAAGCTCTTGCATTCAAGTTCTTGATTTAAAGATTAATCATGAACATTGTTGATGTTCACCAAGACCAAATGAACTAGAAGAATTGAATGTGTTTGGTAATTTTAGTTAGAGTAACATCAGTTACTACCTTTTGTAGTTCTTCTACATTGACCAAAATAAGATTACCACATGTAGTTTTTCTTGCAAAATAGATTGATCAAAAATCTTCTTTAAATATTCTACCATGAGAGGATTGATGTTTTGAGCTGATGGATCAGAGATATTCTTAACAATTATGGTTTCAATGGTTTTGGTTGTGTCATGAGGAGGACTAACACTTGGAAATTGTGTGTCATGCACGCTTTGTGCTTCTTGATGTTCTTTAGTTGTTGCCTTGTCATCTTCTTTTTTCCCTCTCTCCTCAAACTTCAACATATTCCTTATCATCATCTTCCTTGTCATCATCTTTATCATCATATTTTCCCTTTGAAGGGTCATCTTCTCCTTTCTTCACAGTGGTCAACCCATAGATGAGTTTCCATATCTGAGTTGATTTATTAACAACATCTTCAATGTTATTTTGGAGAATGCTAAAGGCTCTACATTTAGGTGTAAACCTAATTGCGTATTTTTTAATAGCCTTACCAATTTCTCCCTTTGTTGCTCATGTGGTGGCCTCTGTTGCAAATATAGTAGGTTTTGGTTGACTTGGTTTTACAATTTTCATTGCTCTTACTATAGGTTGTTCCTTTGCCTTCCTCTTCTATGACTTAGTAGGAATAGGTGCTTCCTTGGCTTCTTCTCCCCTTACACCTTCAGTCACCTCCTCTTCTTTTTCTTCTCCCATGCCTTGAGATAAAGCTAGAGGTTTATGAGCTTGTATTTGTTCTTCCTCTTCATCCTCTTCTTCTTCTTCTTCTTCCTCCTTGGCACCTTCTCCAAATTTTTATCTTAACTTCTTTACCAACTTGTCCTTTTTCTTGATTGTGAAGGAAATCTTCAATTCCATGGGAATCTTTGATTTCACCATCTCATAATTTCCAAAAACTTTACCATTCTTATCTACTTCCTCTACAAGTATGACTATTATGGATATTGAGGCTTCATCTACATTTACCTCATAACCTAAGGGTGTTAACCATCTTACCCTTGTTGTGGGAGCTTGCACAAATGTGTAGTCAGCATTAACAAGAAAATATACATCATTATAATGTTTCTCAACTAAGGAAACTGGAATCCTGAGCCTCTACTTCATTGACTACTTAAAATCTTCAAAGTAACTAGTCATTATGGATTCAAAGTTTTCTCCTAGGTGCTCAATGTATTCACCTATCTCTACTGTAACTAATCTATTAGTCTTACATCCTACTATGCCAAATGATGGAAATGTGTTTTCTACATAAAAGAATATACAAACTAGTATAGAATTAAACATGCATTGTGCACTCTTGGTTTTCCTTATTGCTCCAAGGTTCTACATAATTTGTTGTAGTTGTAGTTTTGCTAGATCATATGTATGATCTTTCTTAACAATTTTATAACCAACATCCATAGCTATGTAGGGCACACTATTCAATCTACTGGATTGATAGAGTTTATGTGAAATTACTCTTATGGTAAAATTGATCAGAGGATTTGAGATAGTATCTATGGTCATACCTCTTTTATTCTAGATTGCTCCAATATTTTTTGCAATCACTTCCTTTGAATCACTTCTAAGTGCACTGGGCTAATCTAGGGTTGGATAGCCAGTAACTCTATCAATTATTATCTTGGTTATTTTGATTGGTCCTTCTTCCAGCCACAAGGAACCATCATGAATTTGACTTAGCACAATTTGTATCCACTTAGTTTTAAATACATTTGAAAAATCTAGGGCTCGTGTTAAACCCTTTTTCTCAAGAATTTTGTATTCTTCTTTCAAAACACCATTTTCACACAATCTTTTGCATGCACCTCTTATTTCCATGTCATTGATTCTTCATGTCTTGCAATTGTAACATTTTCTCACATCTTGCACCATTATCACATTTTATGCGATCATTGACAATGTGCCAAAAGGGTCTTTTTCATAAGCGATGTCAGGAATGGCTTTAAATATAGGCTACTTAACTTCATTACTAACTAGCTAAACATTTAAAACTTCTTTTCCTTCAACATTTTTCAAACTTGATGCCATTTTTGTTAGAGTAAATAATTAATTAATTATTAATTATTTATTCTATTTACTTAAGCTTACTTAGGTTAATGCATTAATTTAATATTTAGTTTTTAATAGTTGTAGTGGTTAGTTGTTGACAACATGGGAGTTTGTCCCCTTCTAGCATGTTCCACTTTTTTGTGGATGCTTGGTTGTCAACCTTATCTTCTACCTCCTTCCAGCTTGTTCTACAAGCTTCCTTGAGGCCTTTATAAGTGGTCTCTCTCTCATTGTAAATTCATCCATTCACATAGAAATTTCATTTTCCTATTGTGAAATATTTTCTCTTGCATTGATTTCTTCAAGCTCTTGCTCCTTTGGTTTCCCTTCAGCAAGCTATTTGCATGCAGGTGATCTTGGCGACTGCAGAGTTGGATTTCATCAACTCCTACATTGTATTAGAGCCTCCCTACTACTTCTTTTTCTAATATTTTTTGGGCTTTTCTCTTTATTTTTTGGAGATGCGATGGCGTGGATTCAGAAAAAATAACTACAACGGTGATTTTCAAATAGTGATATCTCCCTCATATGGACTCATTTTTTCAAGTAATTTTTTTTGTTTTGGGGTAGGATTTTGTGATCTACACATTGGTGCAGGTGGTTTGAGATCTTTGTTCCTATTTTTTCTACAACTTGCAATTCTCAATTTTTGCCACTTCAAATGCATAGTATGGGCTCATCTGGACACATAATCAAGTTTATTTTTATTTTTTGAAAGTGTTTTTTTTTTTGTCTAATTTCCAGATCTGCAATTAGATTATAGGTTCTATAGATAGAAATATTAATTTCAAAAATAGGCCCTAAATTGGCTATTATAATCGCACTAAGTAAAGAGTGCCCAATTTATATATTGTGGGGGGGAGCATTTTCTTTTTTGTAATTTAATTCAAAATAAGACCCTTCTACTTCTGTCTTCTTCTTTTTCTCAATGGTGGATCCATCTATGACCTATCTCACACCACACAACTATCACACCTAGAAGGCATAAATGACATGGCTTCTCATGTCAAAGGGCTTATGGTCATGTCTGGATGAGAATCAACCTGTTCTTACACGAGCTCTTGAGGTTCTTCAACATAGGAACAAAATGGATGAGGCCATGGGATTGATTGCACTAAACATTTTAGACAATCTACTATTTCACTTGGATGGTTTGACTACTCCACAAGCTTATTGGCTCAAATTTTAGACTTTGTTTGGCCAAGTAAATGAGTTTCGAGCACTTCAGCTAGATGTAGAGTTGACTTCTTTGACACTTGACAACTTTCCCACCATTGAGGACTTCTTCATGAAGTTCAAATCTCTACGTACACTTTTGTAGGGATGTGGAAAAACCAAGACAGATAATGAGTGTATCTTTTTGATACTCTCAAAGTTGAGAGGAAAGTATCAGATCTTCTCTTCCACTTTCTACTCCACTATGGGTGCCTTGGGTGATAGACATAGGATGCCTTCTTTTGATACATTTTGTGATCGGTTAACCTGTGAACAGTCCAAGATTACTCAGATGGATTCACTTTCAAGTTCACAGTCACAGGCATTGGTTACACAGGAGCAGAAGATGAAGCAAATATTAGATCCCTCTTCTACTAGTTCATCATCTTCTAAGAAGAAGGAGAAAAAGAAGATTGAGACTCCTACCTATTCTTATTGTGGGAAATGATCTCATGATGAGGCACATTGTTTTCAGAAGAGATTTGATGGCTATGAGAAACAAATTGTAGATTTGCAAGCTCTTCTTTAGAAGAACACCATTTCTTCTCCATCCTCTTCTACCTCACAGGGATCTGCCTTTTAGTCTTCTTCCACATCTTTTCCATCTACATAGAAGCTAGGAAAGGGTCATGCATTACAGGCTACCATTACATCTCCTTCACAGGTTCCTTGGATACTGGATTGAGGTGCTTCTCACCATATGACATCTTCTCAAGGTGTCTTCTCTACTCTTGAGGCTTCTCCTATTCCTCATATTCTCATGGGGAATAATGTTGTACTACTAGTCTATAAGAAAGGTTTAGTTCACATCTAGGATGGTATATTCAATGATGTATTGTATGTTCCATCTTTTTCTACTAACCTTCTCTTGATTTCTTAGATTACACATAGTGGATCAGGGAAGACAATTGAGTTCACTACTGATTTAGTCTTCATTCAAGATCATGCTATAGGAGATCTTATTGCTACAGGGGTAGTTGATCCTTCCACTCTCCTCTACACCTTCTTGCGCTCTGGTCCACCATCTCCATTTTTGGAGCACACTACTTCTCTTTCGCAGGAGAATCATGTGGTGCAATCAGGATACTTGAACCTTTGTATTGTTCTTGAGATCCCTATTTTGGCTGCTACACCACATCTAGTTGAGGGCTTTTCTCCTCTGCAGGATTCTTCTTCTACTCTACCTAATCCTCTAGCTTCATTCATTGAGACTCTAGGTACACTTTTTGTATATACTATAGTGGACATTCATGATAGTGTCATCACACATGCCTTGGAGATTCCCTTTCCAGTTCCTCATACATTCTCCTCTGGGCATCAACTAGGCTTTTCAGTTTTGCCTCTCATTCAGGGATTCCCTTGTTATGTACCCTTGTTTCTTCCACACTAGAGTTACATTGGTTCAATCATTTCTATAGGAGGTCCATCATTCTTGGGGGGTTTTGGTGTCTATTCTCATGGGGGGGCCAGTTGTACTTATGGTTTTGAGAGAGTCTCTTGAAATATTTTCAATGGAAGTTTTCCTTGGGGGGTCTTGTTGAGGCCTTCCTTCCTTTCTTCCTTCCTTTATTTTTCAACATGTTTGTTCTTACCTCTTTTTGGGGGAGGGTTTTTCCCATTTGGTTTTCTCTCTTTCCTCGTTTATAGAGGTTGCATCTTCTTGCATTGTACATGGGTACCTAACATGGCCTTGTTACTGGGACCCATTCTGCATTTCATCTTAGTTTTGTGAGCTTAAGGCATTTCCCTAAGTTTCCCTTAATGGGGGGTGTTAGAGTAAATAATTATTTATTTATTTATTATTTATTCTATGTACTTAAGCTTACTTAGGTTAATGCATTTATTTAATATTTAGTATTTAATATTTGTAGTGGTTAGTTGTTGACAACACAAGAGTTTGTTCCCTTCTAGCATGTTCCACTTTTTTTTGGATGCTTGGTTCTCAACCTTATCTTCTACCTCCTTCCAGCTTGTTCTACAAGCTTCCTTGAGGCCTTTATAAGCGGTCTCTCTCTCATTGTAAATTCATCCATTCACATAGCAATTTCATTTTCCTATTGTGAAATATTTTCTTTTGCATTGTTTGCTTCAAGGTCTTGTTCCTTTGCTTTCTCTTTAGCAAGCTATTTGCATGTAGGTGATCTTGGCAACTACAAAGTTGGATTTCATCAACTCCTACAATTGTGACAAGCTAGGGCTTATGAAAATTTAAATTGTGTAGCTCAACTTTCGATAAATACCTTAGAAAATTTGTTGAACTGGTGATGAATGTCTACACAAATCTTTTGCAATCACTTCTGACAAATTTTAGGTCACTTCTAGCTCTTATTGCTCTTTCTCAATTTTGAAATGATGAAAAATGAGGTCAAATAGATCATATTCCCTTTGAAAACCTTGCATTTAATGCTAACTTCTTACACAATTGTAAGCTTGGCACTAATATATTTTAAGTTTATCTGGCATTCATCGACATTTCCATCACTTGATCGCTACTACAAGCTTGACATAAACTACCTAGTCTGACAACTCGGCATCAACTAGCATTCAACTTGGCACATATAGGAAACTTTTCATACTTGACAACAAGATAAAAAACTCAAAGATTTGTTTTGAATTTATAACATCTTGCATCTTTATTCATGCTAATGTATTATTTTCATTACTATCTCCTTTTGGAGCTGATGTACAATATAACCTTTAAATATCAATCCCACATACCTCTTGTTTGCCTTGTTTAATGAGGTGTGATCACTTAACCCATTGAGTGAAGTGATCCTTCTTTGTTTGATGTGATGCAACCATATTTCTTCTTCCATGTCTTTTTCATCTCACCTCTGATGTGTTCAACATCTACCTTGCCTTTAGCTTTATCAAATTCACAACTTGGTATCTTTGACCTAGTTGGACAATATTTACTAATGTGACCAGTCTTCAAATAGCTAAAACAAGTAATTTGACCTAACCATCATTTGTAATTTCTACTGAAGTGTGTCATAATATAATTTTTATGAACATGTCCATATTGTTGACATTAATGATAGCTATATCTTATACTATAATCCCAATTGTAAGACATCCCTTTCTTTCTTACCTTTGTTGGCTTATTTGATGACCATGTAGATTTGGATCCGCATTCAAAAGCTCTATGTCCATACTTCTAACAATTTTAGCAATATCCTTCAAATCTTTGTGTATGCACAATCCTGGGTCTATGCTCATGTGCCTAATGACCTTTCTTATTGCACTTATGATAATGACTCATAGTCTTGGGCTTGACATTCTAATTTGTAGTTCTGCTCCTGCACACATTAGTAGTATATCCTTTCTTACCAAAATTATGACAAATAGGGTTTGAGTTCTTACCTTTGATGTTCCTTTCTTCTGCAGCCTTGGATTATTCTCCTTCTCGAGTGCTTGTGTAGCCCAGTCTTGATGTATCGTTGTCGAATCTAGGGCATCTCAATAGTTTCTCAAAGTATTTGATGGCTTCATTTGGCTTGTTGAAACTTTTAGCAAACTCATTTTCTCTCTTTAGGTTACTCTGCAATTTTTCATTCTACAAATTCAATGTAGTTATCTCAGTGTCCTTGGAATTCAGTTCATAGTTGGAATTCATCATTTGACTTAGGGTATCCCATTGAATGTTGGAAATCTTGGTTAGCTCTATTGACTTCTTTTCTAATCCATTAGCCAGAATTCTTGTCTTCTTCAATCATGGCCTTGTCTTCCATGGCTTTCTTATTTTATTTAATCACCTCACATAGTATTATAGCCTATGATTCTTGTTCCATCTTGAGATTTTTTATTTCCTTAGCTTGGACTCTTTTCTTTTCCATTAGATTTGCTACTGCTGCATCAAATTTATTGGAATCACCATCTACAAATAGCTTGGTAGTGTTTATCTCTTTGTATAATGTGTTATTTTCTACAATGGCAATCTCCTTCCTCTCTTGCATCATTAAGTTGATGTAGTGTGAGATGTATTTCAATCTCCTAGTTTTCAATAGTCTTTCGCAACTTGTAGACTTACATTTCAAAATCTTTCCTCAAATCTACAAAGCTTCCATTTTTTAGAACAAAGGTCTAATATGAATTGTTGGAATTACATGAGGAAGGTAAACTTCTAACAGAGGGGGTGAATTAGTAGTTTAAACTTGGATCCATAAAACTTTTACCATACATTTATCTCATGCATTTAATAAGTAAACTAGAATAACATGTAATGCATATGCATCTAAATCATATAACCATGTAAGAATTCACACACATAACACCATATATGATCACCCAAAAACCCTCCAAGTGAGAAGATAAAACTAGGGTGGGGATGACACCTAGAAATCTTCACTATTGCAATAATAAAGTGTACCCAATGGAGGTTACAATGATTTGATTATGAAACATGATCTACCTTGTGAAAGGGTTTCCCTGTTAAAGGCTTACAAAGACTATTAGGTCTCACCTTGTTAGAAGATCTCAACACCCTATTAGAAGTGTTCCTTGTTAATGGACTTCAACTTGCACCTATGTAAGCATGCTATTAAACGATTTCATATAGCCTATTAGGACTATTCTATTAAGAAATTTAACTAAAATCACCTATTAAAATGATTCAACATAGATCCTACAATTGACTCTTGTTTTCCTAATAATAGATAACCTCTACACAATATCTTATCGATCCCTCACAATTAAATGTCTCAATGGTGTATCCATTGTACTATCCTCTCTTCTTCTCTAACCAATTCTACAATTCACTCTTTCATCATAACTTCTAACTCACCTTGAATGCTCTCCATGTAAACTATCTTTTTTGGACCTTCAATTCATTCCACATTCACTCTCCTCTATCATAAAGATTTTAAAGCTTTGTCCTGCTTAAGAAGACTTAGGTGGCTTAGGGTTAGGTATAAATCTACAGCTAAGATTAATCCATTTTGCCGCTTAATCCTTCCCATTTTCTGATTGGTTTCATGTAATTGCATAGGGAATCCAAATATAGATTCATCATTATCTCCATAATATCAAAATATAATCTTAAGTTAGCTCAAAAATGGTTTACATAGTTGTTATTGTCATTACAAAAATATATATGTCAAAACTATGTTACTTGACATATGAGGTCTTTGATGCTTGGCATGCTTTGTTATTTATGTTGTGACTCAACACTTGCATTACTTAACATCCACTATTTACTCACGTCCTAAATCACTTAGCATGGTATATCTTTTTAGCACCTGAGTGACTTGGAACATGAGTGACTTGGCACTCATTACAACTCAGCATGTATTACTAGTTCAGCATGAACTAAGTAAATGGTTTATGTATGTTGACACTCACATGTCAAAACCAATCTCAGATCAACATAAGCATGAAATAGAAATGGTAATACAGGTTTAATAAAGGCAGAAATTGAAGACATGAGATGTTATAGCATCTGATTTTTACATATTCAAATTATAATCTCAAGGGGAGTAATTTTTAATGTAAGGCTGTGCATGAAAAAGTATTTTTGCCAGTAATTTCAAAGGGGCAGATCGTTGATCTCTAATCATGGATAACTTTAGTGTCTAGTATTCACCAATTGGCTAATCTCACTTATCATGGACCCCAAATTTGGCTCTCTTTTTTTGTACTTTTGGGGTGGCCATGTCACCTGCACTTTACAAAAAGTGGGTCTCATGCTTAGTAAAATCACCTGTAATAATTCATAAGTATTTTTATTTCATTGATGACTTCACTAGTGCAATATTTTTTTTCCACATGGTAAATTATATATATTCACCTATAATTTCCAATTCTTATCCTCATCAATGTCATATTATCCAATATTTGGTAAAAATTAAGTTAGGTTGTAGGTTAACTATGTAGATTCCACATGCATCTCTATTCCAAAAATTTCCATGAAACTTCTTATCCTTTCTCACTTTGTCCCAAAAAAGATTTTATTTGGAACACATGTCTTTACTTTTGGGACTTTCTTTAAACCTGGGTATTCTTTTTTACGTTTGACTTGAAATAGGATTTAGGCCATTGATTTAGGATCCTTCAATGATTATAAACAATGGGGTTGTTGCCTCCATACCACCATTCAATAATTTGGATAGAAACTATAATGGTATAAGTGGGATAAATTTAACCTTCATTTTTGAAGTTCAATTAGGATTCATATAGTAATAATAATAATAATAAAGCATGGTTTTAAGGCATGTGTACTTCTATCGATGATTTTTATCAATAATGAATTTTTTTCCAGGATATTATAGAATTTTCATAGAATTGAAAAAAAAAACCAATAAAATTAATTTTTTTCCTACTCAAAAAAATTAATTAGCTGATATAAATTAATTATTTCCCCTAAACTAACATTTGATTCCCCATAATTTTATACATTTTTTCAATGGGGGGTTTCTTAAAGTTATCTCAGTCTCTAAGCCTATGTTTTCTAGTAGTGTCGAAACACTTAGTCATTTACTAGGAAAGGATCAATGGTCATCATTGTGACTGATTCATCTAGTAAAGGCTAAGCATAATAAAGGACTTATCTATTTTGCATTGCATACCAAAAAAGTTAATGATTGTCGAGCACCCCAATTAAGAATGAGCCTATATGTAAGTTGAGATGCCTTACTAGAAAGTAAATTGAATAAATAGTTTTGCTAAGAATATATAAAATTATATCTATATAGAATCCTAGTGCTAGTATAAATGTCAACAATGACCAAGTGTCAGCGTATTTAGATGTCGAATAGTTTAGTTTTGTCATATGAGTTTGTAATTTTATAAACAAGTATGTAAATCATTTTGGATGACTTCCATATGATATTTAATGTTTGTAGAGATAGTGAAGATGGATATTACATTCCATTAAAGATGGTAATGATCTCGAGGAATGTAGATCAAGCAATCAGAAAATTAGATATAAATGACAAAAGATGATGAACTATAAATTATTGATAAAGATCTAGAATTTTTATAGAAAAAATATTTTTGGAGTATTGTAAACCTAAATTCATTGTGAGAGAATGAGAAATAGAGTGTGTATGATGTGAACACAAGAATGCACAAATGAAGAAGAAGAAGACAAGGAAAAAATAGAGAAAAAATGCTAAGTCTAGAATCAAATTAGACAAGGGAAATCAAATTAGTAAAGGAGTGAACATAGATATCAAATTGAGAGATCACATGAGACATTATATAGAGGAAATAAAAAATTAGCTTGTAGAGAAAACTGAGGGTCAGGTACTTGATCAATTTTGAATTAGGGAAAATCTCTTAACTAAGTGATCCTAACTCATCTATATAAATCTTCTAATAGATTCCTTACTGATATTATAAGAGTAAAATAATTTAATGGGGAAAGACTGAATAGTCTTGAATCTTTCAATAGTGTAGACCCCTCATAGGCTAAATCATATATTATGATCAAACATTGTATCCATAATAGGTTAACCTTATTGTTGCAAAAGTGAATATTTGTGCATTTCATCCCCACTTTAGTTTTACCTTCACATTAAAGTTTTTCTAGGTTACCAAGTCATTTGTGTTTTGTGTTGAAAATTTCACAGATGATTTACTCTTCAAAATTATAGTATGTAATTTTGATCTAAGATATGAGATGACTTAGGTGTGAATTGAATGATTTGGTATTATATGTTAATGGTTAAGATCGTGATTGACCCATCGCCCCACCCACCCACCCCCCCCCAACCACATCTCTCAGTATCTTGATTCTCTAGATCATATGCATATCTAACCACTAGAAGGAATTAATCTTGGGGAGGAAATGAGAATTCCAAACATACTTCTAGCTTTCTAAGGAACATCCCACACTAATGATATTGTAAGAGGCCAACCTCACACTAAATTGTTGTGATGATTTGTTATCCCAAATTATTTTGTTCCTATCTAGGAAAAAATGGATATGAATTTTCCTTAAGAGGTTCCCCATCTCCTCATTTAGAGATTTTTCTATTAAATTTAGATTATCCATATTAAGAACTTCCCATTTGATATTCTTAATATGAGTGACCACCCTAGGGCCATAGTTAGTCATAGTAAGATCCTTCAAGGTGGATAAGTTGGTGCAAATAATTGGAGAATCACCAATTAACATAGTGCAAGATAGGAGAATTCCCAAAGGAGATGTCTTAGCCCCCAGAGAATAACCATACATCAAAAAGACAATACAAGATTCAAAATATGATAACAAACAAAACTCTTTATTCATATAATAACTGATTGCATGCATTATGCTTGGTTTTAAGGAATTTCTAGTTATGGACAAATAGAATAACTATTACAATAATAGTTCTGTAGGATCCCTCAAGATCCAATCCTGACGACTAGCTAGTCCAAATCCACATTGGTAGAAACCTTCAAGGAAGATCCAAACTTGTGCTCATAATCCCACCAAGCAATCTCCTTATTTCCCAAGTCTCAACTACTATCCTTCTCAAGCTTTACCAAGATCCATGTATAAATTGCTTCACATTTGACACTCTATCTACACACTAGGGAGAGCTTTGCTCACTGAGCTACCCCATCTTCTCTAGATGTTTGATGCCACACACCATAATGACTCACTCCATATAATAAATTCCTTAAGACTCCACAAGACCCTCTTGTTGGAATATTCAAATATGGAAAGAGTACTTATGAGAGGGGGGGGGGGGGGGGGGGTGAATCATAAGTATCATACTTTAGCCAATAAAATTTTTAACTGAAAGTAAATTGCATGCATGTAAGTATATCAAATAATCATGAAACCAGACACATGCATCAATAACACTTAACACTGAAATTTGGTAACCCAGAAACCCTCCAGGAATAAGAAGGTAAAACTGGGGTGGGGATGATACCCACTAAAATTACTGCAACAATATTGTTCAACCACTTCTAATGGTTTTCCCTCTTAAAGGCTTTACACTGTGTCAATAGTGACCTGGTTAGAGGCTTTTAAACACTTAACATGAAGTGTTACCCTCTTAAAGGATTTTATCACCTAGTTAAAGGATTTATCCAAATAGCTATTAAGCTAACCTATCATCATAGGATTTTTATTCTAATACAATTGCTAGAAAGTATTAGGTACAATAAACCTGACTGATTACAATCCTTGATTGCTGATTGCAGGCACTTGTTCTGCTTTCTCTGATCTGGATCCTTTTGTGATCTGATAATCCTCACTTCTGAAAATAGATTTCCTTTTGAACCCTTGTATATCTTCTCATACCTCTTATCTCCTCTATTTTTTACAATGAAGTTTTGTCTTCCTTATAAAGACATTTGAAGATTTAGGGTTAGGTATGGATCTACAATCCATATTCAATCTTCTTTTTCCACTCAATACTTATCTTTTGCTGATTGGTTGCATGCCTTTTCTGCTCAATTCTCCCTCTTTAATTAGGGTTTCAAAATTGATTAGGTAGGATACAATGTATCTACCCCATATCTTGTTTTCTTCTTGAAACTTCACCAGTTGTATCTTAAAAATGTTCTACATGGTGTTCTGTGCCACCAACTCATCATTCTTATCTTCCTTTTAATTTACAAATTTCTAGATAACAACCTTGTCGGCTTAGATCTGGCAAATCTTCGATTTCCTAAATAATTCAGCAACTTAGTATTATTGAGTTACTAATGCTCGGGACCTCTGTGTTACTCGGCACATATACCAGCTCGGCACTTGAACTTACTCGGCACTTGAACTTACTTGGCACTTGAACTTACTCAGTAACTGATCTTCACTCAGCATGCATGATGTACTCGGCATCCAATGTGGAATATGATTAAGTGTGTTGGCACTCAAGTGTCAAAAACATTATGATGTTAACAATCTCCCCCTTTGACATGAGTGACAAAAACACTTAACTAACCTTATAAGTACATTTACTAATCTGATTGGTATGTACATATTGAAAACTTTGATCAAAATTTATGTCTTACAATCTTACAATATATACCTCAAAATTTTTGTAACTCCCCCTGAGTTGATTGTGCCTTATCTGTATATTATTTTTATATCAATGCTCCTCCTTTGTATCTGTTCTCCCCTTATTAATCTGTATAGCTCCCCCTTTACAATCTATATCTCCCCCTTTTTGACACTTATGTCAAAGAGTGTTTAAGGGTTAAGACCATATTTGGCCAAGAATGTGCTATTTACTTCCATAATCATTCTGAGAGCTTCATCCCAATTATTCAAAGCAATTTCTAGTGACTTATGCTGGATGGCAGTCTTGGTAGCAAGACAAACAAGTGCATCTAATGTAGAAAGATTTGGATCTTTCTTGAGTACATTTTCAGCATATACTTGCTCTTTATGGAGTATCTCTAAATGTGTGGTAATGGAGGACTGGAGTTGTATTACTTTGGCCTTGATATTGGCCTCATCTGCTATTAATATAGCTATTTCTTTGTTTGTGTGGAGCGATTGAGAAAAATGCTTCACACTTTGAGCTAGATCACTTGGTAGTTGCACGCTTGAAATGCTCAAATTTCTTTCCAAGCTCAGTATCTTTTGGCTAGTTTCTTGTGTGAAGTATGAAAAATCACACAACTTTTTGTATAGTGAGAATATATTCTCAAGTACCTTTTTCACCTTATCAATGAGCTTTTCCAATTCTACTTGTGAAAGTGCGATTTGTCTTGATATTTTCTCATTCACTTTCCCTTGAAATTTCTTTTCTGACCATTCCATAAGTTTTGCATTGGTTTCTAGGTCTTCATTTGTCACCTGGTCAACAATATCTGTTAATTGCTCTGTGATATGCTTCGACTCCTCCGGTGATTGCAAACTGAAGGCATCCATAAAGATGTCCTTGATCTCATAAAGTGTTTGCTTATTTTTATACTCTTTCTTGAGTATTTCCTATCTTTTCCTTCTATTTAGTGCATCCTGCACTTCATTGATTTGATCAATGGTTATTGATTTTGAGTCATAACTTGGTATGACTATCTCTTCATCTAATTCAGGGTCTCCATAGTGAAGTACCCTTGCAACTCTGGTAGTGTTGGATGATGGTGCTAAAATTTGTAATGGCTTGTGTGAAGGAGTCCCCGAGGTAGGCAAATTTATTAGTGTTTGTATTGCCTCATGTTCTTTAGGGGTTTTTAGTATTTCCTCCTCTTTCTGTTTAACATGATCAATTATTGTTATCTGTGGAAGTCCACCTTGTATTTGTGCTGTAGGATCAGATGTAATGGTCTGTCCTGTTTGTTCTTTTTCTTGTTCTACAGCTGCACTTTGCTTTTGTCTTGCAGCATCAATTATACTAGTTGGTATATCAAATTGACTACTAGTAGTTGTGATAGAAGGTGGTTCTTGTGTATTCACATTATCTTTAACTATACTTTCTACTAGTTTCTATAACTCATCTATACTGACCAATATTGGTTCTGTACATAATATTGCTTGTTGTGTTGACTGGTCAAGAATTCTTTTCAAATCTTCTATAGTTAATGGATTGACATTCTGACTAGAAGTATTAGGAACATCAGTAATTGTTATAGTATCTGTAGGTGGAATGGATGCTTGTGGACGGCTAGGGGGTGGCAATTGTGTGTCTTGCACATTCTGATCTAGTTGCTCCTTTTGTTCAGCTGTTGCCATTGTATCCTGTTTTTGTGTCTTTTCCTCCTTTCTGTTTATCTTTTCTTCTTCTTCTTTCCTCTTTTTCCTCTCTTCTATTGGTATGGCTGCTTCTTCCTTGTATTGTTCCTCAAGAAAATATTCAATCTTTTTATACAAATTCTTCCATGATTTTATTATTCTTTGAACAATCTCTTCCATTCTATTTTGAAGTATAAAGAATGCCCTTTATTTGGGTGTGAACCTGTTATTATACCTTTTGACTGCTTTGCTAATTTTCTCTTTAGTCAAATCCAAAAATACACTAGATAGGGTTGATTCCCTCATCTCCTTCTCCATTTTAAAGCAAAAATGCCATCTGTCTTCTATAATTTTTGACAGCTCCTTTGGCAATTGACCATCTAGTTCAAGTGGGGTGTACTTGAACTGTGCCATCATTCCATACACTGTTTCCTCTATCTTATTTTATTCTTCTTTATTAAATTTACTAAAAATAACTTTATTTAAATTATTCAAGTCACCACTTGCAATCTTTTTACATAGGGTATCAACTGATGAATTGCTTACCTCTTCTATTTGCTCTTCGTCATTAGTGTTAGGTTGAGCCACATACTTTCTTCTTTTCCTCGGCTCTTCCTGAGATTCCTTGGCTTGTTTCTTTTTGGAAACTTCCTCTTTAGCCTTTTGAGTAGAGGCTCTTGTTGATGCTCTTGTTTTTGGCTTTTGAGGTGATGAAGTGGTAGCTTTCTTCTTTCTGGGCTTGGCTAAAGTCTGTTATGTTGCCTTTCTCTTCTTTGGCTCAGCTTCAGTTGGTGCTTCCTTGGCTTCTTCTTCCTCTGCACCTTCCTCCTTGTCTTCTCCAATGCCTTGGGTTAGTTCTATTGGCCCTTGTTGCTGCTCATCTTCATCCTCACTATCATCTTCTTCTTCTTCTGCCTCAGCCTCAATTTCTTTGCCAAACTTCTTCTTGATTTTCTTGACTAATTTATCTTTCTTCTTCAATGTAGAAGTAGTTTTTAATTCCATGTTTATTTGTTGGGTGATGCGACGTGCTCCCCTGCCCATAGGTGGTTAATTATGTGGTGTTCCATGTTCACTAACAGTCATGGCTTTTGGTGCAATGGCAAATGGGCCCTACAATTGGTATCAAAGCCTGGTTTTGGCTTGGTCATGGGTTCAAATCTCCTCGGTGCCATCCCGACCCGCGTAAGCACCTGGTACGCGCGTCAAGGGGGAGATTGTTGGGTGATGCGACGTGCTCCCCTGCCCATAGGTGGTTAATTATGTGGTGTTTCATGTTCACTAACAGTGGATTTTATGATCTTCTAATGTGACAGGTTGGGTGGCTTTCTCTTTGGATGGCTTCTATGTATGTCCAGTGGGAGTGGCATAATAGGAGGTGAGATCATTCATGTTTGAGATGCTAGATACTTTGATTTTGTTGCGGGTACCAGGATGGAGCACTTGGTGTATTTTGATCCATGATGGTGGATGTGCTGGGAGGGATTGTTCCCTTGTTCATTTTGTGTGGCTACGGATTGACCCTATGCAATGTATACAACAAGTGGGAGATTGTTGAGATAATGGGTGTTGCACACATTGCATAATATTGTGATTTTTATTATTTTATTTTATTATGTAATGTTGTGTCGAGATGGACGTGCAACATGTAAAGATTCCCATGGAATATTCTTGATGAGTTGTATTGTAACATTGTGAAAATATTTCATGTAATTATTTAATATTGGGGAAAAGAATTAAATGCCCAATATTAAATGTGGGGTCAGTGGGTTAGGTAGCACATGGTTTTAGCACATGGTTTATATAATACCACTTAGTGGTTTTGTGGGACTTGCTACTATATAAGCAGCCACAAGGGTAGTTGTTGTAGAGAGAGTGACAAGAAGACAAAAGGCAAGAGTCGAGCGGGACAAGGCTTGATAGGTTAGCCAAGGGAGCATTTGTGAAGGTTGAAAGCATGGCATGGGATGTGTGGATTCATGCTTGTTCACATAGTTTTCTCGGTTGTGGCTATGGCCATGAAGGCTTCCATGGTTGTATGGCAATAGTATTTTTGCTTCATAATACATGGTGATGGATGCTTTTGGAGGCTGGGTTTTTTTCCCTCAATGAGGGTTTCCCAGGGTATATCTTGTGTCACATTTTGTGGGTATGTTGTCTATTCTCTTGCATGTGGATTTTAATTCCATATTTATTTCAGATCTATTATGGGTTATGTGGAAATGGTTATTCTTTTTTGCCAAGTTTCCTTACATTATTTTTGATCTTACCACATCATAAGTGCCAAAATGTGGTGCATTTTTATTAGCTTCTTCTGCAAGTAGAGCTGTTATTGCTACAGAGGCTTGATCAACATCAAGTTCATATCCTAGTGGCCTAAGCCATCTTATTCTAGGTATAACTACTTGAATGTAAGTATAATCTATATCAACTAAGAAACATATGTCATTTGTATTCTTTTCTACTAATGAAGCTAGTATCCTTGACATTTGCTTCATGAATTTCTTGAAATCCTCAAAATAACCTGTCATTTGAACATCAAAATGTTCAGCCATTTGTTCAATGTATCCATTAATTTGTTCAACAATTGTTTTATCTAGATTCCATTTTACTTTCCCTATAGAAGGAAATTATTTCATCAAATAGAAGAACATACACATCAAAACTGATCCAAATTTGCATTGAGCTCCTTTGCTTTTCCTTATAGCTCCCAGATTTTCATTAATCTGTTGAAACATGAGCTCTACTAGATCATAAGTGTGATCTCTTTTGATTATCTTGTATGCAACATCAACTGCTATACAAGGTACACTGTTCAACCTGCTTGATTGATAGAATTTGTATGAAATAATTCTCACAGCAAAATTTAGTAGGGGATCTATGACTATGTCGATAGTCATTCCTCTATTGTTCTATTTGGCACCTATATTTTTCTCTATTATTTCCCTTTTGTCACTTTGCAGGGTCTTTGGCCGATTTAGGGTTGGAATACCAATAACCCTATGAACAATTTTCTTGGTAAATTTTACTGGCCTTGACTCTAACCAAAAATCTCCATCATGTATTCGGCTTAAAATTATCTGTACCCATTTTGTTTTAAAAATAGTCAGAAATGCTAGGGTTTTGGTCAATCCTTTTCTTTCTACTATTGAAAACTCATTTTTTAGTACTTTGTTTTCACACAGTTTATCATATGCATTATGAATTTCTAAGTCTCCTATGGCACCAATTTTGCAATTATAACATCTGCGAACATCTTGTACCATAACAACCTTATCCGGAATAACTGATAATGCTCCTGCAGGATCATTCTTCTATGCTACTTCTGGAATGGGCTTAAATTTAGGTTGTTTTACTTTGTTACTGACCAACTGAACTTCATGACTTTCTAAACCCTTGGTGGTTCCTGACCCAAATGCCATTATTTGCCAAACTAGGGTTTATAATTTAAACAAGTTTATAGGTCCTACGTAGCTCGACACTTAAGTAAAATACCTTAAATCGATGAAATTTGTCTTGGATCATTGTTGAAATCTTTTATGAATGGATTTTGAGCTGCTCTTGATCTTCTCCGCTCATTTTTTGGCTTTGCTTCTTGTTCGAATGGTGAGAAAATGATCGAAAATCAAATTTATGTACCCTTCAAAATGGAGTAATAAATGCTTAGTATGCTGCCAACTGTCTACTTGGCTTATAAAGAAATTTTGACCTAACTTGGCTTCCATTATTTCCATTTTACTCGGCTTCTATTGGAGTTATTCAACTCAGCATCAATTTTTAGCTCGGTCGCTGTTGGGAGCTCAACATCCAAAGGCAATTCGGCATCAAAATTTAGTTTTATCTTAACATCTTGTTTCATGTGGATTTATACTTTGCTTAACTTCCTTTTCTTGGGACTGATGTATGATATAGCTTTGTATATCAATCCTGTGTGCTTCTTGTGCTTAGTTTGATGAAGTATGATCACTTAACCCATTGGGTGAGGTGATCCCTCCACTTGATGTGTTGCAACCTTCCTTCTTTTTCCAAGTCTTATTCATTTTCCCTCTTATCTTTTCAACATCAATTATTTTTTTTCCTTTGTTATCTTCAGTCTTGGGTGCCTTTGATCTTGTAGGACAGTTTCTGCTTATATGACCAGTTTTCAAGCAACTGAAACATGTGGTTTAATTCAACCATCTTTTGTAGTTCCCTCTAAAATTTGTTCTTATGCAATTATGTGGGATATGTCCATATTCTTGACAATAGTGACAGCTGTTTCTGGTGTTGTAATCCCAAAATTCATGGTTTGATGTTTTTGCTGGTTGATTTACTATCCACATAGGTTTTGATCTGCATTCAAATGCCCTATGTCCATACTTTTTGCAGTTATAACAATTTCCATCAAATATTTGAGTCCTTGTGACATTGGATCTGCAATTTTGTGTCATATGTCCTTGCATGTTACACTTGTGACCGAAAATTTTGGGTATGTTTGATTGATTAAATCTTCTACTCCTGCACACATTAGTTGTATGTCCCTTCTTATTACAGAAATGACAAGTGGGTTTTGAATTCTTACCTTCATCACTTCTTTGTTCAGCACTCTTTGATGATTCTCCAACTTTAGTGTTGTTGTATCCTAGTCCTGATGTATCATGGGCAGATTTTGGTGATTTCAGCAACTGTTCAAAATACTTGATTGCCTCACTTGATTTGTTGAGATTCTCTGCTACCTCTTTTTCTCTGTTCAATTCATTCTGCATTTTTTCATTTTGCATCTTCAAGGTAGAGATCTCAATATCCTTTACATTGAGTTCATGATGAAGATTCATCATTTGGGCAAGTGTATCCATCTGCATGTTTGAGATCCTTGTCAGTTCAGTACATTTTTCTTCAAGCCTGTTTGCAAGATTCCTTTTGTCATTTTCCATCATGACCTTATCATCAACTGCTCTTTTCTTTTGTTCAGTAATTTCACATATCATTATAGCCTGTGATTCATGTTCCATCTTGAGAGTTCTTATCTCTTCTACTTGAATTTTATTTTTCTCCATCAGTTCTGCTATTGCTGCATCAAACTCTTTAGTGTCTCCACTAGAAAATATGTTGGTGGCATCAATCTCCTTGTAGTTTATATCATTTTCAGCTATGGCTAGATCCTTCCTCTTTTTTAATGAGTTTCTCAACTTGTTTCTAAATTCCTCCAAGCTATGCAAAGCAAGTTGCACATCTATCACCTGATTTTCAATGATCTTTCCAAGTTTGAAGGCTTCCATCTTTAGATCTTTTCCTCCAAGTTGTTAGGCTTTTCCTTAAGAGAACCTAGATTAGGCTCTGATACCAATTGTTGGAATATTCAAATATAGAAACAGTACTTATGAGGGGGGAGGGGGGGTGTGGGGGGGGGGGGGTGGTTGAATCATAAGTATCATACTTTAGCCAATAAAACTTTTAACTGAAAGTAAATTGCATGCATGTAAGTATATCAAATAATCATGAAACCAGACACATGCATCAATAACACTTAACACTGGAATTTGGTAACCCAAAAACCCTCCAGGAATAAGAAGGTAAAACTGGGGTGGGGATGATACCCACAAAAATTACTGGAGCAATATTGTTCAACCACTTTTGATGGTTTGCCCTGTTAAAGGCCTACCCTGTTAAAGTCTTTACACTGTGTCAATAGTGACTTGGTTAGAGGCTTTTAAACACTTAACATGAAGTGTTACCCTGTTAAAGGATTTTATCACCTAGTTAAAGGATTTATCGAAATAGCTGTTAACCTAACCTATCATCATAGGATTTTTATTCTAATACAATTGCTAGAAAGTATTAGGTACAATAAACCTGACTAATTACAATCCTTGATTGCTGATTGTAGGCACTTGTTAAGCTTTCTCTAATCTGGATCCTTTTGTGATTTGATAATCCTCACTTCTGAAAATAGCTTTCCTTGCGAACCCTTGTATATCTTCTCATACCTCTTATCTCCTCTATTTTTTATAATGAAGTTTCATCTTCCTTATAAAGACATTTGAAGATTTAGGGTTAGGTATGGATCTACAATCCATATTCAATCTTCTTTTTCCACTCAATACTTATCTTTTGCTGATTGGTTGCATGCCTTTACCGCTCAATTCTCCCTCTTCAATTACGGTTTCAAAATTGATTAGGTAGGATACAATGTATCTACCCCATATCTTGTTTTCTTCTTGAAACTTCGCTAGTTGTATCTTAAAAACATTCTACATGGTGTTCTGTGCCACCAACTCATCATTCTTATCTTCCTTTTAATTTACAGATTTCTAGATAACAACCTTGTCGGCTTGGATCTGGCAAATCTTCGATTTCCTAAATAATTCAGCAACTTGGTATTATTGAGTTACTGGTGCTCGGCACCTCTGTGTTACTCGGCACTTATACCAGCTCGACACTTTATGTTACTTGGCACTTGAACTTACTCGGCACTTGAACTTGCTCAGCACTTGAACTTACTCGGTAACTGATCTTCACTCGGCATGCATGATGTACTCAGCATCCAATGTGGAATATGATTAAGTGTGTTGGCACTCAAGTGTCAAAAACATTATGATGTTAACGCCTCTTACTTATAGCCAACTAAGCCACAAGTTAGCCTAGCCCAATAAAAAATTAAAATAAACCCTTATATAAAATGTCCATGCAAGCCACAAGTCAACTACAACACATGTTAAATACCTACAACCCAAATTAAATACTCAAGTTGGCCCATAAAAAAATTGGGTAACATAGAACCAAGATCAAACTAAGCATCAAAGAAACCGCATCGAGTATCAACTTTTCACCAAGCATAACCAAGCTCCTGCAATATATGCTAAGAAACATCTTCATAGACCAAGTTCTTCCATCAATAGAACTCCTTCAAATATTTAAAAATTTGAGGAAAACTACATCCAAGCTTCACTGACCTCCTAGCATGTGCTAAGTTCTTGTATGAATCATTGAGCACCTTAGACGATCAAGTGTCCCAAGCTATATTGAGCTCCTATGACAATCGAGTACCACAAGGATCACCAAGTCCATTCATCGACCAAATTCTTAACCAAGAATTTCAAAGAGATGACTTAGTGAACTCTACAAAACACCTCTTCTCCAACCAAGTATCAGGCGAAGAACCCTCTAAAGAAACTATGAAGCCTCCTCCCATGAACTCCAAAGTAGCAACTGAGAAAACCCAAGATGATCTTGCATCTCCAATCCACCATCTTCCTAGAACCTAACTATGTTCCCATCCCCAATGCCTCATTCCACTCCTTCTCTTAAGGACTTAGTTCTTTTAACATTATTATCCCAGATCCTTGATCCATTCAGGAGGTTAGCTTTATATAAAAATTGGCTGAAAGGTGTTCCATATTAATGTTTGGTCCTCATAATTCTACACTACCCTCTACAGTCCATGGATAATCACGATCCAATATTAGCCATGAGAGCCTTATTTGAATCTCCTAATAACCTTAGGTTAAACCCTTCACCTAAGATTTTGGTCTACTTGAATTTTCTCCTAGCTCAAAAGAATCATTCTTATTGTTTCCTTTGTTCCTCATGACCATAGAAAATTTGTTTAATTTTTTTCAAAGATGTACTTGAAGTGACTTAAAATCTTAGATAGGAAATAAAATAGACCAAAATTCCTTAAAGAGAGATAGCAATAAGTTGGGGGTTCTCTACATTGCTAAGTACCTAACCTTCCCAACTCGCCAACTTCTTTTGCATTCTTTCAATCGCCTATCCTAGAATTAATGGATCACTTCTCTCACTATAAGGGGTAAATCAAGATAAGTGTCAGTGAGGGAATTAATCACTTGACAGTTAAGTTCACTAGTTATTCAATGATGGAGATTAGTATTTATGTTCAAGAAATATAACTTGCTCTTTTGATAACTGATACATACTATCCTAAAATCTTTGCATATTGGTTCAAAGCATTCTTCTAGTCTTTAGCTTCCCTTACAGATTAAAACCCATATGAAAAAGAATCATCAAAAAATTGTTTCGTCAACTTTGGTTGTAGAGAAGTAGCCAATTTAAATCCAATGATAAGTAAATGTTAATGCATGTTTCAATGTGTCTACCTAATTTATGTAAACATACATCATCAAATGTCTACTTGATAGCACTATCTATGGTAAAAGATCATGGCAATGATAATGAGTGTGGCTATGCCCCAATTAAATATAAAATGAATGCGTACATAATAGAGCTTGGAAATTGTATATGTTAGTGCCTCAAGTACAATCATGTTTATATATTACATGCATTCAATTATATGCTCCTTAGACAATTCTAATGAGGGATATGCGGTTCTAATAATAGAAGACATATGATTATTTGATTCTTAAAACTTAACAAAGATATATTAGCCTTAGCTTTGGGTATCCCATTACTTATGAATCTTATTATTTGTCTCTTACAACTAAGAGGTAATTTATTGTCTATGAGTTCATAAACTTGAATTCATCTAATTTATAATATGTAGGGTTGCATTTTAATGAATTCTAAAATTGATCATCTTTATATTTTCTAGGATTACACATGAATGAATTTGATAATTCATGTAGAGGTTGAGACCATTATAGAAATGTTGAACATAAAAATTATGCTCTTTTCAAATAAAATGATTATGTTTTATATGTAAGTTTTAGCTATACAACTCATTATCTATCTGAATCATATGTTAAAGTACTATTTTAGTGAAACTAACTCTTTCTCAATTATAAATGCCCATGAAAGAAGAAGACAAGAAATCTCAATTAATTGTCATGTTGGATGAAAAAAAAATGAGCATGAGAGCCAAGAAGAAACTAAGGCTTAACAAAAGGATTGCAAATGAGAATGGTGCAAAGCTCACCAAATGGAAAATATATTTTTAGAGCCTTGGCAAATCATCTTGAAGGTAACCAAGAGAAAAAGTCAAAATATCATGGTATGGTAGTGGAGTACATTATAAATCATCATTGAGACTTTGAGTCCTTTTTTTCGTAAAGATGATATAAATTTTGAAGAATAATATGATAAAATAGAAAAAGATCAAACTTAAGTAGACCATTGGGAGATTTATGTAGCCTCCATGGTGATGCAAAAAAACATCCATGTCCACCATTTGAAGGGCCAAGTATCCTAGCTGTACAATTTTGATATCTCAGTTACTCCCACACTTTGTCACATGTCATGATAGAAACTAGTAAAAATGTTTGTACTTCATTAATAAGAATGTCAATGCTGCTATATCATGCATTATTTTGAAGTAGGATGATAAAAGTACAAACCATAATGATCAAGAACCTATAAAGTTCATTTTAGATGAAAAAGAGTGCAAAGATGGTGACAAAAGTTGTGAAGGGATATGTGCAGGATCATGATGTGCCCAAAAATAATGATCTGAAAAATATGTAGTCCTACCTCAAAGAATTTCAAAATTTTATTCAATTTTTTCTCACCCATCGTAATAATAAATGAAACTAATTAATATCTTTATAAAACCTACTATATCTTTTGATACCAACCATATATGGTCAACTTCAAAAGCATTCAAAAAATGTGTTTTTTGCTTTTCTTGTGTATTTTTTACTTCAAATATGTAGCTGATGACATTTTTTCACCAAAATTTGATAAAATGAAAAAAGTTTCCTAAGAATATTCTTAGCTTTCTATAACTATAATGTTTGTCAAATTATGGGTCCAGTAAGAGATTATTACTTATTTTCTGATGGAGTTAAGTGTTGATTGACACACTGCTTGAAAAACAACTATAACTTTCAAATGGCACAACATTTTTCAAATCTAAAAAATGCATCACATTTTATGCTTCCTCTACTATAAGGAAAATATTAAATTAAATTAAAGTTTGTAGAGTTTTGAATGAGTTAAGGTGGTCAAACACAAGAATTATTTAATTAAAGTTTAGAAACTAAATTCAATCTCTTAGAGATTTTTTTCTCTCAAGTTTTTGATATAAAGTTTATGACAAGTAAAAAATTGCACAACAAGTTGACATAACCCTGATTTGTTGGTTTTATATTGGCACTTAAGAGCATAGTTTGGTTGGCCATGATCCTACACATACCCGAAGAAGATAATTTATTGAAAAGATAGGATGAACCTCGATGAAAGAAAAGTTTAAGATGGTGTACTCCATAGGTACTAAGGAAGAGAAAATAATAAAAATTTAAAAATTATCTTACCAATATTTTACTATGCATGTAAAATATTATGAGTAAACTCTCTATGTCAACACTACAGTGACATCAGTTGATATATATAAAAGTATGAGTGTAACCCTTGCACCCTTCAAAGATGCAAACATTAGTAATAAATACATTGAAAATATTTATTTATAGAAATATTAAGCATATAAGATATTCCCAATAATTTATATCAAAATTTATTCAAACCTTCCATAGTAAACTATGTTAATTTGGGCCACCATCAAGAGTACAAGATTTTCTTCATCCACTTTCAACCATACGATTCCATAAACTAAACACCAATGAAAACACGCATATATCAAAAAGAAATGAAATAAAAATGTCATCTACAGGTTATATCATTAAATCCACTCAACATATATAATGAATGTTTAAAAGATAAAGTATATTCAATCCATAACGAGTACATTGGTGTATTTAAATATCGCGCCCTATAATCGAATTCTATGAAAATAATTGGTTCGAATATATTTGTTTCTCCCATACAAAATTCCGCTTGAAATCATCCTTTAATGACCTGCAATCATCTCACTAGAGAAAACGACAATGTTAGACTGTAGCAACTAAGAATATCGCATCCACTTAATTATCCATCTCAAAGTTTGTGAGCAGTAAAACAAAGACTAATCTGAATTTATACTTGAAAAATATCTAAATCATGTATTTCTATTGTTATCAATTGTTTTAAAATCTTTGCAAAGAGATGTAATGATAAATAAGCTATAAGAATCGGCCATAACAGTAGAATAAGTAAGATGAGCTAGGCACACCCAATTCCCCAAAATCAAGGTTCTATATTTAGGGACAGATCAAATATATACAGATATAAGATTACAAAACTTCTAACCACACATATCAATAGTGAAGTCATAAAAAAATTAAGGAAAAATTAGAATGAAATTGAAAGATGGTGCTTACTACTGTTTATTTCAATTTTTTCTATCAAGTACTAAGCTCTTGCATTCAAGTTCTTGATTTAAAAATTTATCATAAACATTGTTGCTATTCACCAAGACCAAATGAACTAGAAGAACTGAATGTGTTTGGTAATTTTAGTTAGAGTACCTCTACAACATTCGATTCTTCAATGTAAAGAAGGAGAATGGCATAAATCTCATGACTGCTAAGATAGTGTTCTATGACTCACAGAGTTCCCCCAAACTTTTCAGCAGATAAACTGGGGGAACTCAGAGAGGCCAGAACATACATATTGATACAGGTTCCATGCTGTTGTTTATATGCTTCTATTCTCAAACAAGAATGAAGATTTATAGGCCCTCAAAGAAGCAAGAAAATCTGGTGAACAAAAACTATAAACATTAGATACACTGAACTTGGACCATTTCCTGCAATGCGTCGCCGTAACACTCCTCTTTCAATCTTACCTTCAAACTTAGCTTACAATATTCCAAATGTATGGCTCAAAAATGTTAAGCCACTTTTCTCGAATATACGTCTCCAATGAAGGATTATCTATTTTATTCTAGATGTTTTCAAGCTACGTATTGTAGAAGGATAAACTTCATTACATTTATCGATATTGGCCTATATTATCCTATTGACCAATTGACCAATTCTCATCTTTACCTGCATGCTTAGTTATGCAATGAATTCCTTGCTAAATAAGGGATGTTTAATCATTTTAATTGTAAAGATTGAATAATGGGAATTATTCTTTAAAAGATTCTCCACTGGTTGTGAGCAATGGATTGTAGTTAGTACGAAGAGAGTATATTTATAATAGAAGTCATTATTGGTAAAATAAATATTAATAACAAAAGTTCTATAGAGCTAGAGTCCCGCCTAATGCCAAAAGTAAGTAAAGATAATTTATTATAAAATGAGTTTTTATCATTACATTCCAAGTGATACATTAAAATTGTACCATCAAAAAAGGTTAAGTTATTGTTAAAATAATTATAAAAATCTAAATATTGTTGATACTTGAGATAACTATAGGCTCATTTAGTTATAATTGCATAAATCTATAAAATATTTAAAAATATATAAATATAAATATAGAAATATATAGATATAAATATGTACATCAATATTTTTAAACTTTATTTATTAAAAAATAATTAATTAAAATTTTATTTTAAAGAAATATTAAAATCTTATTCAATTATCTATTGTTTGCATATTTCTTATTATTAGTTTTTCAAATCAAATTATTTGACATTTTAAAATCATAAATTAAAGAAGATAATTAAAAAACATTAGAAATCTACAATGATTTTACTTTTACTTATTTCTTATTGGTGGTATAATACATTTTTGAGGCTTTGAATGGAAAATTAAAAATCCATGGCAAAAAAATGAATAGCATATGACAAAAGAGATATGTTTCAAAAAAAATCAAAACTCAAATAAAAATAGAACCAAACATTAGAATTGTGGTTTAATAATATGGAGTGTAAGAAAATAAAATGTAAGAATTTGAAGAGAAAACATAACTCTTCCCCTATATATGCAGGACTCATAATGAAGGCATTTATTTGTTAAGAGAGGGGTAAATGCTTTGACCTGGAGCTATGAACCAGTGAACCAGTGAGGCCACAAATGGGGGACCTCATCCCCATTGGATTTGAACCTTGATGGCAAGGATAACAACTTAACAACTTAACCATCACAACATGCCACTATTGGCATAATGAAGGCATTTATTTGATATTAATAGTGAGAAAGCAATAATTAGATTATCTTTACTATTCTTATTATTATATTATGTTGTATTTTTAGAGAAGTAAAATAAAATTATTATAATGTAAATAAATAAAAGTAGTAAATGTAGGGAATAAAGTATTCAAAAGAAAAGAATAATTCAAATGAAATTAACTCTTCATCAACGTTAATTTTCTTATGTCTAAGAGAAAAAATAAGTTGCATTAAAGTTACCAAATCTAATAAATAAAATTTTAATTCATTGTATAATACTATTAGATAAATCCATCTTTACTAACATCATATTTAAGATAAGATCATAGATCAATTGTAACACTTCTTAAACCTTTTTGAAGAGAATCTCATAAATACACATCATAATTAAACATAGTTATTACCTTAAGTTTTTTATTCTATTAAAAAATATATATATATACTTTAATGAGTAATTAATTTTTTTATTTTTACATATTCTATATAATCATTTTTAAAATTTTTTTATAGAGATTTTGAATTTTATAATTTTTCAAAATAACTTTTGTACAATTTGATTGGGTGAACTTATTTACCAATAGATTTTAAAATTAATATTTTTTAAGAGTGGTTTTTTATTAATGTAATGTGATTCATATTTGTTTAATAATTTTTGAATGTGAGTAGGTTGATTTAGGTTTTAATAGTTTAATATTTAATTTTCTTATTATATGATTTTTGTCATTTAAAAATATTAAAAATATATTATTTATATTATAATTGTTTAAGAAATATTATTTTATATTATGATTATGAAAATATTACTATTTTCACATGATAATTTATTTATATTATATCAATAATTATATTTATTAATAATTTTTTTAACATACTATAATAAATTTAGTAAATTAAAATTAGATTTATATAAAAACTGAAGAAAAGTACTAAGCCATTGTGTGCACTTGTTAGTATTTTTTGTAGGTAGTACACTATTGTAATCATTTTTCATTATCTAGTGATTAAATTATTTTATTTCAACCAATAACTATTAATAATGTTATCTTTCTAATTTTCTCCTTTAATAATTATCTAAAATACTTTTTTTAAGAATGATTGGCTGAAATGTTTGGGGTCTTATTACCTAATTTCTAGCAAACACTACCTCTTAATTTTTGGATGCAGTAATATTTTAATTTTATATTTGTCTCTGTTATACAAATAAATATTATGTATTAAATATTCTATAAATGGTTTCCATTTAACTTGTTTTAATTGTTACATTAAACAAAAGTTTTGTTATTAAAAAATAAATCTCAACATTACAAAATTCCTAGTGGACAACATTATGGAAAATAATAATTTTCTTTTATTTCTTTTAACTATTTCATATTTAAAACTAAAATTTCTCAAATTGTGGCATAAATTGATCTTGATTCATTACCTCACTTTTAGTTTAATTTAATCAAAATTTAAATTCAAATATCTTAATATAAAATATAATTTTTTTTTCTCTAAAAAAATCCATTTTTTTGTGTTTAAATTAACTTATAACTATCTATCTAATATCTATATATCATGTATTGCTTTTGTCCACTTAATATACATATATTATATAATACTAAGAGTGGGGGGAGGGGGTGAACTATTGTTCTACAAAAATTTGCCCACAACTGGATATTATTATTTACTTTGCAACATGCATATGAAAGTAAAACAATAATGTTGAAAAGTAAAAAAAACTATACTCAAAGAAAACTCATAACACCATATTGGGAAACCCTAGCTAAGGGAGAACCATCATGGTGATGAATACCACAATATGATCCACTAAGCAAAAGAGTCTTGTTAAGGATATTGACCATGTTAGGAGTCTATGAATTACAAATAGTGCCTTGATCCTTGTTAGGGAATTAAGCCATGCTAAAAGCCTCAGCCCTATTAGGGGTTGGTGGTACAATTACAAGTGTATGTAAGAAGAGTTCATTACCCTAACATGTAATTATTCAATATAGTGTCTTTATAAAAAAATGAGATAGATACAAAACTTGTTGATTGCTGACTATTGTACATCACATAGCTCTGATCTTACACCAAAATTTGCATCATAGATGTCTCATACAAGTTCTATATCACATACTCAGTTCGGATATGCTTAATATACTTCACATTTGCATTAACTTCCATTCATTTACTTCACAAGTAGTGACTCTTTACTTATCCTCTTTTCTTTCACAAAATAATTGTATAGTCAGCTTCATGCATTCAAATGTTGTTATGCTAACTTAGGGTAAAAATATAGGATGTTTTTGATTAAGAAACATAGGTTTTATAGGGATCCTAAAACCCAAAAGTTTTTATAAAATAGCTAGCAAAATAATATTAAATAAAGTCTATACCCAATACTTCTACCTACATAAGGCCAAAACAAAAGATAGGCCAATGGTCATATAGCAAAAGCCAACAAATCGACAAACAAAAGGACATGATAGGAAATAAAACCCTTACTATTCAATCTTCCTATTAGTTTCCTGCATGGTTTCAACCACTTCATTAACAGTCTAGATCTCCACAGTTGCACACTCTTGGTTCATATCAGTAGCACGTTCCACTGGGCCCTTGGTCACATTCATTTCCTCCTTAGTCTGCCTAGATATCTCATTGACCCCTTTCATCCTTTTCCCCACCAATGCCTGTGTTTTTCAATGATTCGCCCAAGTTGTTGATGTTCTCATTAAGAATGTTAACAGTGGCAATCACCTGGTTAGCAAGATTTTGGTTCAATATCTCCATCTTTTGCACCCTTTTCTTGACCTTAAAAATATGATCCTCCTAGTAAGCTAAATAACCATGATCGCTACTCTTCCTTTGGCCTTCCTCCTGGCTCCTTTTCTCCTTGAGCTCTTCAATCACATGGAATATTCACTTAATTGAGTAGAAGTTGTCTATAATATTGTTTTTGGCATTATTGAGTAGGTTGAGCGCTATCTCCCTTGCATTGTCTAAAATTGCTACCAAAGGTAGATCTATCAGTTCCTCGAAATGAAGTTTTCCCTCCTTGTCTTTGAGAACTTGAGGATTTATTGTCTCTTTGACTATCTCCATATTTGTTGTTTTGGTATTGAATTTTCTCCATGCCCTCCTCCTTTCTTTCATTACCTCCTCACCACTGTCTTCCACCAAAATTTGTTTTATCTTCTTCTAGGGAGAATAGAGGGAAGGGTAGGGGCCAGTAATCTCTGGTGTCTTGTTGCTTCTCCTTTCCAGAGGTATATCCTCCTTAGCCTTCCTCTTCTTGGGATTCCCAGGCAGAATAATGACATCCTCCTCCATCTTCTCATCCTCCAACTCCATTCCCTCCTCATCTTCATTATACTCCTCCTCCCTATGTTCCACATGATAAGGTGTTCATCCTCTGGGGATCTTTCTACATGGAACAATAGTAGTAGAGGGAGAAGGATTTCCCCCTCCCCTTTTGGCTTCTTACTTTTTGAGGGGGTATTATCCTCTTCATCTGAGCTATGAATTTGGGTATTGTCAAAGTCAAAAAAAATTGAGCTCCCAATATTCTCGAAGCTTCCCTAGAGTGGCCTAAGGGTTTGCCCCTAGTATGGGTCTTGAGATATTCATAGACTAGAAGGAGAAAACCCTCATGAAGAGCTGAGTTTGTACTAGGTTTCTTCTTACAACCCTTGCTCAAAGAAGTGAATAGATATAAAGGAAAAGAAATTTTTATTCCATGTCTAAAATGATTTAGTATAACAAAGTGGTTCATTCTGACTATGTCAAATCTAGTATCCAAGTAATGAATTAAATGATAGCCCTTAATACATACCTCCATAGCTTTTCTTATTGAATCAATTTTGAAATAAGTCTTGACCTTCACTAAGTTCTTCCTCTCTTCCACATTCTTCACAAAATATTTCATTGTATTTGCTAACATTTTCTTGTCCCTGTAAAAATTTACTCCCTTTTGAGGAATCTCTGTGACAAGGGCAATCATTTCCATGCTCACCTGGTGAGAAACCCTGTCAATTTTCACTCATCCATCTTAACAGCTATTCGCAATGAGCTTAGTAATCTCTTTGTCAAACCAATAGAGTTTTTCGATGTGCCTCGCTATTCCACCCTTCTCTAGTCTATTTAAGACCTTTGTTGTTTTTCTCATTTTTCCACCTCCCCAGTTAGCTCCTTCCCACTCCCTTCCCCAACCATCTTGATCTCCTACAAAGAAACCCTAGACCAATGCTCTAACCCTCACAGTCTTCTTCTTTCTAAGTTTCTCAATTCACCAAATCTTTTCTGGCTCTAGCAGTTTTAATGGAAAATAAAAATGAGACTCATAAAATGTGCTAGAAGTACATGAAATGATGGGATCTCATAACCTCTTCTTGATTCTCATTAAAAACTTGTCTTTCATGTCGTCCTACATATCTTTCCATTATTAAGTCTAGATTACATTCGTACTCCCCTAGATTTTTTCTAGAATTAGAATATCTTTCATGGCCACCAAAAAGTTGTCTCCACTATGCCACATCATCATCGTATTTTTGGTCACCGCCCCATTTGCAAACTAGTCTACAACAAAATTTGCCTCTCTATGCATGTGGCTGACATGGACTAGTTCGAATGTTCCCTACACAATTAAGTAATTATTTCATGACAAAATAATTCCTTAACACTATTTTCCTTTTTTTCCCTTGTGCTCTATTCTTTTATGTATATTGCCTTTACTAGTGTTTTACTTGCAACTTTTTTCAAACTATTCGTACTGATCTACACACTTATGTACCTCATCATGAACTCTTTTCTATCTTTCATTAACTACAAATGTTCCAAATATCTGTGTAGCCTTTACAATATCAAAAATTGTCTCTGTACTACTAGTGAAACTCTCTAACTCTAAGACAATTTTATGTGTCTAATTGCAAAATCTCCAACAATTTATTTTGCCATTTTTTTTTGAGATATATGTTGCCATAAATGACAACCCTAACTCATCCTACCTATCCATATTTCTAAAAACATAACCCTTTGGCATTTATGGAAACACATGGGAAAATTGGCTAAGACTCAAAATGTTATATAGAAATAAAAATAAAAAATGGCCTACAAAAGTCTTCACAATTTCAAAATTACAAAAAATTGTGGATCATTACTAAGTAAAATTTCTCCCCCTTAGTGTATGCTTTATATAATTTTCCCTATATACTTCCCCCTCTTTGACATCAATGGCCAAGGTGTCAAAAACTTATGTCCATATATAAATTGAGACTCATTACCTCTTCTTAGGTTGTTAGGTGAGAAATGAACTCACCAAAAATAACTAGAATACTCTTCATGTTCTTCTCCAATGAGTCCTTTACTCCTTCTAAAATGTTGAGAAGAGTGGACAACCCATAAGATGCAATATCCATTGCATTTAAATTTGAGTTAAAAAACTATTAAAGGATGTCTTGATAGATAGAAATTCCTCTAACTGACATTAAAAGGTGCTTAATTTTAGAGATAGGTATTCTCTCAGAAGTAAGAAACTATTTGTTATCCTTGGCTTCCTATTTTCTAGCAAACTTATCTCATCATAAGTCTTGCTAACATGTGACTCAATTACTTCAATCTACATACTAGGTTGACTGAACATGTTTTCCAATGCTTCTAATTTTGCACACTTACCTTTAAGATTATTACTATTGTCTTTTTTCAAGCTAAAAGACATTGTACATTTTTCATTTCAAGCTTTTCCTTCAACCTACCACTTCCTTAATGCCTTGATGCATGTATCAAGACTCAATAAATAATTTCTAATGTTCTAATAGAAAGTGCCAAACATCTAAGCATCATGCTAGGCTTGAGCTTGTGATGCTACAACCTCTAAAAAACTTGTCAATTCAACATCAAATTCTTGAATCACATTGTTTGTTATATCCTCATGGTTTGGATCAAGTGACTTCACAATCATGAATCCCTGCAATTTGTCACTTACCTCCATAAGAGTTTTATGTAAACTCTTAAACATATTTATTCTTTCTAATAATCTTGTTGAGGGATGATATCAAATATTTTTTTCGTCATCATTTGAACTAGTTCGTGTAGCTAAGGTGAGGGATGTGTTGGGTACACTTTCTTTCTCATCCTCCTCTACTTTCTTCTTAATTTTTTCTTCTTCTCTTCTCTTTTCCTCATCCTCTTTCTTCTTATTGTCTTGCTTTCTTTTGATTTCTTCACCCTTTTTCTTTTTCTCCTCTTCTTCTTCCTTATTTTTCTCTTTTTCTTCTTCTTTTCTCTTCTAAATTCCTTCTTCCATCTTTCACTTCTCTTCTTCCTCTTTCCTCTTCTTGTCCTCTTCTTTGTTCTTTTTCTTCTCTTCCTCCTTCTCTTCCTCATCTTCTTCTTTCTATTTCCTTTTATTTTTTCCTTTTTTCTTCTTCCTCCCCTCTTTTTCTTTCTTTTCATCTTCTTTTCTCTTCTTTTTTTTGGCTTTATTTTTCCTCTTCTCCTCTTCCTCATCTAATCTAGAGTACAATAAGTGATATTGCTAATAATTTTTGGTCTATGATCCTTGAAATGATCTTCTATGTCATTTATTGTCACCTTTGTGGAACCAACTTGCATGGTGTCAGTCCCAATAGAAATCTGCAAAGATAGATCTATTATTTGAGTACCATAGGCTTCCATTATTGTTGGTGCACTCTTTTCAATAAACATAGGGATTTCTCCCCCTAAGTTCACCCTCAATTCTTTAAATTTGGGTATAGAAGTCATGTATTTGAAAATGGCTTCTTCTGTCTCCATTTTTATTGTTTCATACTTTACTCCCATCAAAAGAAGTTCTCTTCTTTTATTTCTTAGTAAGGGCTCAATAACCTTCAATATGTTCTGCATGTCTTCATCACTATTGACTTCACAAAAATTCCTTATCATATTCTCTCTTATTTTTTTATCCTCATATATAACTCTTCTTCAAGTATTTAGCAACTTATTATATAGGTCCTTTGGTAAATGTCTTTGTACATCTCCAAATATTTTATTCTTTAAAATCACATTTCTTACTACTGCATTCTCTACCTATATTTTATCTATATTTATATACTTATTATAAAAATTATTCAATTAAATGAAATTGTTACCATTGATGATTTACATATTTAAATCTTTTCCTTTGGCTTTCAAGGCCTCTTTCTAGTAGTTGTCCTTGCTTCTTTAACTAATTATTCTATAGGTCTATAGTCTATTTCTTCTTTATCTTTGGATGTATCAAATTCACCTAATTCAAACATTTGTAATGTATTTCTTCTCTTTCTAGGGCCACTCAACAATTGGTTGGTCCTTTTCTTACTAAGTTAGTCAACCTATTGTTTCACCTTAGTGAGTCTATATGATTTACTTTTGGCTAGAGGAGTGGATGATTTACCTTCTAATGTATGTACCTCCTCTTCATCAATCTTCTTTAGCATATGTACAATAGTAGGTTGTACTTGTGCTACTGCAACATAAGAAACAATCAATATCTTGAAATAGATCCAGCTACTAGTACTCCCTCTAAAGACCCTACAATGGCAATAGGTGTTACTACCAATACTTCTATTTTCCCACTAGCCTTCATGTCCAAGGCTATACCCTTTACCTTATTGAATTCTTCTTTGGTCATTCTAGATTCTTTGATAATTGATTCAATTTTCTTCTCAAAATTATTCTTAATCTCCTTACTCTAGAGCTTGCTCTCTACTTGTATCATCTTTTCTGCATAGATTTCCCATCTAGGAGTTTCTTTATCCTCATAAATGTAATTGTCCCCAGTACTCTTACATTTGCAGTTAATGTATGATCTGATATCTTCAACATGAAATTTTTTTTCTAGAACTTGCAAAAGTGATCCTAAGGTATCATCTACTTGAGATATGAAAGGATGTTTCTTACACAAATATCTCAACCTCTCACTAACATCACTTGTAGTAGGATTCTCAATTTAGAAGATTCAAATGCCTCAAAAGCTTTGTAAAATTCTTGAATTTTGCAAAACTACAGCTTTTTGATGTTGCACTATGAATGCTTTAAATACATCTTTACTTTTTTGTCAATTCATTCACAATTGATCGTTAGCTCTTCATACAATAGAATGGTACTCAAAATCTTGTTCACAACCTTTAAATCTTTCAAATTGAACTTTATAATAATTGGGCATCTACCAAAATTTGTAAAATCATTACTCTCTTAACTAGTACACTTGTTTGTTTTCAGTCTCCTTCAAGAAATTAACAAATGAATTACTCTCTTAGATAGAGCTTCCTTATAGTATTTACTACCTCATGTTAACTTTGCAACTCTCAACTTGAATTCTAACTTCCATTCCATCTTTCTAATGCTCCATCTTTGATAAAAGGTGCTTAATTCAAATAAGACAAATCACACACTATGACTGATTTCACCCTTTCTTCATGGGGATCAAAATATTGTTCTTCTAAAACTTTATGTGAACTTTTTGGATCTTTTTCTTTTAGAAATACTTCCTTAAACTCTTCAACATACTCTTCAAGTAGTTCCTTATGGTCATTATCGATACCATTTTCATTTATTCTATCATTTCTATTATTGTTCCTTCTATAGTTAGGATTCTTGTTGAAATTTCTTCTCTCTTTATATAACTAACATATAGGTTCATTCTTTCTCTAATTGGTTTCATTCGAATTATCTAGTGCTCTGCAAGTTCTTGCAATGTGTATGTATTTGTTTTATTTGTAACATACAATCAAGTTCCTTACTCCATTAGGTCTTTCTCCATCATTTGATCATATTTGTGACCTCCTTCTTTGATTACCAATAGGGTTATATCCCTAAGCATTCTACAATTTCCATTACTACTATCAAACTTAGGTTTCATACAATCTACTATTTTATGTGCAAAAGCATGACAATTATAACAATAGAAGTTAGTAATAGGTTTAAAAGACTTACATGTGCAATCTCTCTTCATATGACCAACTTCATTGCATGAAAACCATCTACCTCTAAAGTTATATCGAGCCTCCTTAGGTGGTTCAACTTGCTCTATTTGTTTTGGTTTATCATGTTTCTCAAATAGATTAACTTTCTCGACTACTTTAGATACTCCTGTACATTTTCTTGGTTCAGTCCTATTTTGATAAATCTCCTTAGCTTTAGGGGTTTCTACAACTGAATCTAGTTCCTTCCTAACTTTAGTTTTCTTGGTAGGTTTTTCTCCAATAAGATATACAAGACTTGTCTTAGCATAACAAGATTTCTAATAGAATAGATGTTCATCAATTTTCTCACTACAGGGATAAAGTTTCTCTAAATTTTTCTTAGCCTGAGTTAATTCTTCTTTCAAAATGGTATTTTCCTTCTCTAATTCTACATGATCTATTTTGATACAAACTAGTTGAAATGTTACTTGAGTTAGGTGGGATCTTAGGTCTACATTTTCAAATTTTAGATCTGGTTCAATATTAATGTCATCCTTCTTTAGACTCAACTTAAGCTCAATAATTTTCAACTCATGTTTCAAGATCTCATTTTCTTTCTTAAGAGTTTCTACTTCATCACTATCACTAGTCTACTCTTTTGATTCTTTTCTAGGTTTGAGATGGTCTATCTTGTCTTTTAGTTTATGAATGTAATCTTTTACATCTTCATACCTTTCTTTTACTTTGTCTCTTTCTTCTATAAGAAGATCAATTTTCTCAAGGGATTCTTCAAGATTGGACTCTTTAACCATTCCATATCCATAGGGATCTTACTCAAGCTTTTTTTTAACTAGGGAAACCATGGCCAAGGGGAAACCCTAGTGGGGATGGTACCCACAAAATGATCAACTAAAAAAAATAATCTTGTTAAAGATATTGACCCTATTACACATCTACAAATTACATAAAGTATCTTTATCCTTGTTAGAGGACTAGGCCTTATTAAAGCCTCAACCCTGTTAGGAGTTGGTAGTATAATTACAATTCTATGAACGAAGAGCTCATTCCCCTAACATAAAATTATACAATATAGTTCCTTTATACAAAATATGATATATACAAAAACCTCTTTATTATAGACTATTGTACTTCAAATAGCTCTAATTTGACATAAGGATTCACATCATAGATCTCTTGTACAAGTTTGCATATGACATACTCAGTTCACATATGCTTAATATAGCTCACATTCACATTACTTTCAATCCACTTACTCTAGAAGCAATGACTCTTTACATATACTCCTTTCTTTCATAAAAGACTTGTGTAGTTAGCTTGATGCATTAACATTTTATGCTAATTTAGGATAAACATCTATGATGTCATCCCTACACAAATAAGTAACAATTTTGTGACTAAAATAATTCCTTATCACTTTATTTGTATGTTTGTGTTGTTATCTATTATGCTATGTATACTTCATGTACTAGTGTTTTACTTGTAACTTCTTCTGTACTATCTGTACTAATTTGCGCACTTAGGTACGTCATCATGGAACTCTATTCTACCTATCCTTAATTGTGTACATGCCAAATACCTTTATTGTTGAAAAAAATTAATTAATTGTGTTTTTCCTTGATGCTACACAAAATTCCATATCATTGTTAGTTAGCATGTGTTGAGCTCACTTGTGCAATGAACACAGTTCCCTGTCTCTACCGAGCATTCTTATGTATACCAAGTTCAGAAGTCAATGTCTACCAAGTTTACTTAGGAGACAAAGGAAAGTTGGAATGTAATGAGTGTTAACCAAGCTCACTCAATTACTAGAGAGAATTCATAGAGGGCAGTTTCTACTAAGTTCACTCAGGAGACAAAGCAAGTTGGCATGAGAACTAGTGTTAATGAAGCTCAATTTTTTAACAAATAAAAATCTATTTTGGTTAGTTTCGATCGAGCAGGGTTGACTAACGAAGGATATTATTATTTTGGCATATTGTGTTCAACTTATTTACTTATTGGTTCTAGATGACTAAGGAGATGAAAATTAAGTATTCTAAGTTGTATTCAAGCTGACTTGACAATGTGTAAGATATAAATATAAGGTCAAGTTAAGGATTGATAGTATGCAAGTAATAAAAGATTTGAAGATGCCAAGAGGAAGAAAATATGAAGGATAAGAAGAATATCCTTGTGGAGCTACAAAGATATATTTGATCATGAAGGATCAAGTATTAAAGCTAGAATTGAGATCTATAATTGACAATTCAGTTGTATCAGAAATCAGGTCATCTCATTGTTACTTTCTAACATTGTAGCATTGATCTAAATCTCTTAACAAAGTTGGCTTAAAAACTATTATTAATTTCTATAACAAGATAGCATTTCTATTTGAAGTGCCTTGAAGAACTCTAACAAGGCCACTCCTAACATGGTGATTAAATCCTCTAATAGGTTCACACCTAATAGTTTTCTTTGTAATCTTTAACATGGTTGTCTCCTAATATAGCTCAATTCAGAAGAGTGAAAACACTAACTAGTTGGAATTGGTAGTTTTTCCCAAATTGTGTTATTAGAATGTATAGTTCATTGATATAACTAGGGGAGGGGCTGAATCAATTATCCAATTATCATCACAAACATTAACCTTAACTAAACTTAACCATGTGAATACTATAAACTAAAACCACAATAAGATACTCATACACAATTAACAGTAGATATGTTAACTAGGGAAACCCTTGATTAGAGGGAAAACACTAGTGGGGATGGTACCCACAAGATGATGTAATAATATAAACATTCCTTGTTAAAGGATAGACCCTTTTAGGAGTATATTAAAACATTCACTATATATGAGTTCCTATTAGGATACTTTGAATCACTATTATTAGATTAAAACCCTGTTAGGAGTTGTGGTGGACAACTAGACCCACTACCCAAATAGCTTCAAGGTTAAGATTAAAGACCCCACTATCCAAATGATCATTGATTTATTCCTTGTAGAATAATATAACTAGAATGTACTTCTTCCTGTATCTTTGTTCTATCAACTAGATTTTTACCCCTTCAAATCTTGTAACTAGATCGCATACTGTGCATCCAATAATCCCTTGGATCACTTACATGCATTCAAAAAATATTATGCTCCTTACACTGCACACTAATACTTTATAGCCCACTTGATCCTCTAAATCAATAGTCATTACAAATAAGGAAAAAAACTTTCCTTTATACCATATCTTCATAATGAGTTCTTGAGTTGGCCTTGATGATTCCCCAATTAGTTAAAATAATATAATTAATTAATTCACAATTTCAACAATATTGTTGGCTCACAATCTATAAAAACTTCACATGTCTAAAACCATATCTTGCATACATGCTGGTAATACCTTACATTTTTCCTCTATCACTGTGTGACTGCACATCTCTTCATTACATCTCAAATGAAAGATAGCAATAGATCATCAAAACTTTATTTTCCAATACTTTGTTTCTATACTTCTTCTAGTAAATCAAATATAACATTTGTATACCATTGACTCAGACTTAGTCCTCTTAACCATGTTATGGAGACAACCTTAGGAACATGTCCTCCACTATGCGTCATCTAAAACATCCTCAGTTTCTACGCATACTAAGATTACTTACTAAGCTATTCTTCTAGTCTTAACCAAATTACTACTACGTTGGCATTAACTACAAATATAGTTATGAATGCAACATATCAATACTCTCCAATGCTCAGAATACTCCCCCAATGTAGTATCGTCAACATTCATCCTAACAATCTTCCCCTTTGGAATTGATGGAAATATAGATGAAAACCATCTAAGTTCCAAGAATACCAAACTAGACTGTAATGTTGTCATCTTCTCAAATCCTCTTCATTAACCAAATCTTCTAGAACACTAGACTATTCTTCTTCTTATTTTAGGATTAAAAAAAATTGTTCACAGTAAACAACTTCCAATAATGTCTAGTTGAATTTGCATAGTTACACATCCTTTTGTGCACTTGTACATATTCTTCTACACACTTACTTGAATCTTTCTAAATCTCCCTAAAGAGATAACTCTCCCTCATTGCCATCTCAATAGGTGCTTCTCTTTTCATTGCTTATGTACATTCTCTCAATATATTTTTCATGTACATTCTCTCCCCCATTAACATCAATGTCAAAGGTGTCAATCACAATACCAATTGTTATATATCAATTTCTAATCAATTGCTTAAATTATCAACCATCTTGAGTGTCTAAAGGCACTGTTCAATACCAAGTACCAATTACAAAGAGTCCTTGATGACTCAATACATATCAAATACTCCTCCATACAAGAAGCATCAACATCTAGTTTAGTCTAGCCATAGTCTACTGATACCAATTGTTAGAATATATAGTACACAAATATAACTAAGAGGGGGTGGGGGTGAATCAGTTATTTAACTATCATCACAAACATTAACATTAAAAAAACTTAACCATGTAAGTAATATAAAATAAAACCACAACAAGATACTCATACACAATTAACACTAGATATGTTAACTCGAAAAACCATTGGTCAAAGGGAAAACCATGGTGAGGATTGTACCAACAAGATGATGTACTAATATAAATATTCCTTGATAGAGGATAGATCCTATTAAGAGTCTACTAAAACATTTAGTACATATGAGTCCCTGTTAGGAGACTTTGAATTCCTATTAGGAAATTCCAACCCTATTAGGATTGTGGAAGATAGAGCTTTGGACCCACTACCCAAATGATTTCAAGGTTCACGTCAAAGAACCCACTTTTCTAATGATCTCTATATTATTCTTCATAGAATAATAGAACTTAAATGTACTTCTTCCTCTTTATTTGTCTTGTCAACTTGAATTCTTCTCCTTTAGATCTTGTAACTAGATATCATTTTCTGCATCCAATGATCCCTTAGATATCATATTGTGCATCTAATTATATCTTTTCCTATTTTTAATGATAACTTTATAGTTGCTGAAAAATGCTTAAAGTTAGGGGTTTAGTTCCCAGCACAAAATGACATGAAAATAAACTTATTTCCCTTTGATATTAGATTATGTTATAGATATCATATGTAGCTAGAACAAACAAAAATAAAAATTGACCTTAGACCTATATTTTCTCTTTTATAATGATTCAAATTTCAACTTATTTAAATCGATAATTTTCATCTCCCACCATATTTTTCAAAATAAATGTATTCCAATGAAAAGAAAACTGATAGATTCTAGAAGAGGACTCTCTCCTCTAGAATGTCATAGAATTTTAAAATTTTTTTGATATGATTTAATATTTTTTTCTTTCTCAAAATTGACATCTTCTTGATTGTTAAAATATGTACTTGTAGAATATTTTAATTACAATATACTATACCTAATTAAAACACTATGAACTATATATGAGAATATTCATGAATTTGAGCTCTATAAAGTGGTGATTATATGTTATTAAAAAAATATAACAAAAAATAGTAGGCTTATTGAAATATCAATTTTCTAAAATAATTTTATTTCTTTAGTAATTGGATACTAACTAGTATAAAACATGCATTTAAGAGACATTTCTAATTGGAAAAGTGTGAGACCATATATAACTTAGCTACAATAAATTTATCAAGACCATATATTTGAACAAAATTTATGCTTAGATAGAAATACTCAATTTTGGTCGTTTTGATAAGTTAGCTTGAAAGGTGACACAACTTTGTACTTTTACCCTAATATAATTGGCCACCTTGGGACCATAGTTAGTGACAATAAGATCCTTCAAGGCAGATGAGTTGTTACAAATAATTGGAGAATCACCAATTAACACAGTTCAAGATAGGAGAATCCCCAAAGGAGATGTCCTAGCCCCCAACAAATAGCCACACATCAGAAATACAATACAAGATGTAAGATCTGATATAAAACACAACTCTTTATTCATATACTAATTGATTACATGCATTGTGCTTGGTTGTAAGGCCTTGAACTAGTTAGGACCAAATATACTAACTATTACAATAATAGTTCTGCAAGATCCCTCAAGATCCAATCCCAACCACTAACTAGTCCAAATCCACATTGGTTGATACCATCAAAGAAGATCTAAACTTGTGCTCACAATCCCACTAAGCAATCTCCTTATTTTCCAAGCCTCAACTACTATCCCTTCTCAAACTTTACCCAAGATCCATGTGTAAACTATTTCACATTCGACACTCTATCGACACACTTGAAAAAAAGATTCTCACTGCTCGATACTCCATCTTCTCTAGATGTTGGATGCCACACTCCATAATGACTCACTCCATTGAATCAATTCCTTAAGACTCCACAAAACCCCCTTAGTTACACCCAACTAAGCCACAAGTTATCCTAGACAAAAACAACTAAAAATAGATCCTTACATTAAATGTCCATGAAAGCTACAAGTTGACTGCAACACATAATAAATACCTATAACCCAAATTAAATACTCAAGTCATCCCACAAACAACTCAAGTAACATAGAACCAAGACCAAAATAAGCACCAAAGAAACCACAATAAGTATCAACATTTCACCAAGCATAACTGAGCTCTCATAGTATATTTCAAGCAACACCTTCATAGATCGAGTTCCTCCATCAACCGAACTCCTTCAAATATTGAGTAACTTGGGGAAAACTACAAAAAATATTTACTAACCTCCTAGTGTGTGTTGAGTTCCCTCAAACATCACTAAGAACCTTCCACGACTGAGTGCCCCAAGCTATGTCAAGCTCCTTCTAAAATCGAGTAGCAGTAGGATCGCCAAGTTCATTCATCCAACAAGTTCTCAACCAAGAATTATGAAGAGATGACTGAATAACCTCTACCAAATATTTCTTCTCCAACTAAGTATTAGGCCAAGCACCATCTAAAGAAACTACAAAGCCTCATCCAATGAAGTCCAAAGTAGAAATTGAGAAAACCCAAGATGATCCTACATCACCAATCCACCTATCTTCCTAGAAGATAACTACATTCCCGTCCTCAATACCCCATTTCACTCCTCCTCTTAAGAACTTAGTTTTATTAACATTGTTATCCTATATTCTTGATCCATTCAAGAGGTCAATATTATATAAAAATTGGTTGAAAGGTGTTCCATATAAGTATTTGGTGCTCATAATTCTACACTACACTCTGGAGTCCATGGATAATCACCATCCAATATTAGCCATGAGAGCCTTTTTTTAGTCTCCTAATATCCTTAGGTTCAACCCCTTGCCTAAGATTTTGGTCTACTTTAGTAGCTCACAAGAATCATTCTCATTGTTTCCTTTGTTCCCAGTGACAATAGAAAAATTGTCTAATTTTTTTAAGATATCCCTGAAGTGACTTAAAATCTTAAATAGGAAAATGCAATAGACCAAGATCCCCTAAAGAGAGGCAACAATAAGTTGGAGTTACTCCACATTGCTAAGTACCTAACCTTTCCAACCTACCAACTTCTTTTGTATTCTTTCAATCACCTATCCTAGAATTAATGGATGACTTCTCTCACTATAAGGGGTAAATCAAGATAAGTGTTAGGGAGGGAATTAGCCACTTGACAATTAAATTCCCTAGTTATTCAATTTTGGAGATCAATATTTGTGTTCAAGAAATATAACTTACTCTTTTGATAATTGATAAATACTATCCTAAAAGCTCTACATATTGATTCAAAACATTCTTCCAGTCTTTAGCTTCCCTTATAGATTATAGCTCATTTGAAAATGTATCATCAAAAATTTGTTTCAATAGCTCTCATGGTAGAGAAGTAGCCAATTTAAATCCTATGATATTTATCTATAAATGCATCCTTCAATGTGTCTACCATAGTTATGTACACATAGATCATCAAAAATCTACTTGATAGCAATATGCATGGCAAAAGATCATGGCAACAAAAATGAATGTGGCTATGGCTCAATTAAATAAAAAATACAGGTGTACACAATAGAGCTTGGAAACTATATCTATCAATGCCTCAAGTAAAATAATGTTTATATATAACATACATGCAATTATGTGCTCCTTAGACTATGCTAATGATACATATGTGGTTATAATAATAGAAGACATATGATTACTTGATTCTTAAAACTCAACAAAGATATATTAGCCTCAACTTTGGCTATCCCATTACTTATGAATCTTATTATTTATTTCCTACACCTTAAGAGGTAATTTATTGTCTATGTGTTCATAAACTTGAATTCATCTAATTTATAATATGTAGGGTTTCATTTTAATGAATTCTAAAATTGTTTATCTTCATATTTTCTAGGATTACACATGAATGAATTTGATAATTTGTGTAGAGGTTCAGACCACTATAGAATAGTTAAACATAAAAATTGTGCTCTTTTGAAATAAAATGATTATGTTTTACATGTAATTTTTAATTATACAACTCATTATTTATTTGATTCATATGTTAAAGTATTATTTTAGTGAAACTAACTCTTCCTCTATTATAAATGCTCATTAAAGAAGAAGACAAGAAATCTCAATTAATTATCATGTTGGAGTTAGATGAAGCAGAAAATGAGCATGAGAGAAAATAAGAAATTAAGGCTTAACAAAAGGATTGAAAATGACAGTGGGTCAAATGTCACCAAATAGAAATTATGTTTTTAGAGCCTTGGTAGATCAACTTGAAGCTGATCAAGAGAAAAAGTAAAAATAGTGCGGTATGGTAGTGGAGTACATTATGGATCATCATTGAGACCTTGAGTCTTTTTTTCATAAAGATGATATAAATTTTGAAGAATACTATAAAAAAATAGTAGAAGATCAAACTTGAGCAGACCATTGCAAGATTTATGTAGCCTCCATGGTGATGCAAAAAAAAATTTATGTCCACCATTTGAAGGACCAGGTTCCCTAGATGTACAATTTTGATATCTCTTATTCCCAGACTTTGTCACATGTAATGATAGAAACAAGTAAAAAAAATTGTACTTCATTAATAACAATGTCAATGCTCCTATATCATGCATTATTCTGAAAGAGGATGATAAAAGTGCAAACCATAATGACCAAGAACCTATAAATTTCATTATAGATGAAAAGGAGTACAAATATAGTGATAAAAATTGTGAAGGGGTATGTGCACGATCATGGTGTGTCAAAAAATTTTGATCTGAAAAAATATGTAGTCCTAAAATGCCTCAAAGAATTTTGAAATTTATTCCAACTTTTTTCTCAGTCATCTTTATACTAAATGAAAATAATTAATACCATTATAAGACCTATTATATCTTTTGATACTAGCCCTATATGATCAACTTTAAAAACATCTCAAAAATGTGTTTTTTGCATATTCTTGTGTATTTCTTACTTCAACTATGTAGTTGCTGACTTTTTTTCACCAAAACATGATGAAATGAAAAGTGTTTCTTAAGAATGTTCTTAGGTTTCGATAACTGTAAGGTTTGTCAAATTTCAATTTTAGTAAGAAATTATTACTTATTTTCTAATGGAGTTGCATATAAAGTATTGATTGATACGTTGCTTGAAAAAAAACTATAGCTTTCAAATGGTACAATATTTTTCAAATCCAAAAGATGCATCACATTCTATACTTCTTCTACTATAAGGAAAAATTTTAATTAAATTAATTTTTTTAATATTTTGAATGAGTTAAGTTGGTAGGCACGAGAGTTTTTTAATTAAAGTTTAGAAACTAAATTCAATCTCCTAAAGATTCTTTTCTGTCAAGTTTTTTAAATAAAGTTTATAACAAGTAGAAAATTGCACGCCATGTTGAAATAACCCTTCTTTGTTGGTTTTATATTGGCACCTAAGAGCATAGTTTGGTTAGCCATGTTCCTACACATACGCTAAGAAGATAATTTATTGAAAAGATAGGATTAACCTCGATGAAAGATAAGTTTAAGAAGGTCTACTCCATAGGTACTAAGGAAGAGAAAATAATAAAGATTTAAATTTTATCTTACTAATAGTTTACTATACACAAAATATAATGAGTAAGCTCTCTATGTCAACACTACATTAACATCATTTGATATATATACAATTATGAGTATATCCCTTACACCCTTCAAAGATCCAACTAATTGTATTAAATACTTTGAAAAATATTTATTTATAGTAATATTAAGCATTTAAGACATTCCCAATAATTTATATCAAAATTTTATTCAAACATATGTTAATTTGGGCCACCATCGAGCTTACAGGATTTTGTTCATCGACTTTCAACCATACGATTCCATAAACTAAACACCAATGAAAACACACATATATCAAAAAGCAGTTAAATTAAAATGTCATCTACAGGTTATATCATTAAATCCGCTCAACATAACGTACATAATGAATGTTTAGAAGATAAAGTTTATTCAATCCATAACAACTACACTGGTTTATTTCATATTTTATATATCGCGCCCTCTAATCAAATTCGATGACAAAAATTGGTTTGCACAAATTTGTTTCTCCCATACGAAATTCCGCTTAAAATTGTCCTACAATGACCTGCAATCATCTTATTAAAGAAAACCACAATGTTAGACTATCTAGCTAAATTATAAATTTTGCATAAATCAACTTTTTTTTTCTTAATCTTTATGCATAAGTATAGTAACTAAGAATATCACATCCACTTAATTGTTCAGCTCAAAGTTTGTAAGCAGTAAAACAAAGATTAATCTGAATTTATACTTGAAAAATAAGCTATAAGAATCGGCCATAACATTAGAATAAGTAAGATTAGCTACGATAGGCACACCCAATTCACCTAAATCAAGGTTCTGCTTATGATTCTATCTCCATATTTAGGGACAGATCCAATATGTACAGATATAAGATTACAAAAATTCTAACCACATATCAATAGTGAAGTCATTAAAAACTAAAGGAAAAATTAGAATAAAAATGAAAGATGGTGCTTACTACAGTTGATTTCAATGTTTTCTATCAAGTACTACGCTCTTGCATTCAAGTTCTTGATTTAAAAATTTATCATGAACTAGAAGAATTCAATATGTTTGGTAATTTTAGTTAGAGTACCTCTACAACATTCGATAACTCTAAAACAAGAATGACATAAATCTCATAACTGCTAAGATAGTGTTCTATGACTCACAGAGTTCCCCCAAACTCTTCAGCAAATGAACTTTCATTTGAGAAAATACGAGTGTTTCCTGAAGAAGCCGGGGGAACTCAGAGAGGCTAGAACATACATATTGATACCAGTTCTTTGCTGTTGTTTGTATGCTTCTATAATACATTGTGAACAAAAAGTATAAACATTAGATACACTGAACTTGGACCATTTCCTGCAATGCGTCCCCGTAACACTCTTTTTTCAATCTTACCTTAAATTTACCTTAAAATATTCCAAATGTATGGCTCAAAAGTGTTATGCCACTTTTGTCGAATAGACGTCTCTAATGAAGGATTAGCTATTTTTTTCTAGATGATTTCATGACATTTATCGATATTGGCCTATTGACCAATTGACCAATTCTGATCTTTATCTTCATGCTTAGTTATGCAATGAATTCCTTGCTAAATAAGAGATGTTTAATTCATTTTAATTGTAAAGAGTGAATAATGAGGATTATTCTTTAAAAGATTCTTCAATGGTTCTAAGCAACGGATTCTGTAGATTGGAATAAAGTTGAGGACAATAAATATTAACAATAATGAAGGCATTTATATGATATTAATAGTGAGCAAGCCATAATTAGATTATATTTATTAATATTGTTATATTATGTTGTATTTTTAGAGTATAGTAAAATTGTTATAATGTAAATAAATAAAAATAGCAAGTGTAGGGAATAAACTATTCAAAAGAAAAGAAAAATTCAAATAAATTTAGCTTTCAATCTAAATTAATGTTCTTATGTCTTGAAAGAGAAAAATTAAGTCATATTAAAAGTTACCAAAATATAGGCAAGAGCCTACAACACAATGGTAAATTGTGAGCCTCTTATTGAAGAGGTCTTGGGTTCAAATCTACTTATGCTTAATAAATATTTGTAATAATTAATCACAACACATGATAATTAATTTTGGCTTCGCCCTCTTACCCATCAAAAAACAAAAGTTACAAATGTGTTTTAATTGTTAGATTAAACAAAAGTTTTGTTGTTAAAAAATAATTCTCACAAATAATATTCTTTTTTTTTAATTTCTAAACTATTTCATATTAAAAAAATCAATTACTCAAATTGTGGTGTATATTAATGTTGATTCTTTACTTCACTTTTAGTTTAATTACTTCAAAATTTGAATTCAAATATCTTAATATAAAATATAATTTGTGTTTCTATAAAAATTATAATTTTTTGTGTTTAAATAAACTTATATTATATATCTAATATCTATATATTAAGTATTGCTTTTATCCACCTAATATCCATATATTACATAATACTAATAGGGGAGATGGGGGTAAATTAGTATTCAAAAAACTTTTGCCCACAACTAGATATTATTGGGGTGGGGGTGAATTGGTAGTCAACAAACTTTTGCCCACAACTATATATTATTAATTACTTTGCAACTTGCACATGAAAGCAAACCAGTAATGTTGAACAGTACATAAACCCATACACAAAGAGAAATCATAACACCATATAATTAGGGAACCCCTAGCCATGGAAAGACCATAGTCAGGATGACACCCAAAAAAATGATCCACTAAACAAAAGAATCTTGTTAATGATATTGACCTTGTTAAGAGTGTTTGAATTACATATAGTGTCTTGGTCCTTGTTAGGGGACTAAGCCCTTTTAAAAGTCACAGTCCTATTAGGAGTTGTGTTAAAATCTTGTTAGGAGTTGGTAGTACAAGTGTATGCAAGAAGAGCTCACCATCATAACATACAATTATATAATATAGTATCTTTATATAAAATGAGATAGATCAAAAAAACCCTCTTTATTGCTGATAATTGTACTTCACATAGCTCTGATCTTACATGAGAATTTGCATCATAGATCTCTCATATAAGTTTGTATATCACATAGTCAGTTCAAATATGCTTAATATACTTTACATTCACATTACCTTCAGTCCACTTACTTCACAAGTAGTGACTCTTACTTATACTCTTTTCTTTTACAAAATATTTGTGTAGTCAGCGTCATGCATTCAGATGTTATGTCATCCCTACATAATTAAGTAATTATTTAATGACCAAAATAATTCCTTAACACTTTATTCATCTATTTCTTTTGTGCTCTATTTTTCTATGTATACGAACTTTACTGGTATTTTACTTGTAACTTTGTTCCTATTGTCCCTACCGATCTGCACACTTAGGTACCTTGATGAGCCTCTGAAAGGCCATTACTTTGAGAACCTTTTATCTTGTTTTTAGAAAATTATCTTGGAAGAATCTAAGCAAAAAAAAACTTATTTTTTTATGAATATACTATCTATATGTTATATGTTAAGACATGGAGATTGAAGTATAAATTGTTTAGATATGATGTGTTTTCCTGAATCTATGAACTTTTATGGTTTAATGAAGGAATATTACATGCTGATAAATATTTCCTCATCTATGCTATGTTTTGGTAGGTTCCTTCCTATAGCCATAGGATTTGCAAAGAACTTGAAAATTCAAACATTATACCTTTTCTAACATTGATAATGAAATAAATATATATGTATGTAGAAGTTGTTTCATTTAATTTTTTGTAGGTGTTTGCCACACATATTTAAGTCAGCATTTCAATGCTAAGTAAAAGCCGATCAGATTAGTGAAACACTACAACAAGTAGAATATGGTGTGATTTCAATTATGGCAGCATACAAATATAGCTTCCTCAAATTGCTATGTTCTTGGAGGAGCTGAAATGCAGTTAATGATGTTTCTATTGTGAACTTTATGATCTGTAAATGATCCTTGTTGATGGAGTGATCGTAGAAGTAAGAAGTTGTTGTAGCTTTCCTTTAAATAATTCTTGTTGTATCTTTGAAAAGGGTTTTTTCCCAATTTTAACTAGAAGAAAGATAGAATAAATTGTTCTATTTAGTAGTGTGTAATCTTGTTTTCAAATGTAATCTCCTACTATGAATGAATAGAATACAAAGTTCAAGTTCTGACCTTTATAAGACATGATCATTTTTGTGTTCACTCATCCAAAGGGGCCAACTTGGTGAGTGAATTGCTTATTTAGAATAGATTTCATTTCATTGTTTGTTTCTTTGCAAAGTAGACTTTTGCTAGTCCTACAACCATTGATAATAGAATCATTGAACTATTCCTCTAGCATAGCTGCATAAGTAAAGTTATTGTTTGCAGCATTACTCTAAGCTTTAAGACAAAATGTCATTTCAGTTCCTAGCCTAGTTTCCTTCATGATTTCTTTCCTATTTTAAATGTAATGACTTAAATTAGAATCAAAGAATATATGTTGCAGCCACCCTCTCACGCTCACTCTCTTAGATTGACAAAATAAAATGAAGTTAGTATGTTATTCTTGATTCTGTCTAATCATAGAGTAATGTAGAAGGATGTCAAATCCTTTGTTACTAAGGTATTTAACTGATTGGCCATACCTCATCATGATACTATTTTCTACCTTTCATTAACTGTGCACATGCCAAATATCTATGTAGCCTTCACAATATCAAAAACTATCTTTGTGCTACTAATCAAACTGTTTAACAATTAGACAATTCTATGTCTCTAACTATAGAATCTCCAACTAAATATTGACATTTCTTTTTGAGATATATTTTACCATAATTGACCTAGGCATATTGCCAAAAATCTCCACCTTTGGCATTTGGGGAAATTGGTTAAGTCTCAAAATGTTATACAAAATTTTTTAAAAAAAATTGGCCTACAAAAACTTACACAAATAAAATAAATTTGTGGATCATTACATTTATAACCATCTTCCTTATGTCTCTTAATACTGAGTAACATTTCTCCCCCTTAGTATATACTTTATACAATTTTCCCTATATATTTCTCCCCCTTTGACATCAATGACAAAGGTGTCAAAAACTTATGTACATGTCTAAATTGAGACTCATTACCTTTTCTTAGGTAGTCAAGGAAGAAATAAAGTCACCAAAACTAAATACAATGCTCTTCATGATCTTCTCCCATGAGCCATTTACTCCTTTTGAAATGTTGAGAAGAGTTCACAACCCATAAGATCCAATCTCCACTGCATTCAATTCTAAGTAAATAAATTGTCAAAGGATGTCTTGATTGATAGAAATTCCTCTAATTGACATTCAATTATGCTTTATTTCATAGATAGGTGTTCTCTTAGAAGCAAGAACCGCTTTGTTGTCCTTGTCTTCCTATCTTCCAACAGACTTATCTCATCATAAGTCATGCTAATATATGCTTTGATTGCTTCTATCTACACACCAAATTGACATAAGCAGTTTTATAATGCTTCTACTTCTCCAGACTTATGTTTAAGCTTATTATTAATTGCTTTTGTAAAGCTAAAAGACATTTTGCATTATACATTCAGAGCTTTTCCTTCAAGATCACACTTCCTTAATGCCTTAATGGATGTATCAAGAGTGTATAAATAATTTCTAATGTTCTAATAGACAGTTTCAAACATCTGTGCATGATTTTTGGCTTTAGCTTGTGTTGCTACAACCTCTAACAATATTGTCAATTCAACATCAAATGCTTGAATCACATTGTTGGCTCTATCCTCAAGATTTGGATCAAGTGACTTCACATTCATGACTACTTGAAACTTTTCACTTACCTCCATAAGAGGTTCATGTAAACTCTTAATCCTATTTATTCTTGTTGATAATCTTGTTGAGGGATGATATCAACTATGTTTGATCATCATCATCTAAACTAGTTAGTGCAACTAAGGTGAGGGATGTGCTAGGTACACTTGTCTTCTCATCCTCCTATGTTTTCTACTTCCTATGGTCTTCTAATATTTTGTTTTCCTCTTCCACTTTCTTCTTATAATCTTCTTTTCTTTTGATTTCTTCATCCTTTTTCTTCTTCTCCTCTTCTTCTTCCTTCTTTTTCTTTTCTTCTGCTTCTTTTTTCTTCTTCTCTTCATCTTCTCCTTTTATCTTCTTTTCTTGTTTTACCTTCTTCCACATCTCTTGTTCTTATTTCCTCTTGTTGTCCTCTTCATTGTTCTTTTTCTTCTCTTCCTCCTTTTTTTTCTCTACTTTTTCTTTCTATCTCTTTTCATTTTTTTCTCTTTGCTTCTTCTTCCTCTCTTTTTCTTTCTTCTCATCTTCTTTTCTCTTTTTCTCTTTGGCTTCATTTTTCCTCTCTCTTCCTCATCTAAGCTAGGGTAATCAATGATATTGCCAATAATGTTTGGTAAAAGATACTTGAAAGTATCTTCTACAATATTTATTGTCACCTTTATGGAACCAACTTGCATAGTGTCAGTCCCAATAGAGATCTACAAAGATAAATATGACATCTGAGTATCCTTGGCTTCCACTATTGCTTATGTACTCTTCTCAATAGACATAGGGATTTCTCCTCCTAACTTCACACTCATTTCTTTGACTTTGGGTATTGTTACCCATGAATGGTCCACATTTATTTCTTGCACATAATCATGGGAATATTTAATATTTTGTAAAAGGATGGCCTATGATTGAAGTTCAATCGTGAATCTTAACAATAATAGAGGCCATTATTGCACAATTTTATTTTCTGTAGATTGGAATAAAGTTGAGGACAGTAAAGATTAACAATAATGAAGGCATTTATATGACATTAACAGTGAGCAAGCAATAACTAGATTATATTTATTATTATTATATTATGTTATAATTTTAGAGGAGTAAAATAAAAAGTTTATAATGTAAATAGATAAAAATAGTAAGTGTAGGGAATATACTATTCAAAAGAAAAGAAAAATTCAAGTAATCTTTTGATCTAAATTAATGTTCTTATGTCTTGAAAGAGAAAATTTATGTTGTATTAAAATTTACCAAAATCTAGGCAAGAGCCTACAACACAATGGTACATTTTGAGCTGCTCATTAAAGAGGTCTTGGGTTCTTATGCTTGATAAATAATATTAATGATTAGTCACAATAGATGATAATTGGTCTAAACATGTTATAATTGTTACATTAAACAAAAGTTGTGTTGTTAAAAAATAAATCTCACAAATAATAAATTTTTTTAAAATTTCTAAACTATATCATATGAAAAAAAAAAATTACTCAAATTGTGGTGTATATTAATATTCATTGACTACCTCACTTTTAGTTTAATTTAGTCAAAATTCAAATTTAAATATCTTAATATAAAGTATAATTTGTTTTTCTATAAAAAATTATATATTAGATAATACTAAGAGGGGGTGGGGGTGAATTAGTATTTGAAAAACTTTTTCCCACAACTAGATATTATTGCGGTGGTGGTGAATTGGTATTCAACAAACTTTTTCCTGCAACTAGATATTATTAAGTACATTGCAACATGCATATGAAAGTAAACCAATAATGTTTTTTAGTACATAAAACCATACACAAAGAGAAATCATAACACCATATAACTAGGGAAACCCTAGCCAAGGAAAAACCACTATCAAGATGGCACCCACAAAACGATTGGACACTAAACAAAAGAATCTCATTAATGATATAGACCCTATTAGGAGTCTATGATTTATATATAGTATCTCAATCATTGTTAGGGGACTAAGAACTTTTAAAAGTCACAATCCTATTAGGAGTTACTTTAAAATCTTGTTAGGAGTTGGTAGTACAATTACAAGTGTATGCGAGAAGAGCCCACCATCATAAAATGCAATTATATAGTATAGTGTCTTTATACAAAATGAGATAGATAAAAAATCCTCTTTATTGTTGACAGTTGTACTTCACATAGCTCTTGTCTTACATCAAAATTTGTATCTTAGATCTCTCATACAAGTTCACATATCACATACTCAGTTGACATATGCTTAATACACTTTACATTCACATTACCTTTAGTCCACTTGCTTTCCAAGTAGTGACTCTTTACTTATACTCTTTTCTTTCACAAAATAATTGTGCAGTTAGCTTCATGAACTCACATGTTATCATAACACAGGTTAAACATATAGGATATCATTCGTACACAATTAAGTAATTATTTTGTGACCAAAATAATTCCTTAACACTTTATTCATATATTTCTTTTGTGCTCTATTTTTCTATGTATACTAACTTTACTTGTGTTTTACTTGCAACTTCATTCATATGGTCCGTATTAATCTGCGCACTTAGGTACCTTAATGAGCCTCTAAAAGGCCATTATTTTGAGAACCTTTTATCTTGTTTTTAGACAATTATCTTGTAAGAAATATTTTATGACTCTATGGTTTAAATTTAAAAAATTACGTTTTTATGAATATACTATCTATATATTAAGATATGGAGATTGAAGTATAGATTGTTAAAATATGATGTGTTTGCTTGAATCTATGGACTTTTGTGGTTTAATGAAGGAGTATCACATCTTGATAAATATTTCATCATCTATGCTATGTTTGGGTAGGTTCCTTCCTGTAGCCATAGGATTTGGAAAGAGTGAAAATTTGAACATTATACTTTTTCTATGATTCATGATGAAATGGACATATATGTATGTAGAAGTTTTTTGTTTAATGTTTTATGGGTTTTTTTCGTGCATATTCAAATCAACATTTTAACGTTAAGTCAAATTCAACCAGATTGATGAATCACTGCAACAAGGAGAACATGACCATAATTTCTATTATGGCAACACACGTATATAGCTTCATGAACCTACTATATTCTTGGAGGAATTAAAATGTAATTAATGATATTTTTTTTGTGAACTTTTTGATCTATGATCCTTGTTGATAGAGTGATCATAGAAGAAGGAAGTTGTTGTAGCTTTCCTTTAAATAATTATTGTTATAGCTTTGAAAAGGGATTTTTCCTAGTTTTGAAAATAAAGAAGATAGAATAGATTGTTCTATTTAGCCGTCTGTAATCTTGTTTTTAGATGTAATCTCTTACTATGAATGAATAGAATACAAAGCTCATGTTTTCACCTTCAGACTTGATCCCTTTTCTGTTCACACATCCAAGGGGGCCCACTTGGTGAGTGAACTACTTTGTTGGAATAAATTTTATTTCTTATTTTGTTTCTTTGCAAAGTAGAATTCTTCTATTCCTACAACCATTGATAACAGAATAATTGAATTGTTCCTACAGTATATGTGCATAAGTGAAGTTAGTATTTGCAACATTGCTTTAAGACAAAATGTTGTTTCAGTTCCTAGCCTTGTTTCCTTTAGCATTTCTTCCCTATTTTAGTTGTAATGACTTAAAGAGGAATCAAATAATATACTTTGTAGTCACCCTCTCAAGCTTACGCTCCTGGGTTGACAAAAAAAAAATGAAGTTGGTATGTTATTCTTAGGACAATACATGATTATGTCAAATCATAGAGTCAATGTAGAAGAATGTCCAATCCTTTGTTACTAAGGTATTTAGTTGACTGGCCATACCTCATCATGATACTATTTTGTACCTTAAATCATTAACTCCACATGTGCCAAATATCTATGTAGCCTTTGCAATATAAAATACTGTCTCTATACTGCTAGTCAAAATATTTAACACTTAGACAATTCTATATCTCTAACTGCAAAATCTCCAACTGCATATTGACATTTCTTTTTGAGACATATGGTGTCATAAATGACAACCCTCACTCATCCTACCTAGTCATATTTCCAAAAATCTTCACCTTTGGCATTAATGACAACATATGAGAAAATTGGCTAAGTCTCAAAATGTTATAAACAAAAAAAAAATCAAAATTAGCCTACAAAACTTTACACAATTTAAAAATTAAAAAAATTTGTGTATCATTACATTTATAACCATCTTCCTTATGTCTCCTAATACTAATTAAGATTTCTCCCCACTAGTATATAGATTTTTCCCCCTTAGTATATACTTTATAAAATTTTCCTATATACTTCTCCCCCTTTTACATCAATGAAAAAGGTGTCAAAAACTTATGTACATGTCTAAATTTAGACTCATTACCTCTTCTTAGGTGGTCAAGGTGTTGAAAATAGATTGAAAAGATAATTGTTGAGAGAGATTATTGAAAGAGGGAGATTATCAAAAAAGACTGTTTGTTTCAATCATTGTTTTTCCACTAATGTCAAACCTACTATTTTCTTGTAAGACAACTACTTATAGGATTCAAGTACTATCACTTAGTTGATTGATGAAGCAGATTTGATCAAAAGATGTAACAATAGCACTTAGAGAAAAGGTTGAGTTATGATTATGTAATGAAGTACAATGATTGGTTAAGACAATGATTACATGATGTATTGATAATCTACTTAAGGTTACAAAGGCAAGTTATACTTAGAAAGTTTAGAAGAATAAGTTACAGAAAGTTTTTCTGCCAAGCTTGACCGAGTGGATAGTAGGTGCCAAGAAAAGTTAGTGCAAGTAGAGCAGAAAATTAGTTGGAGCCAAGTAAAATTGTATTCTAGTGTATGCTAAGAAAAAGAGTTGATGCCGAGTAAAGTTTAGTTGATACCAAGCACCATTAAACTTTAGTGTGTGCCAAGTAATTTCACAATGGATGTCGAGCAATGTAGTATGTGTCAAGCATTAGAACACTGATAATGTCAAGCTTTTACATTATTTAAAAGATCAACAATTCGATGGATCTAAGCTAGAAAGTTTTGTTTTTTTGGATTTTTTAAACTAGGTGGAAGATAAGGTTGATGAGCTAGTGGTACACAATTTAAGGTAAACCATTTTTAGGAGAATTCAATGTGGATTCTAGAAGAATTTCTAGATGAGATATGAGATATGGGTTAGAAATAGTGTATCCTAACTAATCCATCTAAACCCTAAAATTAGATGATGGAAAATGAGTGGCAAAATATCTTAATTTTTTATTTATAGGAATATTTGGTCATAAAGAAAAGTTTTCATGTGCAAGAACCTAAGAGAGACAAGTATTCAAGGGTTTTACTTCATCAAGTGACCTCAAAGAAGAGTTTGTAATGGCATGTTAAGCAAGAAGGCTTAAGGAGATGAATGCTTGAAGGGTGAACAAGCTATTAGAGCTGTAAAGTATGAAGGCCAAGAAGAATTAAGGATTGAATAGAGGTCTGTAATCTATAAGAGAAGTTGTAATTTGTATTAGATCAAAGCCTTACTGTTAACCTCTAAAAATTGTATAAGTCTAGGGTAAATACTTTGGATTAAGGTTGACCTAATAGTCATTTGTAAATCCTTTATCTTGGTGGCATTCCAAGTGAATGGTCTAAAGTCCTCTAACAAGGCTCACTTCTAATAGGGTGATTGAAATCGTTTAATAGGGTCACATTTAATAACGTGTATGGTAATCTTTAACAGGGTTGGCCTTTCATAGGGCATCACTTGAGAAGAGTGAAAAAGAATAGCATGTTACTAGTGGTTTTTCCCAAATTGAGTTTCCACGTAAATCATTGTGTCAAGTGTATTGATGAATTAGTTATGTTTCATGCTTTACATTTTTGCAAGTTGATTTGACTATAACCTACAAGTTTGTAGTGATTGCATAATCTTATTGATGCATGCATGAGTATAAATGTTTTATGGGTTGACTAAGCTATGAAAAGTTTTATTTATACATCTGGAACTTGGATAACTGGTTCACCCCCACCCCACCATCCCTCCCTTCTTCCAACACAAGGAAGAAATAAAATCACCAAAACTAAACACAATGATCTTCATGTTCTTCTCCCATGAGCCATTTACTCCTTTTGAAATGTTGAGATGAGCACACAACCCATAAGATCCAATCTCCACTGCATTCAATTCTGAGTAAACAAAATTGTCAAAGGATGTCTTGATTGATAGACATTCCTCTAACTAACATTCAATTGTCATTTATTTCAAAAATAGGTGTTCTCTTAGAAGCAAGAAAATCTTTGTTATCCTTGTCTTCCTATCTTCTAATAGACTTAGCTCATCATAAGTCTTGTGAACCTATGCTTCAATTGCTTCTATCTCCACACTTGATTGACGTAACTAGTTTTCCAATGTTTCTACTTCTACACACTTATGTTTAAGCTTATTATTAATAACTTTTGTAAAGCTAAAAGACATTGCACATTTTGAATTCAGAGCTTTTCCTTCAAGATCACACTTCCTTAATGCCTTGATGCATGTATCAAGAGTGTATAAATAAATTATAATGTTTTGATAGACAATGTCAAATATCTATGCATCATGCTTGGCTTGACCTTTTGTTGCTGCAACCTCTAACAAACTTGTCAATTCAACATTGAATGTTTGTGAAATGTTTCTTTACTGATTTTTTATGATATTTCCAACCTCTAATCAGATATTTAAGATCAAACAACCAATATTTCAAAGATCCACCAATTTCTCAATAAACCCCAAATCGGGTATGCCAGAAATAGTGCCAAAAGCTTCACAGCTTCACCTATTATTAATAAATATGAAAGTGGAAATTTTTATATAAATTTGAGCAGCATAAAAGCCTATAAAATTTCATTTCCAGATCTGTATAACATGCACACAATAGCTCCCAAACGGAGGACCAAAACAATGCTCATCGGGCTCCCAAAAATAGCACAAAATAGCCCAGAATCACCACAAAAACTTAATAATCTATCACAAAAGTATAATCATATAAAAATAAATATATTCAGCTCTATTTTAATATTTAAAAGTCTGATATACAGCAGCAACCCAAACTTATATGAAATACTCAACTAGAAACACCAAACTCTTACAAAATATACACCCGAAAACCCACAAATCTGCACTGTTCAGCACAAAGGCAAACTTTGCATGAGCATGCACATAGAATGGCTTCAAACTCCCATACTTAGCCTTCTTGGAAACCTAAAAACTCCCATTCTTGGGTCTCCTCCTCCACAAGTTTGGCAGCCTCTGAAGAATAACAAAGAAAATGAGCAAAAATCAAGTTCTGGAATCAGCCCAAAATGCCTCCAAACCCCTTAAAAGAGGGCATAAACCTAACTCACATCCAAGAGGGGTTAATAAAACATATTATAATAATAATCTTCATTTATTAGTCCATTAGCTTCCAAAGATTATCCCCTTTTCCCAAAACTTCACCTTTTTGGGCCTGCCTGCCTTAGCAAAGATTATTATTTTTAATTATTTGAAAAGGGGACATGACATGTCCTCCCCTCCCAAACATTTCTTGTCCTCAAGCAATGGCTGAACAATAAACCAATAAATCCACCTAGATCCCAAATGTAGTCATGAACTATACTACTACCAATTAACACAGGCTCCTACAATATCCTCTGCAATATGACCAAGAGGAATCCATAATCAAACTGACAATTATAGATCAACCAAACTCCAAAATCACAACTTCCATAGTCAAAAACCCATGAGACACAAACTCTTAGAACATCAAAACCCAAGTAAAGTGGGCTACCAACACAGTAAATACCATCGATGCATTCCACTGGCCTATACGGAATGTACAATCCAACTCTGAAACAATGGTGAATGCTCCTGAATGAAACTATACCAAGTATGGAGAATCCACACACTATACAATGCCTGCAGTAAACACAACTTTTTAGATCACCGACCACTATCTCATAACCATAACTACCATGCACCCTTGATGGTAAAAAGCCATCACAAGATAAACAGCAAGAATTGGAACCCAAACCAAATTTTCCTGCCATCAAATCCTCAACACAAGGATCAAATAATAACTGATGTACATACCTTGCAATATAATGTTGATAAAAAAAACCAACCTCAGTCAATAGCTCACCATGAACAAGTGATACAAGCCACTGTGACTGATCACCAACTAAGTCAGGAAATGTCATAGCCAAAGGAGTAGAATCAATAACAACACCCACTAAAGCATCACTCTAAAACTCTTGCTCTAAGTCATGTATTATCAAGCTGTCAACTGTAGAATCTATTACCATGTTGTGCCCATCACAACTCTCCTCTTGAGGCGTTAAACTATCCCATAATTGATGATAAGCACTAGGAACCAAAGTACATCTCTGTATCATCTCATCAACATGGTCATCAAAGGTAAATTGATGAGCATAGCTTACAATGTAATGCTGATAGAATGTGCCAATCTCAGTCAGTGGCTCAGACTGCAATCCAGATGTAACTAACTGCAATCGATCACTAACCAAGTTCGAACTGACTACTACCTCCAAAGACATCGCCAAGGGAGTAGTATTACTAGCAAGAACCATGCCAACTATCGGCTCACCAACATCACACATGGTCTTTGATACAACATCTCTAGTCTTCATGCCATTAGTGCTAGAGGTCACCACAATATTAGGCATACCACAATAATCTACTGCAGCACCCAACTCAACTGAACTTGGCTCTAGTGGGATGAACCCGATATGCCAATGTTAGTATCAAGGATGGATGCATCCCCATCTCCACTATCTTTGACAATCTCGACCATGGACATCCTCGGATCATCAGACACCATAGCTTGTGACTGTACAGAATCTAGTAAAGACTGTAGTTGCTCTAACTCCATGGTCACCTTAGTCAAATGAAACTGTGACTCCTTGAAAGCCAACTGTGTACTCTAAAGAATCTCAGAAGTCACCTCAAGTTGCTGAGTAAGCTCACTCACCTCATCTTCCTTGGCCAACAATGCATCGTATGTTGTACTGCCCCACTCCATACCATAATCTCTATCAGCTACCAACTGCATATAATCATGTCTTAGAATCTGGATAGCCTCTCATAAAGAGTAGAACTCTATCAAGGAAAGATAATTGCCTCCCTGCTCATCACTAGTAGGAGAACCCCATCCATAAATAGCTAACAACTGACGAGCAGCATCAAAATGCTGGCAAGCGATAGCAATGTCTCACTCACTAACTCTCAATTGATTAGACACATGATGGCACTGGCTAGACTGTCTCCTACAAACCTCCTCTGATGCACTGTCTAAAGGAGTATCCTCAAAGTTACTAGTCTCTAGAGTATTACCATCCATATCCTATGAATCAACTCCAAAGCTCATATCAACAAACAGAGTATCAAAAATTGTAGCACTGCTATCCAACTCCTCTGTACCAAAAGAAACTGCCAAGGAAACTAAGTCTTCAAAATTGCCCACTACATCCTCCTGGATGTCATCAATGCCAATATGACCCTAAGACTCATATGTACACACTACCAAATATGAAAGACCATCAATACATTCCAGAAAAAATGGTCAATTGGATATATGAACAAAGCCCAACACCGATATATAAAAACTAATAACAACATTGGACAAGCTGCTATCACAAGAAAAGACAAGACCATGCAATCTGCTAATCAAATCCATGATAGCACCCAAACAATCACTGCTACCAAAAAGTGTTAAAGATTTCCAGTCAACTGAATCCCAAATGCCAATATAACAATCTCGAGTCCATATCTGTAAACTAGAATCAGCTAGTAACTCAGGAAAACTCCTCACCTAAGTAATATGACCAATACCAACTAACTCCACATACCTATCATGATGAGATAATGTAGACACAATACTATCTTCACTCACCTTCAGCTAGCGAGATAAATCATGTGAAGTACTACTAGCCTCAACCTCATGTGACGAAGCATCTAACTGTGCCTAGTACTCTCTCTTAGAAAAGTCATGAATGCTCAATGTCTGCTTATCTCTACCAGGTATCTCACCATCATGCACAACAACATCCTCATAATCATCATACTTTAGGTCAAATCTATCTATCAATCTTTGACTAAAATCATCAAATGTAGTTACCTGATCATGACCTTGAGTAGTCATTCCATGATACCACCAATCATAGGCTGCATCTTCCAAGTGTAGACTTGCAATTTGAACAACATCACTCTCCTTCATGGGGTTAAGTGTGAAGAAGGTCTGTAATTTTTGTAGCCATGCTCTAGCTGAAATTTTATTTGTTCCATCAAAAGTAGGTGCTATAAACTTGCTTATTTTATTTTTGATCTCTCTTCCACTTATGTCATGCTCCCTTCTGTACTCTTTCTTGGGCATCAAAGTGTTCATCATATCCACATATTCTCTAAAAGGAATCAAACTACGAAAGTCATCATCTAAGCCATTGTAAGTAGCTCTTAATGTAATCAAGTTACCTGTAACCTCTTCCATAGGATTAATGGCTGGATTTGATATTGGTGGCTCATCTGTAGGCAAGAAAATAGTTTTGGTTGATTTAGATGGTGTGGATTTCAGATTTATTGGCTCCTCTGAAGTGCTCCCTTTCTCATTAATAGATGCAACTCCTTGTAGTTTTTCTGTCAATATTCGCAAAGCCTCTCTAGTTTCTGCCAAACTATCCACTGTTTGCTTCTGAGTATTTTGGATGTCTTGGAATAATTTCTTTGCCATCTCATCTGGATCAGCCATACTTTTCCCTTCCTTGGATTTTGTACTTTTACATTCAATTGGAGGTTTGATCAAAAAAATTTTATTCTTTTCTCGCTGCAAATATCTTTTTTCTCTTTCACTTAGTTGCATGCGACCATAAATTTTGACATGCAACTGATTAGAAGCAACATGAAACCATAAATTATGACATGCAAGATCTGTGTAGTTGTCAAAACTGACATGCAAGATCTAGGTAGTTGTCAAAAATGACATGCAAGATCTGGGTAGTTGTCAAAACTGACATGCAAGATCTCGGTAGTTGTCAAAACTGACATGCAAACTTCTACAAACCCTTAGGCTGGCAGGATAATGGCTCTGATACCACTAAAATATCCCTTTACTAATTTTGTATGATATTTCCAGCCTCTAATCTGATATTTAAGATCAAACAACCAATATTTCAAAGATCCACCAATTTCTCAATAAATCCCAAATTGGGTATGCCAGAAATAGTGCCAAAAGCTTCACAGCTTCACCTATTATTAATAAATCTGAAAATGGAAATTTTTATAGAAATTTGAGCAGAATAATAGCCTATAAAATGTCATTTCCAGATCTTTATAACATGCACACAATAGCTCCCAAATGGAGGACAAAAATAATGCTCATCGAGCTCCCGAAAATAGCACAAAATAGCCCAGGATCACCAAAAAAACTTAATAATCTATCATAGGAGTATAATCATATCCAAATAAATATATTCAGCTCTATTTTAATATTTAAAAGTCTGACATACAGCAGCAATCCAAACTGATATGAAATACTCAACTGGAAACACACAACTCTTACAAAATATACACCCGAAAATCCACAAATCTGCACTGTTCAGCACAAAGGCAAACTCTGCATGAGCATGCACATGGAATGGCTTCAAACTCCCATCCTTAGCCTTCCTAGAAACCTGCAAACTCCCATTCTTGGGTCTCCCTTGAAACCTGCAAACTCTCGTTCTTGGGTCTCCTTCTCCACAGGTTTGGTAGCCTCTGAAGAATAACAAAAAAAAAGAGCAAAAATCAAGTTTTGGAATCAGTCCAAAATGCCTCCAAACCCCTTAAAAGAGGGCATAACCCTAACTCACGTCCAAGAGGGGTTAATAAAACATATTTTAATAATAATCTTCATTTATTAGTCCATTAGCTTCCAAAGATTATCTCCTTTTCCCAAAACTTCACCTTTTTGGGCCTGCCTGCCTTAGCAAAGATTATTTTTTTTAATTATTTGAAAAGGGGACATGACAGATTGAATCACATTATTGGCTCTATCCTCAAGGTTTGGATCAAGTGACTTCACATTCATGACTATCTACAATTTTTCACTTAACTCCATAAGAGTTTTATGTGAACTCTTAAACCTATTTATTCTTGTTGATAATCTTTTAGGGATGATATCAACTATGTTTGATCATCATCTGAACTAGTTACTATAGCTAAGGTGAAGGATGTGCTAGGTACACTTTTCTTCTCATCCTCCTGTGTTTTCTTCTTCCTTTGGTCTTGTTATCCTTTTTTTTCCTCATCCTCTTTCTCCTTCTCATCTTTTTTTCTTTTCATTTCTTCATGCTTTTTCTTCTTCTCCTCTTCTTGTTCCTCTTTTTTCATTTCTTCTACTTCTTTCTTCTTCTTCTCTTCTTCTTTTTTTCTCTTCTTTTCTTCTTCTACCTTCTTTCACTTCTCTTCTTCTTCTTTCCTCTTGTTTTCCTCTTCATTGTTCTTTTTCTTCTCTTCCTCCTTTTTCTCCTGTTCTTCTTTATAACTCTTTTCATTTTTTTCTCTTTGCTTCTTCTTCCTCTCTTCTTCTTTCTTCTCATCTTCTTTTCTCTTTTTCTCTTTATCTTCATTTTTCCTCTTCTCCTCTTCCTCTTCTAATCTAGGGAATTCAATGATATTGTTAATAATGTTTGGTCGAAGATCCTTGAAAGGATCTTCTACAATATTTACTATCACATTTATAGAACCAACTTTCATGGTGTCAGTTCCAATAGAGATCTCTTAAGATAGATTTGTCCTCTAAGTATCCTTGGCTTCCACTATTGCTGGTGTACTCTTCTCAATAGACATATAGATTTCTCCTCCTAACTTCACACTCATTTATTTTACTTTGGATATTGTTACCCCTGAATGGTCCACATTTATTTCTTGCACATAATCATGGGAATATTTAAGATTTTGTAAAAGGATGATCTATGATTGAAGTCCCATCATGAATCTTAACTTTTTTGGCATTCTTCACTTTTAGGTCTCTCTATTGAACAATTCTATGAACTTAAAAATTGAACACTTTGTTCAATGTTCAAGGTTCATAAGTTTATTAGTTCTCTTGGTCAAGTTGGGAAAGTCAATCATCCCATGGATATCGTCGCCCATCATCACTATTGAACTTGGACATTACACACTCTGTTCAAGGTTCAAGTTTAAATTTTCACCTTCCTGTCTAGTCTATCATTATGAGTATGCTTTCCAATATATCATGAAAATTGAAATTGAATTTCAATTGTTCATGTTCACCTAGTCATAAAGATTGATGCATTTAGTGCTACCTATCCAAATGGATAGCTCAATAGGAGTGCAATGATTACCAAATCTACAAAAAAGTTTAGTGTTAATTGGGAGTTAAAGATAATGATGTTAAGGCATGTTGTTGAATGTATGGATCTTAGGTGAGCTTTTAATGATTCAAATACTTGTCCCGTCATCTATCTTTTCACCCATCGACATGCTTCAATTCTAGATTTATGTTTTAAATGGAAGCTGCCTTGTTTTCATTCTCTTGTCATTTCTAGTTCTGGTAAAGATTACCATGACTTCTTGAGATGTATGTGGTGATAGATTAAGCTTTCTATCTTTGCAAGTTTGCATGCACTCCATAGAGAAAGTTTCTAGCCTTTCATCTTATAGGTGCCATTTCTTTCTACATTTCTTAAGGCTGTGTATTCTTTCTATTTCTATTTTGTTCTATTCAAACCCTTGTCATGACCACCCCATTCCACCTAAAGATACCTAATAAGGTTAGAGAGTCTTTTATTAGCAATATCCTTCCTAATATGGAAGACACATTCCTTGCTAAAGAGGACATGAAAAAATTACTGGCTAGATTTGAAAACTCAAAAATTTGTTCCATATCTCATAAGATCTTAAATAGTGGTCTCCTACAAGTGTCCTCCTTCTCAAAACCTTTCCCCTATCCTAAATTAGTCTTAGCATGCAAAGATAGATATGATGCAATCAAAAAGTGTATTCATGCATTTAATAGAATGGTCTTGGTGTATGTCAGTCGAGTTGTTGCCATGGGTCCTCTAAGAATTCTTATGCCCAATTTTCCATGGATGTCACATAATTTAACAACAACATTACAAAAAGTTGGCTTTTCAAATCTGAGAGTGGAGGTTCCCACCTTGCATGTCCATTGACTAGAGAACACGTGATCCTTGAAATTAAGGATTTCATTATGTTTCTTCACACAAGAATTGATTTTATTGCATGAGAATTCGCTAAATCATATTGATAGAACATCATAATACAATAAAATTGAAAAATGATCTAAAGTTGAGGCCAAAAAATGGATTTTTCTACCTCATGGTGGGCACCAAAAATGTATGTGGTAATTATGGGCTTCTAAATCCATACACACTTCAACATGATCTTTACATGCTACAAACATCCTAAAATGAACATGGGATTGTCAATTCAGTATGACCCAATAAGGTGATCTGTTGCCAACTAACTAGATGGATTTTTCAATTCACTCTCAGAATTGAGAGGTCTGTAACAAGGCCAACTTGTATAAATGATTTAATCTAGATGAATGCAATTAAGCTAAGATGTATGAAAATTAATGTAAGAATAAGATAAGAAAATTAATCTAAATGGATGTGTTGTAATCTATATGAGAAATCATCTTAAAGCAATAGAATTTGTGAATGCAAAATACTTCAGTAAACAAATTGACATTAATTTGATACTTTTCATCTGCATCCTTCAAAATCAAGAGTTGAAGGTTTCTTAAATAGAATCCTAGAATTTGATCAATGGTTGAGATCAAACTGAATGAATGGTTGAGATATGAAGAAGATTTAGTTAGAATAGAAAATTCAAGTGAAAAGGAAGTTAATTGATTGTTCTTGAGTGTAATAAGGAGTTAATTATTTTAATTACTTTTCTAATTTTAGTCCACTTAGTGCTACCAATTATGAACTAAATAGAGAATAAAATAGAAGATATTTGATTTAAAAAGGTTAAAGATGACCTCATAATTGAATAATTTAATTAATTAAATAATTAAAATGAGGATGTATTAATTAAATCAAACATATTTAATTCCTCATGTGCTTTAGCTAAAGGGGTGATTTCAATTTAATGAAAGTGCTAAGACTTTCAATTAAACTTAATTCAACTAATAGGTTTAATTTAGCTAATTTGACTAATATTTAGGAATTAAATAAAGTAAATTATTAATACAAAACAATGATTTTTGGCATTTGACACTTAGGTCAAGTAGAGATTGTCAAAACCAAAATTGCCTAGTACAATAGGACTTTAGGTAAGATTGATAGACCAAAATTAGTTCAGCATACCAATGTGCCAATTTAGGGGTACTACAGAGACAAGAATCATAATGAAAGTAAGTAACTTGCTTCTCTTTCCATACATTCCTTTTAAATAAGTACATTCAATATGTATGAAAAGACTCATAAAACACATAATTGAATAAAACTATACACTAAAACTCCATTAATTTTGTCCATGAAAAGAAAAAATGCTAAGGAGAACAACCAAAACATAGCTAGAGCTCTACTCAATAGTCTAGAACCAACAACATCCAACCCTAGAGAAAGAAAAGAGGAGAATAAGTAGAAGAGGAAGAATTTCCAATTTTCATTTGATGATGTCATTTTTCCACTTAAAATCCTTCCATCTATTGAAGTTAAGCCTCTCTCTTCTCGCTTCAAGTCAAAACTAGATCAAATCACATCATTATGCATAACCAACTATGAAAATATCTCCAAGAAACATGAGAATATCCTTCTTGATAAAATACCTAATCTGCTACCAAAAAAATGCTAAAAGTTCCACCAAACCAACTTGGATTCTAAATAACATCAACAATAGGATCCTCACCAAGTTTGGTCAATACTCACTTCACCATTTGGCCACAAACTGAATCTGAACTACCCATACTAGAAAATAGTTGAATATAGAGCATTATAGACAAAACTAAGAATATTTTCTACACACTTTCTACACACTAATATGTGTGCACAAAGTGATGGAAAATATGGATAGTAGAATCTAAGAGATTTTCAAAGATATATAATACTCCTATATTTGATGAAAAATATGGCTCTCAATGCTCATTCAAAGTTGTAGAATAGAAATTGATGAATAGACCATGTTTTACAAATATTTACCTCTTTTATAAAGTTTGAACTTTAGAATAATAACTAAGTTTTATTTAAAAGATGTGCATGTTCAAATTGATCCAGAAATGAATAAAAAATTAATTCTTTGCAACTTTGCATTTTTTCTTTCCATTTTACTTTGACTCTAACTTGGGTTGATCATCATTGACACATGATGTCATCCCCTTGGTCTACACCAATATAGTAATCACCACATAAACATCAAGTCAACACCCCCAAATAAATCACTATGGTAGTGCCACGTAGCACTCTCTAATTGGCACTCAGATCCTTGTCACCGCTCCACCTTAGCTAGCTCCATTTGGGTGTGCATGCCACATAGGAGCATAGTGCATCTCATATATGCAACTTCAGCTTCTGAATTAGTGACATTCCATCATTTGTCAATTTTTGATGTCACTATCTCTCCCTCTAAATGTAACATGTCAGCTTTGGATTTTGCAATGTTTCGATTTCATTGAACACCTAGATGCCACATCACTAGCCACTTGGGCACCACATCACCACCTATTTATCTAACACCCAAACCCATAATACCACATGTCATGATATTTTTTTCTCTCAACTTTGTTACCACCCTTTGGCAATTAAGCATGATTTTGAAATATGGCACCTCTATCCCCTTATATCAATTTTTATGGCTTCACTTAGTGAATGAGTGAGTATGTGCAACCTTTCCTAATCAACTAGTTGGTAGCCTCAAAAATTGTGCCATGTGGTAGTATTTCATTCTTCCAATTTACCATTTACAAAAAGTAAAGATTTCCAATAGTTGTAGATCTTTCAATGTGAATAATTCATAGTTTTTAGTGTTATTATAGAGTTTCAAGACTTTAACTTATAGCCAATATTTCTAATAAAGAAGTAGAGGAGATTCAAGCTACAAATATGAAAGTTGCAAAGACTTCTACTTCCGAAGGACGAAATACTAGCAAGTAGATAAAATCAAAGAGGTTTGCAGATGAATGGATCAAGTTGTTTTTAGAATCTTTGAATGTCATCTTTGTGAATGACCATGACTTCTAAAACCCTTATGCATTCTACATGGATTCTATTTTCGCTAGTGTTAAAGGAATTGTTCAAGTATTTCTATCATAACCAAATAGATAAAAAAATTGTTTGCAATCCTTGGAAGAATAATATGGAAAAGCTCATCTTTCCAAAAGTATTCATAGATGTTGATTTGGTAAAGGCTATAATTAAAACATAAAATTTAGCTACCAAATCATTCTATAGACATAATGGCACCAGTCTATGCACACTAGATCATGCTTCTTTCATAGAAGCTTTTGGACTAGATGGTGCAATAAGAGAACCAATAGACTTGAATGATCTTCAAAACAAGTTTGAAAGGAATACCAAGGCTTATATAGGGAGATCTATGTTGAGATACATCCCCATGGACCTCAAGCAAGTTGGATATTATCCTAAGAAAGTGGATAAGAAGATTTCCTTGGACAAGTTCAAAAATTATTTTGTGAAGATAGTGTATGATGTCCATAAAGTGGTTGGAAAAGATGGATATGATATGTTGTATGAGGTAGTATACATTGTGGCCAGAGATGTAAATGACTCATATCATGGTGGAGAATATGATTATGTAGATTATATTCTAGAGATGATGAAAGAAAATATTGGGCTGGCACAAAGTGGAGAGATGGGCAATTTCAAATTCCACCATTATTTGTTGTTGATGCATTTAATTTTATACAATAATGTGGGATATATTAGCCCAAATTTCATTGATCACACCTATTATGCTAATGGAGAGCTTTTAGTTTAGCTATGGACATGTGTATGGGATAGTTCTTATCATTACTCAGATTCTATATTATTTTTTAATAATTTTAGCTCTATAATCATGAAAATGCTAAACCCTAGTTTCTTGAGGGCTCCAGAGGTATTGGAAATTTTGATAAGACCAACCCTTCTACCTGAAAATAAGAGGTTAGACCATAATTGCAGAGACAAATTCTTGTTTCCAAATTTTTCCCTCATGAGAGTATATGGTTGTCCTTAACCACCCTACATATTGCTCAAATATATCCCTCCTAAATTTGCCATCATTGAATTCATGAGGCAACTAATGATGGTAAATAAAGATTACCTAGGGCACAAAGTGCTTAAAGGCATAGTTTTGTGTAGATGGTTTAGAATACAAGAAGTTTCAATTGGAAAAGAATCCTTGGATCAAATCCATTCTTCCCTCCATCATTTTAATTTTTAAACTGCTCTCTATAGAATATATGACCCATAGAATTTGATGAGGAGCATTTTGAAAGAAATTAGGAATTATGTGTTGCCAAGTACCAAAGAATTGCCACATGAGGACCTCATTCCCAACATTTTAGTTGAAGCGGAGGCAACTAATAAGTTAGTAAAATTTGATGATGTTTTAAGGGTACAAAGGGAGATGGAGAAAGAAAAACTAGATTTCAACGGTTTTTATATGGATGTCCCTTATCCATAAAGAATAAGAAAAATGTTGAATGATCACGCTAAGATCATGGCACAAATGTGTAAAGGTCCAATTGGAGAAAGGAAGGGATAAATCTTGATAGCCTAGAGCCAGATGTAACTCTAGAAATTGAAGAAGATGAGCTTGTTGAGGAATCATGGGTTACAAAGGGTAACAAAAGGAAGAAGATAGTCCATAGACTTGAGAAGGTGAAATAAAGCACATTGCAGATCTTTCCTAGGAGAAACCAATATTTTGCTGATATGAGACAAAGTTATATACGGGATATGGTCAATGCAATAAAAAATCCATTGACTAACCTAGAACTAGCAACAACAAGATTGGATGATAGGATCATCCAAGCTCATCAATTCATAGAGGATGATGAATTCATCAAATCCATTGAGCTCAAAAGCTTCCTCTATAAAATAAAACAAAGTAAATAGGCCTTGAAGATGAATCCAGAAGAATATGATGAAGAGAAGTAAGAGTTAGTTGAAAAGATTCATGCCTATGATCTAGAGAGCGAGGTGATGACTCCTGAAGAGGCTAGAGACCTAGTATAGAGAAGTCGTAATCTTCTAGTGCTAGGTGGGATCTAGAACAAGCTTTCATGCATGACTAGATAAGAAAACAAGAAAATGCTATCTCTTATGAATCATTTTGAGCTGATGAACTTTAAAGGGGATCAACTTTTAATATTGATTGCAAATCTCTAGCAGTGTGGAGCATAGCTCCTACAACTAATAGGCCTACGGTAATGGATGCGTAGAGCATAGATCAAGGAAATATGATATTTTAGACCTTGCATGCTACCTCAAGTACATAAATATCCAAGGAAATGAAACATTTTTCATTCATGAATGAGATCAAAGTGGAGGAAATAGAAACAAGACTAGCTAAATCATTCCATGACTATATAGATATCATAAAACTATATGAAGAGGAACTCAGGAAGAGCTATGTCTATAAAAAAATGATAGATTAATTAGAGGCTAAAAATCAAGGGTTAGAGGTAGAAGTTGCATATTTGAAAGAGAAACTAGCTAAAGTAGAGAAAAATAGGACATAGGGCATCCAAGAGGAACTAGCCATGGTCATAATGGAAATTTCAACTCAAACTATAGAAGTAGAGTAGGAAGAAGAAAAGCCCAGAAGGATGAGCATTGGTGCTCAAATCCCACAGCAGGGTGATTAGGTAAGGACAACTTTTCTAAAAGGCCTGATAGACCAAAGAGTTAAAACTCTAAAAAATATATCTCAAAAAGCCCATGCTCTATTTATCTCCTTACAAGATGTTGAGCATGTTTGCAATCAAGCACTTTCATGGCTATTACCCACTTTTAATCTATGGGGGCCATACACTCAATTTATAGAAAGGTTGATCATGTTAATGAAAATGAAACCAAATTTACCACATAAGTGTTAAAAATAATTGATTAATTATGTATTGTCTTTGATGCTACACAAAATGTTATATCATTGCTAGTCAATGTATACCAAGCTCACTCAAGTGTTAAAGATAGTTTCCTATGTCTACTGAGTTTAATCGGTCATCAAAGGAAGGTTTGCAGAAGTTAAGTGTTAATTGAGATCATCACTCAATTAATGAAGGAAATGTTGGGTGGGACCAATGTCAACTGAGCTCACTTGGTTACCAAAGGAAATTTTTGATTATGCTATGTTAACTGAGTTCACTTGGTTAACACAAGAAAATCATTTTTGAGTTAGTGTCTACTGTGCAAGGTCGGCTAATGAAGGATTTTCTTATTGAGTTCAACTGAATTATTTGTTGGTTCTAGTTGACTGAGGAGATGAATATTAATTATTCTAAGTTTTATTCAAGTTGACTTGACAATTTGTAAGATATATATATATATATAGATATATAAGTTCAAGTTGAGGATTGAGTGTGTGGAACATAATAGAAGATTTGATGATGCTTAGAGGAAGCAAATTGGAAGGATAAGAAGAATATCTTTCTTAAGCTACAAATATACATTCAATTAGGAAGGATTAAGTATATAAGCTAGAATTGAGATCTGTAATAAAAAAATTTAGTTGCATCATAAATCAAGTAATCTCATTGTTACTTTCTAACCATTGTAGCAATCATCTAAATCTCTTAATCGAGTTGTCTTAACAACTATTTGTAAATCCTCTAACAAAATGGCATTTCTATTTAAAGTGTTTAAAAGACCTCTAACAATGCCACTCCTACTAGGATGATTAAATCCTCTAATAGGATCAACCTAATAGTGTGTTTTGTAACATTTCATAGGGTTGGCTCCTAACTAGGCTCACTTCAAAAGAGTGAAAAATAGTAACTAGCTGAAATTGGTGGTTTTTCCCAAATTGGGTTTCCACATTAAATCTTGGTGTCAATTGTGTTCATGCTATTTCTTTTATGTGTATGAAACTAAGTTAAGTAAGGTTAATCATAGATAATATCTTAAAGATTTTCATGTTCAGTAGTAACTGAGTTATTTCAGTGTGTATTAAGTTATGGGATTTTCTAGTTTAAGCCAAGTGCATGTGTGTTTGTTGAGTTACAATAGAATATAGTTTAATCAAAGTTTTGATTTGTATTGACATCTAAGAGATTTTGGATTTATTTTAGTGGTAACTAATTCACCCCTACCCTCTTAGTTACTCCTCTTATATTTCCAATAATCGGTATCAGAGCTTCTTGGTGCTTGCAGAAAAGGTTTCAAGGACCTAACCTAAAGATCAAGATGTCAAAGAGGGAGAAGTTTGTTGTCATATCTCAAAAAAAATTTATAAAGAGTGAGATGTCAAAGAAGGAGAACTTGGTCTAATATAAAAGAAAGTAAGTTTGCAATCAAAAGAACATGTTGAAAATAAAGTTTTACTAAAAGATGGCAAAACTATAGGTAGAAGGAGTTCACACTGATAGAGAGAGTTCTCAAGGATGAGAATCAAAATGAAACTAAGGATATGTACCTTACTTTATTCTTGCTCTAAAAATTTCATTGTATTATGACATGTTTTGTTGCTATCAATGCAAAAGAGGGACATTGTTGAAAATAATTGATTAATTATGTATTATCTTTGATATTATGAAAAATGTCTTATCATTGTTGGCATTATGTTGTATTTGTCATTAGTGACAACACTTATTCAACTATGAATGATTACCAAGCTCATCACTTATTCTATAGTGTATACTGAGCATTAAGTGGTTATATTGTAGGTTCATCACTTAAGCATTTCACACCGAGCATTCTTGAAGCTACTGAGTGAGTGTGCAGTCCAGCATTTCACACTGAGCATTCCTGAAGCTACCGAGTGAGTGTTCTGTCTAGTAGTATCTACTGAGTCTACAATTTTTATTGAGCATCATAGTGTCTACCAAGTCATCAGTTTGAGTGATGGAAGCTAGTGTTTACCAAGTGATGGAAGTGTAGTGTTTACCGAGTGAAAGCAACATAAATGATAGATTCATTTTTTACCAAGTGATACTATATCTACCGAGTCTCCGATGGTTATTGAGTTCCAAGATATCTTGTGTGATTAGTATGGACTGAGCTTCTACATCTACCAAGTGCATGATGATACCGAGTAATGCAGTGGATGCCAAGTATCAGAAGGTCACTAGGTTAGCTTGAAGAACCCAAGTTTTCTATTGTTTGGCTGACTCATTAATATTTTGTTCGCTTGTGTTTTGGTCAACCTTGCAATTGTAATTATTGGAATGATAAATATGTAGTGTATTATATCATTTGCAATATGAATGTATGTGTGTATCAAGGAATGGACATGTAATTCTTTGAGAAGAATAAATGCAAATCAGCAGTAGAGTAGAGTATTTAGCAAGGTCTACAAGGAGTAGTAAAGATTCATCAGTCATAAGAGGTGATCTGTACTTCAAGGATCTAATCAAAAATAAAGTTGTAAGTACATCCATTGTTTCATCCTAATAGGTGAATTAGTTTTGTAAATCCTTTAACAGGGTAGACTTAATAGTCTCTATATAAATCTCCTAACAGAGTGCATACTTCATTGTATGTTTGAAAATCATCTAACAAGGTGGATCTAGTAGTCCAAATTGCTCTTAACTGGGTAGATCATCAAAAGTGATCAATGTAAGCCCTAACATGCTAACTTCATATTGTAGTAGTGAAGTTTTGTGGGTATCATCCCCACCCCAATTTTACTTTCTATTTAGAAGGTTTCTGGGTCACCAAAATTATGTGTTCATGTGTTATAAATGTTTATCTTTCTCATGCCTACAGTAGATTAGATGAATGAATGATGAATGGATTAAGTACTGAATTGATTTAAAGTTTTTGAGGTTACTGATTCACCCCTCCCCTCTTAGTAACCTAGCTAGTCTTGATTATTTCCAACAATTGGTATTAGAGAATTGTGGTTCTCAGGATAAAGTTTGATAGCTTGAGCAAAGATCTAAAGGACAAATTTAGATATTTAGACTTGACAAAGCAATTGAAAATGAAAAGCTAGATCTAGAAATGTCCATGGCTCAACTCAAAGAAGTAAAGGATCATCTTTCCCAATCCCTAAAGAGAAGGAAGGAACTTGCCAGAAAAATTAATGACCATCAGTATGTTGAAGAAAAGATTGAAGATCTTTTACCATCAAGTAGCTCAAATGAAACTAACGAGGCAATCAAGCAACTCATAGAAAAGAATGGCTCTCTGCAAGAAGAAGTAAGAAAACTTAAAAGAGAACAAGAAATCCAATCAATCAGGCTATGTGAAGTTTTGGAACAACAGAACAAGGAAAATGAAGACTTGGAGGCAAGAAAAAATCAATCTAATCAGCATGAAGACCTCATGAATCAAATCTTTGGAGCAAATGAAGAAAGCAGGATTCTCAAAGCATAGAATGAAAGAATAAGAAGTGATCTAAATAGTGAAGGGGAAGCTAATGAAAGAATATTGAGAGAACTAAGATGTGAAAAGAAAATTGTTGAGAAATTAAAAAGTGACCTAAATACTGAAAAGACAATCAATGAAAGAATGATGAAGTCCCAAGAAGACATGAATCAACTGATAGAGAAAAATGAATAGAATCTTCATAAGCAAAATAATAAAGCAGGACTTGGATACAATGAAGAACAAGGTGAATCTTCCAAGAAAGGTGCTCAAAGGAATCAAAGACCTACTTGCAATCACTATGGTAAGTTAGGTCATACATCAAACAAATTTTGGACTAATGGAAAAACAAAATTCAATGGAAAATGCTACAGCTGCAATCGGCATGGTCACAAAGCTAATGAATGTAAGGAAAAACCAAAATTTGAAGGTCTATGTCACAAATGCAAGAAGCATGGTCACATGGCATTCCAATGCAGATCAAAATCATTCAATCTAGTTGAACAACTTATTAAGGCAATATTTGGATGGGATTACAATACCTAGTGTAGATGTCATTATTATGGAGAATATGGACACATTGGCAAAGACTGCTCAAGGCATCACTTGAGAAAAATAGATACAATAGTAAGATGTTATACATGCATTGAACTCAGTCATATACCTAAGAATTGCATGAATATAGGAAGAATTGAAGATGAAAAGAAAGCTAAAGGTGATAACATTTAGGAATAGATGAGACAATAGTGGATTCCTAAATCTACCAAGCAGAATAGTTCAAATGATGGCCATGTAACTCAAGAAGTGGGTGACTCCACCATTTCCAATTAGATTCATGAAGGAGGATTTGGAACTGTATCATCAAGCTATATCTAGAGTAATTCCAAATGAAAGAAAGCAAAAGATCCAATCATTATTTTAGATACAAAGGGTCACAAGAAATCAGGTCATACTGAGCAAGGTTAGTTGCAGACGCAACCAAGCTAGATCGGGAGTAACAAAAGTTTTGTTCGATCATCGAGTCTCAAGTTTCTATCGAGCAAGTGAGTGGATGATAGCCTATCAAGCACTATGTCATCACAGAAACTTTTGTACCGAACATTAATGGCATAATCTTCATCAAAAAGGCAGAATTCAATTTCATTTCTTATTGTTTTTTCAAAATTCTTAGAGCTAAGCGATTTCAGGTGCATCTAGGCTATTTCAAGAAATTTTAGAGAAAAGGATTTGTTCAAAAAATTTCTATCTTTTACTGAGCATCAATGGCATCTGGGAGTAGCAGTAGTAGCAAGGCAAAAAGAGGTTGAAAAATGCTAGTTAAGGGTGTGGAGTGGAAAGCACCAAATTTCAAGCTAGTTCCAGCAATTGTAGAGTCATTCAACCCCAATGGAGCTTAATCAAAAATTCCACCAAAGGTACTTTTTATCAACGATATTCATACACATTTCAAATGTTCTGTTCAAGAGATTAGAAACCTAGAGATGGACAATGCCCTAGGAGAAATGTGTGTTGATGGCTCTTTGAAACTCGAGCATAAGCATCTAGAGACTAAAGGATTAACCCATATCTCTCATATGCCAAGAAGTTTCCAAATTAAGTGGATCAAGTACATACGCAGTTGTGTTCACAATGGTCAACTGTGGTTAGAGTAGCTAGTATTAATCACCAAGAAGATGATTCATAAGATTACTGGTCTCCCCATGCTAAGTAAAGCAAAAACTACCAAAACCCTAGGTTAGGATGAACTTTAGAAGAAAACCCTAGCTAAATGGGATGGTTGATGTTGAATTAAGGTTTATCATTCATGTCATTGCTCACAAGATTTATAGTTCTAGTCATTTGAACAGTGTGCCCTATGAGGCTGTGGATTTGGCATTCAAGGTTGTGAAGAAAAATCTAGAATTTGATATGTCAAAATTATTGTTAATACAACTGACCAAAAATATGGATAGCATTAGGACTTCAAAGAACAACTCTTGCAAATTTGGTTATTTGTTGACATGTCTTTTTTTCTATGTACAAAAATTATTTCCATTCAAAGGAATTTTTGTGTGGAGAAAAGATATTCCTATTCTATATTAGATAAATGAGTTTGTAGCAAAAATGGGTATAAACTTTGATAGCATCATGGATAATTATTTTGAAGATTTCAAGGAAAGGATGAATAACAGGTTTCAAATTCCACCAAAAATTTTTGAAGACTAAAAAGATGATGTATGATTTATGGTTGATTGTGATAGAGTATACATTCAAGCAATTAGGCCCCAAGTTGCATGGGTGAAACCTCTTCCTTATGAGGTCAATATTGATGAAACCAAGGATATTATTGAAGCACTAGTGAATGAGCCAGTAGATCCAAAGCAACCAATTTGGAGCTTATGATGAGGCAAAGGCCAGAATTGAGCTTGAAATCAAACTTCCTCAAGCAATTAATAAAGGCAAGAGAAAGGTTGCCAAGTTAAAAACTGCTACCAAGCCCTTAATGATTACCAAGGGACAAGGTGAAGATGAAGAAGGGGAGCAAGAATTAGAAGAGGATGAATCTAAGAAAGAGGTGGAGCCAGTTAGAAAGAAGGGCAAGGTAATCATTACCAAGCCACCCAAAGCCTCCATAGCTGTGTGTACTAGAAGATCAAAGAAGAAAGTAGGCAGTGAAGTTGTATTCAGTAAGCCCCCTCTCACCTTCTAAAAAATATTGAAACAAATGAAAGAAGGTACAAGCATCTCAAACTTCAAAGCTTTAAAATATGAAACCATAATACATGTTGAGAAAATGCAAATTGAGGAGCTAGTACTCTCCAAGATGGGAAAATGGAAATATTCCCCTGATCAAATCACCTCTCAAATTTCTAATGAGTTATTAGCAAGATTACAACCTAGATGGGAATCAGCTATGCAAACTGCAAAAGATATATATGAACAATCTTTGAGACAGTTTCTACTAAGCCTTACCAACATAGAGGTAAAGGAAGCAATGAAGAAGAATGAAGAGAAGATGACAATAAGCTTTCATACTTGTTTAATTTTGATAAAAGATATTGAGCATGTAGTTAATGATGCTACAAAAATGTGGAACAACATCTATCATCTACATAAGCCAAGTAATGATCCTGTAGAAATCAAATATGATGATGATGATAGTGACAATGATGAAGAAGATAATGCTCCATGTGTCACTTTTGATGATAAGGACTGTCAAGCACTAAAGGAGGATGATGAAGTTGAAGAGGAAGACAAGGATGAAGAAGATCTAGTAAAAATTGCAGTAGAAGTTATTGCATCCCTTCCTCACTCTCCACCAAAGACTGTTACATCTACTATGGAGATAGCTTCTACAAGTGAAACTATGAGCACAATTGCCACATCAATAGCTCAATCATCACCTATCACCTCCCAGCTACAAGTATTTTCAATGGAAGTGTCAAGCACTTCATCTACCGAGCTGCAACCCTCTTTATCAGCTCTTGAGTCACCTATTGCAGCATGTACAGTAAGTTTTCCAGTTTGTTCTACAATTTTTTCATCCATAGCTTCAACTGTACCAATTTTTGTTCCAGATAGTACTTCAATTGTAAATATTCTAGTTCGTACATTACCTATTAATACTTCATTTTTGGGAAGCACATCAATTTTGGATACAGTTAGCACCCCTCTCAATTTTTCTCTAGTTGGATCAATTCAAGTTTTTTCTACTAGTCCAACTTCATCAACTATTGTTTCTATTTCTAAATCCAAGGAAGTAAGCACTGAAGTAAAACCAAAGACTCCACTAAAACTTCTGCTTACTGGCAAGGCAATTGATGAGGATATAGACTTGGACAAGGAAATTATTATACCTAAGATAGATCTGGATACTACTATAGTTGATAAAATGAGACTAGTCAGTCAACTTTTAGAGCAAAGAGCAAGGCATAAACAACACAGAGATGAGAGAGAAAGAGAATTCACTATAATTGAAAATGCTAAAAATATAATTACTGAGGCAATAGGTGTTGATGTGGATTAATCTCAACACATTATGTTACAATTAGAAGAGGCCATACAAAACTTCAATGAGGACACTTTTGGCCAAGAGAAGGTTATAGAAAAGGCAAAGAAAAAGTTTGACAATAAAATGCTTGAGCATATTGCTCAGCAAATAGCCATTAAGCAAATAGAACTTTTTACAATTTTGGCTAATGTTGAAAATTCTTTTACAAATGTAACATCCCTTTTTGCCAAGCTATGTGATGTTACCAAGTACACAAAAGAAATAAAGGTAAAATTGAATAAAATTGATGAGGATCTAAAGGCCTGTGCTCAAAAGTTGCAGCTTGACCCCAGTTCAAGCTCCACACATCACATAAAGATTAGATTCCTGTCAGACATGCAAGAAAAACTTTTGAAAGAGGAAGCAAGAATCTAGTCTACACTAATAGACATCTAGAACATGATCCTTCCTATCATGGACATAATGTAGAAGCACATTGCTTATTCAAAAACATTGATCCATGATAACAATTTATCAATTGCAGATCATATGATAGAACTATCAGCAGAAGTTGAGGTTGCACTTCATATCTGCAAAATTTTGCAAGGGAACTAGGATAAGACATTAGCTCTTATTCTTAAGGTACATTCTGAGTTTCTCTCACATTTTGGTGTCTCTATATAAGTATGATTACCTTTGGCATTATTGTCGAAAAAGGGGGAGATTATTGTGAGTAAGAGATAGTAAAAGTCAAAGAGGAGTGAGAGACAATGGAGAAAATAAGGGAGAATATAATAGATTGATATATGTACAGTGATAAGCTATGTATATACCATGCCATATGTATGCGAGAGATATGTAAAGACACGAAAGAAATGTATATACAAGTTTACAAAGATCAATTTTGAAAAATCAAATCCAGTATGTCAGTGTACACAATGTTTGGCTCATAAGTGTTTTATTTTGTCACTAATGCCAAAGGGGGAGATTGTTGGCATTATATTGTATTTGTCATTAGTGACAACACTTATTTGAACCTGAATGATTACTAAACTCATCACTTAGTCTATAGTGTATATCAAGCATTTAGTGGTTATCATGTAGGTTCATCACTTAAGCAGTTCACACAGAGCATTCTTGAAGCTACCGAGTGAGTGTGTAGTCCAACAGTTCACACTGAGCATTCTTGAAGCTACCGATTGAGTGTGCAGTCCACCAGTTCACACTGAGCATTCCTGAAGCTATCGAGTGAGTGTGCAGTCCAAAAGTATATACCGAGCCTACAATGTTCACCAAGCTTCACATTGTCTACCAAGTCATCAGTTTGAGTGATGGAAGCTAGTGTTTACTAAGTGATGGAAGTGTAGTGTTTACCGAGTGAAAGCAAGGTAAATGAAAGATTCATCTTTTACCATGTGACACTATATCTATCGAGTCTCCAATGGTTACTGAGTTCCAAGCTATGTTGTGTGGTTAGTATGGACTGAGCTTCTACTTCTACTGAGTGCATGATGATGCCGAGTAATACAGTGGATGATGAGTATCAGAAGGTCACCAAGTCAACTTGAAGAACCCAAGTTTTCTACTATTTGGCCAACTTAGTAATATTTTGTTTTCTTGTGTTTTAGCTGACCTTGCAATTGTAATTATTGGAATGATATATATGCAGTTTATTATATCATTTTCAATATGAGTGTATGTGTGTATCAAGGAATGGACATGTAATGTTTTGAGAAGAATAAATGTGAATTAGTGGCAGAGTAGAATATTCAGCAAGGTCTACAAGGAGCAGTAAAGATTCATCAGTCACAAGAGGTGATCTTTACTTCAAGGATCTAATCAGCAATCAGGTTGTAAGTAGATCCACTATTTCATCCTAACAGGTGAATTAGTTTTGTAAATCTTTTAACAGGGTAGACTTAACATTCTCTATATAAATCTCCTAACATAGTGCATACTTCATTGTATGTTTGAAAATCCTCTAACAAGGTGGATCTAGTAGTCCAAATTGCTCTTAACTGGGTAGATCATCAGAAGTGATCAATGTAAGCCCTAACAAGCTAACTTCATACTGTAGTAGCAAAGTTTGTGGGTATCATCCCCACTCTAGTTTTACTTTCTATTTGGAAGGTTTCTAGGTCACCAAAATTCTGTGTTCATGTGTTATAAATGTTTATCTTTCTCATGCATACAATAGATTAGATGAATGAATGATGAATGGATTAAGTACTGAATTGATTTAAAGTTTTTGAGGTTACTAATTCACCTTCCCCTCTCAGTAACCTAGCTAGTCTTGATTATTTCCAACAATCATTTTCTGTCAGTGTATGTTCAGCTCACTCGGGCATTGAAGACAGTTTCCCTTGTCTACCAAGTTCACTTGGTCATCAATGGAAAGTTTTTAGAAGTTGAGTGTTAACTAGGATCACTCAATTAATGAAGGAAATGTTGGATGGAACTAGTGTTAGCCAATCTCACTTGGTTACAAAAGGAACTTTGTGATTATGTAGTGTTAACTGAGTTCACTGAGTTAACATAGAAAAATCATTTCTGAGTTACTATCTACTGAGCAGGGTCGACTAATGAAAGATTTTCTTATTTTGTTCAATTGAATTATTTGTTAGTTCTTGCTGACTAAGGAGATGAATATCAATTATTCTAAGTTGTACTCAAGTTGACTTGACAATGTGTTATATATATATATATATATATATATATATATATATATATATATATATATATATATATATATATAAGGTAAGTTGAGGATTGAATGCATAATAGAAGATTTGATGATTCTTAGAGGAAGAAAATTGGAAGGATAAGAAGAATACCTTTGTTGAGCTGCAAAGATGCATTTAATCAGGAAGGATCAAGTATGCAAGCCAGAATTGAAATCTCTAATCAACAATTTAGTTTCATTAGAAATTAGGTCATCTCATTGTTACTTTCTAACCATTGTAGGAGTGATCTAAATCTTTTAACCAAGTTGTCTTAACAATGATTTGTAAATTCTCTAACAAGGTGGCATTTCTATTTGAAGTGTCTAAAGAACTCTAACAAGGCCACTCCTAATAGGGTGATTAAATCCTCTAATAGAGTAACACCTAATAGTGTGTTTTCTAACATTTAATAGGGTTGGCTTCTAACTGGACTCACTTTAGAAGAGTGAAAATCAATAACTAGTTACAAATGGTGGTTTTTCACAAATTGAGTTTCCATGTTAAATCTTGGTGTCAATTGTGTTCATGCTATTTACTTTATGTGTATGCAACTATGTTAAGTAAGGTTAATCATAGATAATATCTTAAAAAATTTCATCTTAAGCAGTTGCTAAGCTATTTTAGTGTTTACTATGTTACAACATTTGCTAGTGTAAGTTGAGTGCATGTGTGTTTGTTGGCTTAAAGTAGAATATAGTTTAATCAGAGTTTTGATTTTTATTGACATCTAAGGGATTTGGGATTTATTTTAGTGGCAAATGATTCACCCCTCCCCTCTTAGTTACTCCTCTTATATTTCCAACAATAAGATCAGCACAGTAAAGGAGTGCCTGGAGATCGTGAAAGAACTAATAGGTTTCTTTATTGGCAAGTTGAAAATTATACAAAGTAAGACGAAAATATTATTACAGGGGATTGCTATTTGCATTCAACCAATTTTGGATGTTGGTAGTAAATTGGAGGACTAGAAGGATTGGTCAGATTCTTTTGATTTAGTGCTAATTCAAGTAGGCATAGCATAAATTTTTGGGGATAATAGTGATATCCCTCTTAACAACTTGATTGATTCCTTATTCAAGGTTGAAGTAGACTTGAATAAATTTTCATTAGAATCAAGAGCTATAATAGATGCTAAGTAGAATAAGGCAACGAAAGACTTAGAACAAGTTAAAGGCATTGAATGGCCCACAAAAAGGGAGATATACGTTTGGGAAATAGGTGGAGAAATCAAGGCTATTGCAATAGGAGAAAGCTAAAGTGTTACAAACAAGATGGCAAAAGAGACAAAGTAAAGGCAAGGAAAGCGATAGATAGCTAAAGACAAACATAAATTGCTGAAAATTCCTACAAAAAGTGCCACCTGGCAATTTTACAATTGCATTCAAAATTCTAATCAAGTATAAATAATGTTTGTAATATACCAATATAGAAATATCTTTGTATTTTATTTCTAATGAAAATTTGGCATGTGTCATCCCATCTAAAGCTTGTTGCAATCCTTCCTATAAAAGGATTTCCAAGATGTGGAGTGAGGGTCTGAAGTCTATATAATTTTAGTGTTTATGCTATTTTGCAATTAGTCCAGTCAGTCTTTGTGTCAATTTTATGATGTATTCAATTGTGAAAATATGATAATACAAGTGAACCTTGAATGATAGTTTTTGTCATGTCTTTAGTTATCTTTTGAGTACTACACCATTGATGTATTATTTTCAGGGAATCTTAATACAATGACAGAATTCTAAATATATGTGTGTCTAAATTCTATCTCCGTTTTCATATGCTTTGTTATTTTGGGATTGAGTGAGCAAAGTTCATTCAATTTAATGCAGTTTGGATAATTCAAGGAATTAAGTAAATGCTTCCATAAATTGATAATATTTCTAGGCATTTGAAAGGGATATCATAAGAATGGGATTTAAGGTTAACATCTAATAATTTTAATTGCAATTCAATTACATAGGTCAAGTTATTTTACTAGTGTGACTCTATATAGAAAATGGATAAGGCATTAATCATCAATTTAGATGCAAATTGATAAGTTCATATGGTTGCATAAAGCACATTTAAAATCAAATAAATATTTACTTTCTATAATGAAGAATAAAATTGCTAGTCATTACTTATTTGTAATAGTATTTCTCTGAATTATAGTTAACTACTATAATCAAGAAGTCATTACAAATCCAAGAAGAATTGTTGACCATTTTATGTTATAGGGGATATATCTAAAAAGAAGAGTGTGAGTGAAGTAGTTTTGAAGGAGAATATCAAAATATCTAGTCATTTCCATCCCTAAGGTGCACCCACCTTGGCCCTATAGAGCCTAAAGTGTAAAGAGTCTCTGTACTTGGTTAATGTTGATCCAGACCTAAGATGAATTTAGTTGAATATAGGAAACAACTAATCCTTAGACTGGATTTTTCCTTTTGTATCTTGGTATTAGGTATTTTGAAACTAAGTGAATTCAACATTAATCTATGATTATGTGATAACTAACTGTGTGTATCTCTTGGTTTTCGAAAATGCAAAAGGATGTCATAGTCAAAATTGTTGATTTATGAAATTTAATTGTAGTGTATGAAGTATTTGAAAGAATGGATTTCTATGGGATTGCCTCAAATTATTCCTCTCTAAGGTATTGTATTGTTTCTATTTACTTGCAATCATGCTTTATTGTGCTATTAGTTTTGCATCAATGTCTTGGATCACATTCTATGATTCATCATATAAATAAGAGAAAGATATTAGAAAGCCTGATCTAATGTAAATAACATAATTATAGTATTTAGCTTGATAACTTCTAAATTTCTTGTAGAATTGATGTTGTTGGGATTTATCTCCCTTCTTCTTACTATTGGGTAGCTAAGAATTATAGAGATTTGTATATCTAAGAGCTTAGGAGACTCTTTCCTTCCATGTCCAAAGGAGGAGGCCTCAAAAGACGAAGATAGTAGTGTTGAGGAGACTAAAATTTTTTCAATACATAGACATCTCATGTTCATAGCCTCTTATGAAACACCATTAATGCAGAGCTTGGCAATAGATGAGATTGCAACTAGTCATTATGCTTCAAAGGTAGAATTTTTTTCTTGTATATTTAGATTGAATGGAACTATTTTTCTAATGGAAATAAAATTAAATGATCTTGTCCTTTCTTATTTTGATGCAAGGGAAGGTTTCTCTTATATCACAAGATGGACACCATCAACTACATATCTTTATTTTTGTATTCGCAGTTTCTCATGTCTTCTCTTGCATTGTAATTATATCTTCTATTGCATTGTCTTGCAGATTCTCATGTTACAAGTGACATACTAGTTTGAAAATCATAGGAATGATTTTTTTGAATTGAGGACAACCCATTAGGAAAAATGATATATTACAGTTGGTTTAAGTGAGTCAAGGAGCTTGATCCATAGGGTCCCTTGGAATAGGCCTTGCCATTGACATTGCACAAGTAGTTATACAAAAGAGAATAACAAAAATGAAGTTTTGAAGGAAAAATAAATGGTTGAAGAAAAAAATGGTTCAATGAACTTTTTAAATTTTTAGCTTTTCCATGTAACCTTTCCCATTTATTATCACTTCCAAATAACAACTAAGGTATAATTATGTCCTGTAGATATACATTTTTTTCCATAGTATAGCAATATATAGTTCCATGCTTAATCTCTCTTTTTATTTTATGTACTAGTGCGTATGCATAGTTTATCTTCCTTTGGAGGTGAAAAAGTTCATAGATAAACATACTAGCATACTAGTTTATTACTTAACAATTTCCTTAAATTTGTATTTTTTTTTACATTGACACAATTAGATAAGTATGACATGTTTTAACATGGATGCAATTAGAAAAGTAATTGAGGTCCACTAGATAGTTTTTCCTTTATTGATTAATATCAATATCACACATTCAATATCCTGTTGAAATATTCAAATATGGAAAGAGTACTTATGAGAGGGGGGGTGAATCATAAGTATCCTACTTTAGCCAATAAAACTTTTAACTGAAAGTAAATTGCATGCATGTAAATACATCAAATAAACATGAAACAAAACACATGCATCAATAACTCATAACACATGAATTTGGTAACCCAAAAACCCTCCAGGAATAAGAAGGTAAAACTGGGGTGGGGATGATACCCACAAAAATTACTGCAGCAATATTGTTCAACCACTTCTGATGGTTTTCCCTGTTAAAGGCCAACCCTATTAAAGGCTTTACACTGTGTCAATAGTGACCTAGTTAGAGGATTTCAAACACTTAACATGAAGTGTCACCCTGTTAAAGGATTTAATCACCTAGTTAAAGGTTTTTATCAAAATAGCTGTTAAGCTAACCTATCACCATAGGATTTTCATTCTAATACAATTTCTAGAGAGTATTAGGTACAATAAACCTGACTGATTACAATCCTTGATTGCTGATTGCAGGCACTTGTTATGCTTTCTCTAATCTAGATCCTTTTGTGATCTGATAATCCTCACTTCTAAAAATATAACTCCTTGTGAACCCTTGTATGTCTTCTCACACTTTTTTTATAACCTCTTACATTTTACAATGAAGTTTCATCTTCCTTATAAAGACATTTGAAAAGTTAGGGTTAGGTATGGATCTACGATCCACATTCAATCTTCATTTTCTGCTGAATACTTATCTTTTGCTGATTGGTTGCATGCCTTTAGCATTTTTCTTATTGGTTGCATGCATATTGTATAGGAAAATTAAAATATTCGATCTCATTATTAAATCCTTCAAGATTTACCTTATGTCAGCTGTAAAAATTGTTTGCATCATAGTTTGTGCAATTACAAACTCTTATGCTGATATACTGAGTTACTCGGCTCCTGAAGTATTGCAAATACTCAGCACATGCTATTTCCTGGATAGCTCAGCACCTTAACAGAATTGTGTTACTCGACACCTTAAGTAGCTCGGCTCCTTATGTTACTCGGCACTTTTTAACACTCGGCACTTGATCTTCACTCGGCATCTAAAAACTACTTGCCACATGAAGATCACTCGGCATCTGATCTTCACTTGGCATCTGAAAACTACTCGGCACATTAAGATCACTCAGCATCTGATCTTCACTTGGCATCTGAAAACTACTCGGCACATGAAGATCACTCGGCATGCATGATGTACTCGGCATCCAATGTGAAATATGTTTAAGTGTGTTGGCACTCATGTGTCAAAAACCATTATGAGGTTAACAATCTCCCCCTTTGACATGAGTGAAAAAAACACTTAACTAACCTTATAAGTACATTTACTAATCTGATTGGTATGTACATATTGAAAACTTTGATCAAAATTTGTGACTTACAATCTTACAATATATACCTCAAAAATTTTGTAACTCCCCCTGAGTTGATTGTGTCTTATCTGTATATCAATGCTCCTCCTTAGTATCTATGTTGTATCTCCCCCTTATTAATCTGTATCTCCTCCTTTTTTCTGTATAACTCCTTTTCAATCTCCCCCTTTTTGACACTTATGTCAAAGAATGTTTAAGGGTTAACACCATATTTGGCCAAGAATGTGCTATTTACCTCCATAATCATTCTGAGAGCTGCATCCCAATTCTTCAAAGCAATTTCTAGTGACTTATGCTAGATGGTAGTCTCGGCAGCAAGATGAATAAGTCCATCTAATGTAGAAAGATTTGGATCTTTCTTGAGTACATTTTCAGCATATACTTTCTCTTTATGGAGTATTTCTAAATGTGGGGTAATGGAGGACTGGAGTTGTATTACTTTGGCCTTGATATTAGCCTCATCTACTGTTAATACAACTATTTCTTTGTTTGTGTGAAGCGATTGAGAAAAATGCTTCACACTTTGAGCTAGATCACTTGGTAGTTGCATGCTTGAAATGTTTAAGTTTCTTTCCAAGCTCAGTATCTTTTGGCTTGTTTCTTGTGTGAAGTATGAAAAATCACACAACTTTTTGTACAGTGAGAATATATTCTCAAGTACCTTCTTCACCTTATCAATGAGCTTTGCCAATTCTACTTGTGAAAGTGCTATTTGACTTGATATTTTCTCGTTCACTTTCCCTTGAAATTTCTTTTCTGACCATTCTTTAAGTTTTGCATTGGTTTCTAGGTCTTCGTTTGTCACCTGGTCAAGAATATCTATTAGTTGCTCTATGATATGCTTTGACTCATCTAGTGATTGCAAACTAAAGGCATCCATAAAGATGTCCTTGATCTCATAAAGTGTATGCTTATGTTTATACTCTTTCCTGAGTATTTCCTATATTTTCCTTCTATTTAGTGCATCTTGTACTTCATTGATTTGATCAATAGTTATTGAATTTGAGTCATAACTTGGTATGACTATCTCTTCATCTAATTTAGGATCTCCATAATGAAGTACCCTTGCAATTCTGGAAGTACTAGATGATGGTACTGAAATTTGTAATGGCTTGTGTGAAGGAGTCCTCGAGGTAGGCAAATTTATTAGTGTTTGTATTGCCTCCTGTTCTTTAGGGGTTTTTACTGTTTCCTCCTCCTCCTGTCTACCATGGTCAATTATTATTATTTGTGGAAGTGCACCTTGTGTTTGTGTTGTAGGATCAGATGTAATAGTCTATCTTGTTTGTTCTTTTCCTCGTTCTATAGCTACACTTTTCTTTTGTCTTGCAGCATCAATTATACTTGTTGGTATTTCAAATTGACTACTAGTAGTTGTGATAGAAGGTGGTTCTTGTGTATTCACCTTATCTTTAACTATATTTTCTACTAGTTTCTGTAACTCGTCTATACTGACCAATACTGGATGTGCACATAATATTGCTTGTTGAGTTGATTGGTCAAGAATTTTTTTTAGATCTTTTGCAGTTAGTGGATTGATATTCTGACCAGAAGTATCAGGAACACTAGTAACCATTATTGTATCTACAGGTGAGATGGATGCTTGTGGAGGGCTAGGGGGTGGAAATTGTGTGTCTTGCACACTCTGATCTGGTTGCTCCTCTTGTTCAGTTGTTGCCATTGTATCCTATTTTTGTGTCTTTTCCTCCTTTCCATCTTTCTTTTCTTCTTCTCTCTTCTCTTCTTCTCTTTTCTTTTCTTCTTCTACTTTCCTCTTTTTCCTCTCTTCTATTGGTATGGCTGCTTCTTCCTTGTATTTTTCCTCAAGAAAATCTTCAATTCTTTTACACAAATTCTTCCACGATTTCATTGTTCTTTGAACAATCTCTTCCATTCTATTTTGAAGTATAAAGAATGCCCTATATTTGGGTGTGAACCTATTATTATGCCTTTTGACTACTTTGCTAACTTGTTCTCTAGTCAAATCTGGCAATACACTGGCTAGGGTTGATTCCCTCATCTCCTTCTCCATTTTTAGACAAAAATGCCATTTATCTTCTACGATTTTTGATAGCTCCTTTGGCAATTGGGACTGATGTATGATATAGCTTTGTATATCAGTCCTGTGTACTTCTTATGCTTAGTTTGATGAAGTGTGATCACTTGACCCATTGGGTGAAGTGATCCCTCCACTTGATGTGTTGAACTCATCTTTCTTTATCCAAGTCTTGTTCATTTGCCCTCTTATCCTTTCAATGTCAATATTTTGTTTTCCTTTGTTATCTTCAGTCTTGGGTGCCTTTGATCTTGTAGGACAGTTTCTGTTAATATGACCGGTCTTCAAACAACTGAAACATGTAGTTTGATTCAACCATCTTTTGTAATTTCCTTTGAAATGTGTTCTTATGCAGTTTTGTGGTATATGTCCATATTCTTGACAATAATGACAACTGTACCTGGTGTTTAAATCCCAATGATAATGACTTCCATTCCCTTCTATTTTTGCTGGTTGATTTGATGTCCACATAGGTTTTGATCTGCATTCAAATGCCCTATGTCCATATTTTTTGCAATTATAACAATGTCCATCAAATCTTTTAGTCCTTGTGACATTGGATCTATAATTTTGTGTCATATGTCCTTGCATGTTGCACTTGTGACAGAAACTTTTGGGTATGTTTGATTGATTAAATCTTCTGCTCCTGCACACATTAGCTGTATGTCCCTTCTTATTACAGAAATGACAAGTGGGTTTTGAATTCTTACCTTTGTCACTTCTTTGTTCAGCATTCTTTGATAATTCCCCAACCTCAGTGCTATTGTATCCTAGTCCTGATGTATCATGAGAAAATTTTGGTGATTTCAGCGATTGTTCAAAATATTTGATTGCTTCACTTGATTTGTTGAGATTCTCTGCTACCTCCTTTTCTCTGTTCAATTCATTCTGCATTTGTTCATTTTGCATCTTCAAGGTAGAGATCTGAATATCTTTTACATTGAGTTCATGATGAAGGTTCATCATTTGGGCAAGTGTATCCATCTGCATGTTTGAGATCCTTGTCAATTCAGTACACTTTTCTTCAAGTCTATTTGCAAGATTTCTTTTGTCATTTTCCAACATCACTTTGTCTTCAACTACTCTTTTCTTGTGTTTAGTAATTTCACATATCATTATGGCCTGTGATTCATGTTCCATCTTGAGAGATCTTATCTCATCTGCTTGGATTTTATTTTTCTCCATCAGTTCTACTATTGCTGCATCAAACTCTTTAGTGTTTCCACTGGAAAATATGCTGGTGGTATCAATCTCCTTGTAGTGTATATCATTTTCAGCTATGGCTAGATCCTTCCTCTTTTTTAATGAGTTTCCCAACTTGTTTCGGAATTCCTCCAAGCTATGCAAAGCAAGTTGCACATCTATCACCTAATTTTCAATGATCTTTCCAAGTTTGAAAGCTTACATCTTTAGAGTCACTTCTTTGTTCAGCATTCTTTGATGATTCCCCAACCTCAGTGCTATTGTATCCTAGTCCTGATGTATCATGAGAAGATTTTGGTGATTTCAGCAACTGTTCAAAATATTTGATTGCTTCACTTGATTTGTTGAGATTCTCTACTACCTCCTTTTCTCTATTCAATTCATTCTGCATTTGTTCATTCTGCATCTTCAAGGTAGAGATCTCAATATCTTTTACATTGAGTTCATGATGAAGGTTCATCATTTGGGCAAGTGTATCCATCTACATGTTTGAGATCCTTGTTAGTTCAATACACTTTTCTTCAAGTCTATTTGCAAGATTTCTTTTGTCATTTTCCAACACCACTTAGTCTTCAACTGCTCTTTTCTTGTGTTCAGTAATTTCACATATCATTATGGCCTGTGATTCATGTTCCATCTTGAGAGATCTTATCTCATCTGCTTGGATTTTATTTTTCTCCATCAGTTCTGCTATTCCTGCATCAAACTCTTAAGTGTTTCCACTAGAAAATATGTTGGTGGTATCAATCTCCTTGTAGTGTATATCATTTTCAGCTATTGCTAGATCCTTCCTCTTTTTTAATGAGTTTCTCAACTTGTTTCGGAATTCCTCCAAGCTATGCAAAGCAAGTTGCACATCTATCACCTGATTTTCAATGATCTTTCCAAGTTTGAAAGCTTCCATCTTTAGATCTTTTCCTCCAAGCTGTTAGGCTTTCCTTAAGAGAACCTAAATTAAGCTCTGATACCAATTGTTGGAATATTCAAATATTGAAAGAGTACTTATGAGAGGGGGGTGAATCATAAGTATCCTACTTTAGCCAATAAAAATTTTAACTGAAAGTAAATTACATGCATGTAAATACATCAAATAAACATGAAAAAAACACATGCAGCAATAACTCATAACATAGGAATTTGGTAACCCAGAAACCCTTTAAGAATAAGAAGGTAAAACTGGGGTGGGGATGATACCCACAAAAATTACTGCAGCAATATTGTTCAACCACTTCTGATGGTTTGCCCTGTTAAAGGCCTACCCTATTAAAGGCTTTACACTATGTCAATAGTGACTTGGTTAGAGGATTTCAAACACTTAACATGACGTGTCACCCTGTTAAAGGAATTAATCACCTAGTTAAAGGTTTTTATCAAAATAGCTATTAAGCTAACCTATCACCATAGGATTTTCATTCTAATACAATTGCTAGAGAGTATTAGGTACAATAAACCTGACTGATTACAATCCTTGATTGCTGATTGCAGGCACTTGTTATGCTTTCTCTGATCTAGATCCTTTTGTGATCTGATAATCCTTACTTCTGAAAATATAACTCCTTGCAAACCCTTGTATGTCTTCTCACACTTTTTTTATAACCTCTTACATTTTACAATGAAGTTTCATCTTCCTTATAAAGACATTTGAAAATTTAGGGTTAGGTATGGATCTATGATCCACATTCAATCTTCATTTTCTGCTCAATACTTATCTTTTGCTGATTGGTTGCATGCCTTTAGCATTTTTCTTATTGGCTGCATGCATATTGCATAGGAAAATTAAAAGATTCGATCTCATTATTAAATCCTTCGAGATTTACCTTATGTCGGCTATAAAAGCTGTTTGCATCATAGTTTGTGCAATTACAAAGTCTTATGCTGATATACTGAGTTACTCGACTCCTAAAGTATTGAAAATACTTGGCACATGCTATTTCTTGGATAGCTCAGCACCTTAACAGAATTGTGTTACTCGGCACCTCAAGTAGCTCGACTCCTTATGTTACTTGTCACTTGTTAACACTCGGCACTTGATCTTCACTCGGCATCTAAAAACTACTCGCCACATGAAGATCACTCGGCATCTGATCTTCACTCGGCATCTGAAAACTACTCGGCACATGAAGATCACTCGGCATGGCATCCAATGTGAAATATGTTTAAGTGTGTTGGCACTCAAGTGTCAAAAACCATTATAAGGTTAACATATCCATGATATTTACATATTTGACATGCAATCAAATGCACAAATATTGTTGGAAAGGTGATTGATTGATATAATATTGTAAAAATGACACATTTTGGCATGGCTACAATTCAAAAATTAATCAAGGACCATTACATAGATTTTTTTATTAATTTGCATCAATATCATACATTCTTCTGGATGATATTTGCATGTTCCACATGCAATCAAATGCATAAATGTAGTATGAAAGGTGATGAAAAGATATACTTTAATAAATACACTCATATTTATTTTCTAGGTCCCTTATCCTCCATTTGGATGCATCCTCATCTCTTCCTCCTATCCTTGATCCTTGTTATTTACATTTTGAAATATTGTTCCCATAATTTTTAGGGTACTTCAAAAAATCTGCTCCAAACATTCTTACATTTCTTGGATTTTCTGAAGAGGGGAATGTGGATGTGGTAGGATTATACTTTATTTTGCTGACATTCTAATACATGTATCACCTATGAATCTATGATTCTATCTCCAATGGATGTTTGATTTTAAACAATTTAATATTTATCTATTCATGCTTGTACTATTGAAGTAAATTAGTTTTTTCTAATTTTGGGATTATGAATTTTTCTTTGTATAGTAATTGTGAAAGCTAGTAGTGGGCCAAGATATGTTGTTGGGTGTCGGAATAAGTTAGATAAAGATAAGCTCACCATAGCCACACATGTTTTCATTGACATGACAACACCTACAATAATGAGGGCTCTTCCTCGTGAGGTGCCTAGCATTAGAATCTCACATCAGCAAGTTGTTAATAAGCACAAATTATATCATAATCTTTGAAGGGATTTTCTAGAAAAAGGATAATCATTTTTTTTTTTTCTATATCAAATGCAGGTGGTCACTATTGTTTATAATATGCTACATGAGGATCCTGGCAATGTGAGCTACTCAGTAGTAGGAGGGTTAGCAGATCAAATCAAGGAGCTGAGAGAGTCTATTGAACTTCCTTTAATGAATCTTGAACTCTTTCTTACGGTTGGAAACAAACCTCCTAAGGTAAAATTTGTGTGGGGTGCAAATTAATTGTGGTAATTACTTGTTTATGTAAAGTTCAACTTGCATGTTACATTTATTCTTGTTGGAATTCTTTCATAGAGGTTTATTCTTTTTTCTCCAAGTTTAGGGAGTACTTCTAAATGGCTCTCCTAGAATGGGAAAGACACTATTACCAAGAGCTATTGCTAGTAACAGTGATGCCAATTTCCGTAAGGTTGTAGCTTAGCTTTTTTTTTATCCATCTTACTTTTATGCAATCCAACTTTCTTATTTATTGTACCAATGGTTTGATTTATGGCTTCATTTTGTAATACAACTTTTCAGGTGATTTCAAGTTCTATAATAGATAAATTTATACCTACTTTTTGTAATATTATATTTTAGGTGGTTTCAAGTTCTATAGTAGATAAGTATATTGGTGAAAGTGCAAGGTTGATCAAGAAAATGTTTGGTTATACATGAGATCACCAGTTATGACTTCTTATTCATTTGAACATCAAAAGACTAATTTTTGGTGTTTGTTAATATAATTAAAATGCTAATTTTTTTATAGATATAATAAAAGTTTATTTTTTATTTCAAAACATTGTGTATGTTGAATTATTAGCTCATCACAATTAAGAATTTGAAGGTATTGACACTAAATTATATTTCTCTGTATGCCTGCAACCCTATTCATATTAGTAATTGCACTACAATCTACTAATAAGTATTCTCAATAATATAAATGAAATGCTTAATGTTATAGTGGGGCTTTGTTGTAGCCATGCATCATATTTACGGATGAAATTGATGCAATCAATGGATGTTATTTTAGTGAAGGAACAAGTGTTGATTGATAAATTCAAAGAACTTCAATAGAATTGCTTAACTAGCTAGCTGGTTTTGATCAATTAGGAAAGGTATTGTGTTTTAAGGTGATCAAGCTATTGTAATTGTTTATCAACTACATTAAACAAGAATCTATGTTATTTAACTTATTTAAGGTTCTTCAAGGTAGTTTATTTTTCATTGTGACCTAAAAATATTGTTAATTTTAACATTAAATGTAGGTAAAAATGATCATGGCAACAAATTGTCCTGGTGTTCTGGATCCAAGCCTGCTTAGACCTAGTCATTCAGATAGAAACATTGACATTCCACTTCCAAATGAACAAGTAAGAATGGAAATACTGAAAATACATGCTACAAGGATTGTAAAACACAAAGACATAGATTATGAGTTGTTTTAAAGCTTGTTGAGGTCTTGTTCTATTTCTTTAACAATTTGAAATTTATCGAAAATATTTGAGTTTTTATCCTATACTACATTGGTATGTTCTAGAGTTGGTAATTATTTTTTGATTAATAATTGTATAGCTAAGATTATCTAAACTTTTATTAGGGCTTCAATGGAGAAGATATTTGTAACATTTGTACAGAAGCTAGTATGACAACCATCCATGTAGAGTGTGATTACATAATCTAGGAAGAGTTTATGAAGGTAAATTTTCTTTCCCTTTATGTTTAGAATTTTATAAAATTAGAATTTCTTGTGATCTCTTGCTTATAACTTGTACTTATCTTTTTTATTCAGGCTATTTGCAAGTTGAATGAAGCAAAAAAACTAGAGTCAAGTTGTTCAAGAGTTGATCTATGTATTAAATTTATGTTGTTTAATTCAAAAAAACATACAAAAGTTATGTTTGGCCTTATTTGAGCTATCTTGCATGTTTAAGTGGTAGAAAACATGATCCAAACAATGTGATCATTGCACCAATCTGGTCCTTGATGGGACTCAAAATTGTATTCCTGATTTGAATGCCATTCTAAAATTTTGAGTCATTTTGAGCCCTATAAGCGCATTTTCTTGCTTATGTACCCGGCTATCATTTTAGGGTCGAAGAGGTGTTTAATTTTTATAACACCTTTCATTCACTATGTCTATGCATCCTAAAATGATAAACTATCATTATGTGAAGTTCCATTTTGAGCAGTGTTCAATTTTGCACTTTTGCTTCTAGTTTGCATTTGAATATCTTGCACTTGGTTATGTTTCATCACTCTCTTCTTTGGGAGTGTTTAGTATGCATATCAATGAAGCTATGTTTCAATTTTCATGTCATTTCTATATGTTTTGAAAAGGTTTTGAATCCCTCAAAGTTGGCTATTTATTGTTATCATGTTGATACAAATTACCCTAAATTCTGGGAACCTTGTGTTAGAATTAAACCACAAACAAAAAATAGAAATTACATGCAAATATAACCAATAACATACAATAATAGATCACACAAAAAAGAACACAAGGCACCAAGATTTAATGTGGTTCACCTAATCCCTAGGCTACATCCACCAAATAGCAAGTCTGATATTATTACAATCCAATGATTACAACTTGATCATAATCTATAATCCCTTACAGCTCAATACCACTACAAGAACCTATTTCACATCACCACTATAAAAAAAACCCTAACCCTAAGCCCTTTTATACAAGTATTAAACCACTTTAGGGTTACTACATGTCAGTCATAAATTGGTGAATATTAGCCATTACTTTAGTGGAAAATCTACAAATATTAGCCATTATGAAGTATGTATAGTAATTTCCTGATCTATCACCACAAACTAATAGTCTCCCACTTGGTGACTAATCAGGCTCCACACTAAAAAATAATCTCCCACTTAGAGACTGATCATGTAGTGATGTCACTACTCCATGAGGCTCCCACTGGATCAAACCACCTTGGACTCTATTGTTTTGTTATTTATGTTCAGTCTAGAAGACCAACCAAAGCTGAAGAGGAGTTCAGCTTCTCCCTTATTACTACCTTTGTTAACATATCTACTGGATTATCATTTGTATGTATCTTCTGCAACTTTAACTGTCCATCCTCCAAAATTGGCTAAATGAAATGGTATCACAACTATATGTGTTTGGTCTTTGAATGCAAACTTGAATTTTTTGCAAGATGAATGGCACTCTGACTATCCATGAACAAATAATTATCCTTTTGAGGATTTCCTAATTTTTCCAAGAAGAAATAAAGCCATATCATCTCCTTGGCTGCTTTTTTAGTAGCTACTTACTCTACCTCTGTAGTGGATAAAGCATTAACCTTTTGTAACCTAGAGTGCTGCCCCACCAATAGTAAAGACATAACCTATAGTACTTCGCTTGGTATCAATATCCCCTACCAAATCTAAGTCAACATAGCCCTGTAAATTAGTAGAAGAGCCCCCAAAGTGTAAACACTTATTGGATGTTCCTCTCAAATATATGAGAATCCATTTGATTGCATTATAATGCTCAATTCTTGAATGACTCATATACCTGCTAACAACTCCCACTACATGTGCAATATCTAGCCTAGTACATACCATAGCATACATTAAGCTTCTTCTAGCTAAAGCATAGGGTACCTTGGACATCTTATGCTCTTCTTCTTGTGTCTTAGGACACCTCCTTAGTCAACTTCAAATGACTAGGAAAAGGTGTGCTAATAGCTTTAGCATTCTCCGTAGAGAAATATTGCAACACCTTCTCAACATAATCGGCCTGAGATAGCATCAATGTTCTGTTCATCCTATCTTTGCAAATCTTCATACCAAGGATTTTTTTTGCTCCCCCCAAATCCTTCAAGCAAATGCATGCGATAATTGGCATTTCAACCCCTTGATGTGATCCATGTTAGACCTAGCTACAAGCATATCATCAACATATAAACATAAAATAATGTAGCTATTATCATCCAACCTCTTCAAGTAAACATAGTGATCTAAATGACACCTATTGTAACCATGCTCATGCATAAAACTATCAAATTTTAGATACCATTGCCGAGGTGCTTGGTTCAAGCCATATAAACTTTTCTTCAATTTGCACACTAAATTCTCCTTACCTTTGACTCCAAATCCTTGTAGCTGAGAAATATATATCTCTTCATCCAAATCACCATGAAGGAAGGTTATTTTAACATCAAGCTGCTCTAAATACAAATTTTCAATAGCCACAAGACTAAAAATAGTACGGATAGAAGTCATCTTAACAACAAGAGAAAATATCTCATCAAAATCAATTCCCTTTTTTTGTGAAAATCCTTTCACAAATAACCTAGCTTTAAATCTTTTCTTACCTCCTTCCTCTTCTTTCAACCTATAAACCCACTTATTCTATAAAGCTCTTTTACCTGGAGGCAACTTGCATAAATCTCAAGTTTTATTTTTCAGCAAAGAGTTCATTTCTTATTTCATTGCAGACTCCCATTGAATCTTAGTACCCACCTACATAGCTTCATCATAACTTTTAAGTTCACCAGCATCAGTAAGTAAAATAGAATACAAAGAGGGAGAAAATCTTTGTGAAAGTCTAATTTTTCTTGTTGACCATCTAACATTCACCAGTGTGTGTGGTATTTGTGGTTGTGGTTGTTGCACATCATTAGGAATGGCTAGAACATCATCTTGTGGAGTATCATCTAGCACTACATAATCATCTTCTTTCTTCTCATGTTGTTGTAACAGATCTTTGTACAACACTTTCTCATTGAATATGAATCATGGCTTCTTACAATTTTCTAATTTTCAAAATCTCAAAGCCTATAACCAAACTCATTAATGCCATATCCAAAAAATACATATTTTTTTGACTTAGCTTCTAGCTTGCTTTTATTTTCAGAATCTATGAGCAAATGCTTCATAGCTAAAGGTTTTGAGAAAGGAATAACTCACCTTCTTACTAGTCCATGCTTCCTCTGGAATACCACGGCCCAAAGGAGTAGAGGGACCTCTATTAATCAAATATATAGGAGTATTGATAGCCTCCACCCACATGTGTAAGGGCAACCTAGCATGCAAGCTCATGCTCCTTGTGCACTCCATTATAGTCTTGTTCATACATTTAGCCACTCCATTTTCTTGTGGAATCCTTGGAATAGTTTTCTATCTACGAATACCATTAGTGGATCAATACTCTTCAAATTCATGACTGTAATACTCACCACTATTATCAAATCTGAGACATTTTAATATCTTACCAGTCTCATTTTCAACCAAGCATTCCCATTTCTTAAAAGTTTGAAATACATAAAAATTTTGTCCAAGGAAATAAACCCATACTTTTCTAGTTGTGTCATCAATAAATGTAACATAATAGTGAGAGTCACCAAGGGAAGATACCTGAGCTAGTCCCCATACATCGGTATGCACAAGCTCTAATTTCTCCTCTCTTTTTTTCCTTTCCAGTCTTCACAAAACTCACTCTCTTTTATTTTCCATACACACAACTTTCATAGAAATCCATATTAACACATTTTAGACCTGGTAACACTTTTCTGAATGAAGTACTTTCATACCTTTCTCACTCATGTGCCCAAGTTTGTTGTGCCACAGTGTTGTATCAGAATCTATAGCAACTATTTGTTCTCCCTGCTCAACTATAGCAATTGTTCTTGAAGATTTATTTTTGTCTGAAACAATTAATGTAGAAGGAACAATATGACCTGTACAAAGATATAAGGTGCCTACTTTCACACCTTTTGCTACTACAAGGGAACCTTTTGAAACCTTCCAATTTTATCATTAAAAGTAACTACACAATCCTCATCAATGAGTTTCCCTACCGAGATTAAATTCCTACTTAGCCTTGGAACATGTCTTACCTCATGTAGTAGCCAATGATTCCCATTCTACAACTTAATCTTAATTTTTCCCTTTCCAACAATTTGACAGGGTTCATTATCCCCCAAATAAACAAGTCCAAAATCCCCTTGGAAATAATCAATGAAATAACCTCTATGAGATGTAGCATGAAAAGAAGCACTAGAATCTAAAACCCATGAATCATCAACACTTTCTAAAGATAGAAGCAAATCATCCTCTTCAGATTTGTTGCTTACCACATTTGCTTCCTTGTCTCCATCTAATTTATCTCCTTTATTTTTCTTTCAATTCCAGCAATCTTTCTTTTTATGACCCAGTTTCCCATAGTGCCAATAGTCATTGGGTCCTCTCAATTGAGACCTCCTCCCCTTTGACTTTCCTCTTGATTTTCCATGACTTCCAGAGTTACTTCCTCTCTCAGTCATTATTCTCTTGCTTTGTGCATTCAAAGCACTTCCTAATGTAGATCCACTTGAGGTTTTCCTATGAGTTTTCTCACTCAAAATAACATTGATCACATCATCATATTTTAGGGTACTAGATCCAGGAATAGAATTACTTAAAGCCATTCCAAATTTTAGACAAAGAACACAAAATCAAGAGAACACTAATTTATTCATCAAAATTGACACCCACAAAAGATAACTGACTAGTAATAGTATTAAAATCATTTAAATGATCTATAATAGATCCACCTTCTACCATTTTCATATTAAATAAACACTTCATAAGAAATACCTTGTTTGAAGTGGAGGGCTTTTCATATAGTTTCTCTAGGGTTTGCATCAATTCTTTTGTCATCTTCACTTTTGTAATGTTAAATACCACCAATGGTTCCAAGCATAACCGAATGCTTCTGAGTGCCTTTCTGTCTAAAAGATCGCATTCAACATTTGACATAGATCCCTGATTCTTGTCTTTTCCTTCTAATGACTTCCATAAATCCTTCTAATAAAGATAGTCTTCCATTTACATCTTCCATAACTTGAAGTTCTACCCATTAAACCTATCAACCCTCAACTTACCCTTGTTTTCCATCACTCCCACTTGACTGTGAGACTTTCCTGTAGAGAATAACTGAAAAAAAAACCTCTCTCTGATACTACTTGTTAGAATTAAACCATGAACAGAAAATAAAAATTACATGCAAATATAACCAATAATAGAAAATAATAGATCACACATAAAAGAACACAAGGCACCAAGATTTAATGTGGTTCATGCAATCCCTAGGCTATGTCCATCAAATAGCAAGTTTGATATTATTACAACCCAATGATTACAACCTAATTACAATCCATAATCCTTTGCAGCTCAATACTACCACAAGAACCTATTTTGCATCACCACTATTAAACAACCCTAACCCTAAGCCTTTTTATACAAGTATTAAACCACTTTAGGGTTACTACATGTTGGCCATAAATTTGAAAATATTAGCCATTACTTTAGTGGAAAATATATGAATGGCAAATCTATGAATAGTGCCCAAAAAAAATTTGGGGTGATGCCCTGAGCCCCAAAGAATTTATGAAATATGTATAGTACTTTCTTGATCAGTGACCACAAACTAACACCTTGTTTGAATGATTATATCCTTGACCTAGTTGACCATACTAAGAAAACTCCTTTTGCATTGCATTCTAGAGGTAACCCACTTTCCATGTTTCAATTTTGAGCCTATGAAAAATCCATTTGATCATTTTTTAAACACGATTCCAAATGCAATTTGTGAAGTTTTACTGGTGTCAAGAAGTGTAGATTAATTAGTACTCTTGTTTGAGATGTCATAACTCTAAATCTATAATAGATCAGATAAAATGGTTTGTACCACTATGTTCTACTTTGAAAATAGTTCAAGTGTGCTAATTTTCAAATCTTGACGAATCTGCCTACACAGTTTCCTAGGTCCATTCTATTTGTAAAAAGCACAGATCTGCTGATGTTCTTGTTCTACAATTTTGAATACTTCACTTCACAAGCTTTCCAAATGCCACCCATTATTTTTCATGAGCCCAATTCATAGAATTATATTTTCCTAATGACAGTGAACTAACACCCCAATTTTTGTACCCTCAAGTATCCATTTGCCTTATTTTTGGAGCCAAATCCAAATGCACTTTCCTATTTTCTAACATGTTTATTTGTAGATAATTTTAACTGACCAACTTTGATGGTCAATATTTTTGACCTCAAAGTCGTCATGACACAAAATCTAACAGGGTGAAAGGATGTTGAACAAAGTATCGGCATGTTAGTTTTTAGAGCCTAGTTATCTATTTGGGTAAATTTTTTAAGTTGGGCTATAGGATCTCTTATCAGAAAATCATAGTTTTTTAAATCAGGGTAAATGAGTTTTAAATGGTGATTCAATACTTGAATTTGAATTCAATTAGTTTGAGAAGATCAATGGACCAGTTTGAGGTGTTAGCTGTTTTAGTTCAATTTTTATTAGCTAGACCCACTTTGGGGCCCAACTATTTCCATCAAATTTGACTGACTGTTTTGAAGGGTGAAGACTTCCCGTGTAGTGATATTAATTAAAGTAGTACAAATGATCCTAAAGATTGTTTTAAAAAGGAATAAAAGGTTTAAGAATGTGGTTCGGGGTGAGTTGTGTTCAATCACTATGCAAGGTTCATCACTATGCATATAATTCTCAATCTGAGAATTCATTATACGACCAAGTGAGATTCATATCTTTTGCAAACATGTTTTTTTGGTTTAAAATGATTAAAGATGAATTTTATGTTAAAATCCAATATGGAGATTGAACGGGCTACTGTGTAGGCACATGAATGTGAATTGATGATATTTTGAAGATAAGATTGTGATGTTTTAAATTGCTATATTTTTGTAGTATGAGCCCATCTTGATTGAAGAATGCCCAAACTTATCAACCTTTACTTTGAAATTTGAAGCTTATATCACATAGCTCACTGTGACATCTTTATACAGGAACATTCTCATGTTAATCTTTATGAAGATAAAGAAGAGCAGAAGCTGTATCATATGATACCTACCTTCGATTCCAAGACCTTTTCATGACTAAAATTTTTTGGGCCTCCATTTGGGAAGTAGCTCGAGCTACTTAAAAGATCTTGCTAAGTGTCTAGATCAGTAACCATGATTATGAAGCTACAATCCACACAAAATCAAGATGAAGTTGTAGAACAGACCTCCACAAAAAGGTGCAGAGCACTCATGGTGTAAATAAACATATAACCCATGTCCACCATTGGAGCAGGACAAATACGTGTGGAGGCTCAATGGAGAGGGTCTTTAGGAAGCAGAGCAATTCAAATGTAGTTGAGTCATCTACAAACATTATCCACTAGACCTGGGACTACTATCAAAGCCATTGAGACAATAAAAAAGCTCATTTTGAGATCCCATGACCCCTGCAATATAGGTTTCCATGACTAATTATTCTATGAACAGTTATCAAGGGCAAGGCTACAATTAACTGGCCAGTGGGTAATTGGAGATGGAGAATTCACATCGGCAAAGCCAAAGGTAGAGTGACGAACAAGTTTCTTGGGTCGATTTAAAAGCTTTCTTTTTCTTTCTATGATCACAACAAGTTTAAAGGAAGCAGGCACAATAGGAAGGGAGAGTTGGTGAAGAGAAAAAAATGACTAATAGAGCATCCATATCAGAAAGACTAAAGCAGAGCACACTCGACTAAGGCATGGCGACAGACATAGAGATTTTCAAAAGGTATTATCCCACATTGGTAGTGTAATGGTACTCCACATTCTTTTTCAACAAGAAGGATCGCATACTAATATATCTAAAGGATATGGGTCTTAAAAGGCATGGAGGCTCACGTGAAGGGGCCTATCGAGGCCAGTTGTGGTAGGGTTTATGAAAATTTTCTCAAGCACGCAAGAGTAAGAGATGCCACCTGGCACATCATGGAGACCCATCATTAGAGAGAGAGGATCACAATGTCATGAGTAATTGGAGACCTGCAATGTTACATCATTGTTGTGAGATCAAAAAATGAAGGAAATGACGCTATGAGATTTGAGATTTGGCTGATTTCATCATAAGATTGAACCATCATAAGATCACGAAGGAAAAATTTCAAGCTTAAGATCTTATGATTTAGAGATTTCATCATAAGATTGAACCATCATAAGATCACGAAGGAAAAATTTCAAGCTTAAGATCTTATGATTTAGAGATGCAGGTCCCTCTCCTAGGTACTTTGACCAATGAGATTCTACCACATGGCACCGGTCAATTGGAGAGGAGAACAAAATTAAGATAAAATGAAATACAAAGAGATTTCATCATAAGATTGAACCATCATAAGATCACGAAGGAAAAATTTCAAGCTTAAGATCTTATGATTTAGAGATGCAGGTCCCTCTCCTAGGTACTTTGACCAATGAGATTCTACCACATGGCACCGGTCAATTGGAGAGGAGAACAAAATTAAGATAAAATGAAATACAAAATAGAAATTAAATAAGATGTGCATTCATTCTCAAGTTCAAAGATTTAAATTAAATCTAAGATGTTTTATAGTTAAAACTATATGGTCATTTAAATTCTTCAATTATGTTGCTCTATCCATGGCCTCGGGCCTAGTTTTTTGAATGCACCTTAGAGGCATTATTTTACCTAAATTATATAATGTAATATACTGTTAGAACTAGGAGAGCCTGAATTTTCAATTTTTGTAATCAGTTTTTACACAGGTGTCCATTAGAAGAAGTTATGCACAATTTTATGATTCCAAGACATCCTCAATATAAATATAGATTTGATCTTTTTAGATAGGATAATATCATATTTTGATCAGATGGAGATAAGATTTGATTTACTAGCAAACATAAATGAAGAATTGAATGTGTCTTGAAGGCAGATGCAGAGGACAACTTTGGTCAACAAGAGCAGTAGTGTTTTCACAAAAAAGGGTAGAATAGGACAAAACCATCTTAGATTAAGAGCTCCTGCACATATTATGTGTATCATATTTTTCATTCAAAGAATGCCTTTCCTCATTACCATTTAAGGAGATATATTAGATGTTTTGCAAGTAGAAATTAATAAGATTGGAATTGTTGATAGATGAAAAAAGGAGATATTTCTATAGCAACAGGATGAAGAGTTTTCAGTTAGGACACATGGAAATATCAGAATCTAATCAAAGAGACTTCTTCTCTATATATTCATTCTCTTTTCTCTTTGTAAGGATTCTAGTTCCATTTTATGCAACTGGGAAACCACAAAGTTGGTTCTAGTTCCAGCTTTTACTGTGAAACCATAACGTTCCAATTTTTATGACTGTGAGACCACAAGGTTGGCTGTAGTTCTAGAATTGTGGTTCCACATTTCTCAACATATTTTTGCCTATATTGAATAGCAGCAATTGTATTTCTCTTGAACCATTAAGTTATACAATCATCCATTGTGTGTTCTTTGAGTTTTTGCATATACATGATGTATTGATTTCAAGGAATTGAATACAAAATTTTGTTGATAGTTTCATTCTAATTTTTATCTCCTTGTGATCTTGTAGTTTTCTATTGACTATTCCCAAAGTGCATACTATCTAGATGTAGGTTATTATTGAAGTTGTATATCATTGTGTGTCTTGTTGTTGGGTCAAGGACCTAAGTAATTTTCTTGATATTACATTGACAAAATTGTAGGGATCATAGGAGGATCTAATAAGTACAAATTTTGTTTGAAAACAAATGTCTATTTGCAAAGTAGATAGATAGATCATATATCTGAATATTTTTGGTATCCATGTGTGTGTTTAGACTTAGTTTATGCCCAATGGATAAGGGAATGGTTAGCTCAAAGATTACATGTTATTCTTGTTGCATAACTGAGTTATGCAGATTCCATCATTAATCAAATATATTTTCATCTTTATGCTTAAGAATTGAAAAGAAGATGCCCTCACTTAGTTTATTAGGTTCATCTGTCCTACTATTAGCTATTTCATGTCCATGAATGTTTGCATACACATTGAACATCCAGGGGTTTTTATCTATTATCTAGATTCAATTATATACCTTTATACTAGTACCATATAAAGAATTTAAAGTCCACCCGCTTAGGTCTTGTAGAGCCTAAAGAAAAAGAGAGTTAAATAGCCTTATAGTTGGCCCTAGCGTCTAAATAGATGTACTAAGGATGGGAGTTAGCTTCCCCTAGGTCTAAATGTTCTTATTGTTAACTTTATAATGGTTTTTGACACTTGAGTGCCAATACACTTAACCACTTTGTATATTGGAGCTGAGTACACCATGTATGCCAAGCCACAACATAAGCCGAGTCAAGAAAGACTTCAGGTGCTGAGTGATCTTTAGGTGCCGAGTAGCCTTTAGCTGTTGAGTGAAAATTAGGTGCCGAGTAAAGTTCAAGTGTCGAATGACTTTAGGTGCTGAGCATGATACAAGTGTCGAGTGATATTTAAGTGCCAAGTCACAGATGATGCCGAGCAATATAGAAATGCAACAGGAGTCGAGTAAGCTAGTTTGATATTAGTGTCGAGCATCTAGAATTAGCAAGTGCCGAGTAACACAGAATGTACATATGAGTTTGTAACTTTATTGATTCATATGTAAACCATTTTCATGGCCGACATATGATGAATCTCGAAGGATTAAATGATAAGATTGAATATTTTGTATTTCCTATGCAATCTACATGCAGCCAATAAGAAAAATGGAGAAGGCATGCAACCAATAAGAAAAGTGCAAGGAATGAGTGAGAAGCAAAGATTCAATATGGATCGTAGATCCATGTCGAAACCTAAGTCTTCGAATGTATTTATAAGGAAGATGAAATCTCATTAGAAAAGAGGAAGGTGATGTGCAAGGGTATGGAAGGAAAACTATTTCAGAGTAAAGAGTATAAAATCTCAGAGGATCAAGATTAGAGAAAGCAGATCAAGTGCCTATATTCAACAAATGAAGGATTGTAAGCTATCAGTTTTATTGTACCTAATACTCTATAGCAATTGTATTAGAATGGAAAACCCTATGGTGATAGGTTAGCTTAACAGCTATTTTGTAGATCCTTTAAATAGGTGATTAAATCCTTTAACAGGGTCACACTTCATGTAAAGTGTTTGTAAATCCTTTAACCAGGTCACTATTGATACAGTGTAAAGACTTTAACAGGGTAGACCATCAGAAATGGTTAAATATTATTACTATAGTGATTTTGTTGGTATCATCCCCACCCCAATTTTACCTTCTTATTTTTGGAGGGTTTCTTGGTTACCAAAGTCTCAAGTGTTATGTGGTGATGCTTATGTGTTTCTCATAATTGTTTGATATGTTCATATGCATGCAATCTACTTTTAGTTCAAAAGTCTTAATGGTCAAAATATAGTACTTCTAATTCACCCCACCCCCCCTCCTCTTAGAATCATTCTTCTTATTTGAATATTCCAACAATTGGTATCAGAGCAAGGTTCTCACAACAAGAAGTCGAACAACTTGGAGAAAAAGATCTAAAGATGGAAGTCTTCAAACTTGGGAAGATTATTGACAATCAAGTGATTGATGTGCAACTGGCTCTACAAAAAGTAGAGGAAGCAAGGGAGGAATTGAGAAAATCCTTGAAGAGAAGGAAGGATATAGCCATAGCTGAAAATGATATAAACTACAAAGAGAGTGATACCACAAAACTGTGTGCCAATGGAGACACCAAAGAGTTTGATGCAGCAATAGCAGAACTGATGGAGAAAAACAAAGTTCAAGCAGAAGAGATAAGATCTCTCAAGATGGAACATGAATCACAGGCCATAATGTTATGTGAAATCACTGAACAAAAGAAAAGAGCAGTTGAGGACAAATTCATGATGGAAAATGACAAAATAAATCTTGCAAATAGACTTGAAGAAAAATGTATTGAATTAATAGGGATCTCAAACATGCATATGGATACACTTGCCCAAATGATGAACCTTCATCATGAACTCAATATGAAAGATATTGAGATCTCTACTTTGAAGATGTATAATGAACAACTAAAGAATGAATTAAACAAAGAAAAAGAGGTAGCAGAGAATCTCAACAAGTCAAGTGAAGCCATCAAGTATTTTGAATAGTTGCTAAAATCCCCAAGATCCGCCCATGATACATCAGGACTTGGATACAACAGCACTGAACTTGGAGAATCATCAAAGAGTGTTGAGCAAAGAAGTGACAAAGGTAAGGATTCTAAACCCACTTGCCATTATTGTAATAAAAAGGGACATACTGCTAATATTTGTAGGAGTAGGAGATTCAATCAGCCAAATACACCCAAGAGCAAGAGTTACTGTCACAAGTGCAATATGCAAGGACATATAACACAAGATTGCAGATCCAATGTCACAAGGATTCAAAGATTTGATGGACATTGTCATAATTGCAAGAAGTATGGACATAGAGCTTTTGAATGCAGATCAAAGCCTATGTGGACATCAAATTAACCAGCAAAATCAAAAGGAAATGAAAGTCACTATCATTGGGATTACAACACTAGGTATAGCTACCATTATTGTTAGGAATATGGACAGACACCCCAAAATTGCATAAGAACACTTTTCAAGGGAAACTATAAAAGATGGTTGAGCCAAACTACATGTTTCAGTTGTCTTAAAACTGGCCATACCAACAGAAACTATCCTACAAGGTCAAAGGCACCCAAGACTAAAGAAAATAAGGGCAAAGAAAATATTGATGTCAAAAAGATAAGGGGACAAATGAATAAGACTTGGAAAAATAAAGATGATTGCAACACATCAAGTGGTGGGATCACTTCACCCAATGGGTCAAGTGATCACACTTCACCAAACTAAGAATGAGAAGTATATGGGACTGATATACAAAGTTATATCACACATCAGTCCCAAGACAAAGAAGCAATGCAAAGTATAAATCTACACGAGACAAGATGTCAAGACAAAATCTAAATGATGTTGCTGAGCTATCTTTGGATGCCGAGTTAAACTCCAACACATGCCAAGTTCCTAACAATGACTGAGTTGATAATTGATGCCAAGTTGGTTAACTCCAATGCAAGCCAAGTAAAGTGGAAATGTAGTATAAGCCAAGTAATGTTAAAATCCATCAGAAGTCGAGTTGGCAATTGAGCATTTAATGCGATGAAAATAAGGTATATTATCATGATTCCAATCAGTTTTCCTCATCGTGATCAAGAAGCAAAGAAGAGAAAGAGAGCAGAGCGACTTCATAACAGAGAATCCAACATTTCAAGTAGACTGCAACATCTCTCAATGCATTTTCATCGATCTTGAGGTATTTTCATTTGTGTCAAGCTATGCAATTTCATATTTCATTAAAAAAAAATGGAAAACCCTAGTTTGCATAAATAGCGTCAAGTTCCAAGAAAACCGAGGACAAAGAGTCGTTTGAAGTTTAGTTAGTGTCCAATGAGGTCAAGCAACCTGATTTTTGTCCCATTCCTAAAGTTGCATACAAAAATGACCTAGCCAGAGTTCTCTCCCAAATACCCCCAAAAGTTGTAATGGTTCAAGATGTGAGAAGATGCTACAATTATAAGATAGGAGCCCTAGGAGATATGGAGATAAGGCAAGCCTATGTGAAATTGTGTTTAGATCGAGTCTTAAAAGATGAATTAAAAATTTTTGAAAGGAAGGCTTTGACTCGAGTTTTGAGCTTTCCCACCATATTCAAGACAAAATGGGTTAAACTTGTGTTAAGTAGAATTCATTGTGGAAGTCTTTGGTTGGAAGATATTTCCATAAAATCAACCAAAGGAATCATACATAGGGCAACTAGGTACCCTACCCTAGATCTATTCAAAACCTTGAGAAGTGAATCGAAGGAGGTTATTGAAAAGAACACTGGTGCTCAGTGGAATAAAAGAGGAATGACAATTCACACCATTCAGGATCCTCTAGTTGAGTTTGTTGTTAGAGTCATTGCCCATAAGTTCTATCAATCTAGTAGACTCAACAGTGTGCCATGTATTGCAATAGATGTAGGTTACAAATTGGTGAAAAAGGCTCATACTTATGATCTTGTAGAACTGCAACTACAACAAATTACTGAAAACCTAGCTACCATAAGAAGGACAAAGGGTGCTCAATGCAAATTTGGAGCAATTCTAGTTTGTATATTCTTTTATGTTCAGAATGAGTTTCCCTCTTTCGGCAAAGTTACATGGAGGAATGATAGAACTATCATTTCCCAAATCAATGAATATATAGAATAGATGGGAGAAAATTTTGATACCCTGATGACAAGTTATTTTGAGGATTTCAAGAAATCCATGAAGCAAAGATCAAGAATACCAGTTTCCTTAGTGGAAAAACATACTAATGATTTGTGCTTCTTAGTTGACATTGATTTTACCTATATTCAAGCAGTAATTCCAAGGGTGAGATGGCTAAAGCCATTTGGATATGAAATCAATATAGATGAAGCTTCTGCAGCAATAACTGCATTATTGGCAAAAGAGATAGATAAGAATGCTCCACACTTTGGCACTTATGATGTGGTAAGATAAAAGATAAATATGGAGTTAAAGACTGCCTCCGCATTAAAGAAGAAAGACAAATTGTTGAAGAAGATTAAAAAGAAATTTGGTGAAGGAATTGAGGTTGAAGCAGAAGAAGAAGAAGATGACAATGATAATGATGAAGATGAACAAGAACAAGGCCCAATGGAATTGATCCAAGGCCTAGGTGAAGACAAGGAGGAAGGTGCAGAGGAAGAAGAAGCCAAGGAAGCACCAACTGAAGCTGAGTCAAAGAAAAGGAAGGCAACAAAATAGCCTCCAACTCAGTAAAAACCAAAGAAATCTGCTATGCCATTACCTCAAAAGCCAACAACCCAAGCTACAACAAGGGCCTCCACTAAAAAGGCTAAAGAGGAAGCTACAAAGAAGAAACCAATCAAGGAAACACAGGACGGGCTAAGGAAAAGAAGAAGATACGTGGCTCAACCTAATACTGATGAAGAAGATCAATCTAAAAAGGTAAACCATTTTTCAGTTGATACTTTATGTACAAAGATTGGAAATGGTGATTTAAGCAACTATACTAAAGTTGATTTCAATAAGTTTACTAAAGAAGAACATAATAGGATAGAGGAAACAGTTTATGGAATGATGGCACAGTTCAAGTACACTCCTCTTGAACTAGATGGACAATTGCCAAAAGAATTGTCTAAAATTGTAGAAGACAGATGGCATTTTTTTTTGAAAATGGAGAAGGAGATGAGGGAATCAACCCTAGCAAGCGTATTGCCTAATTTGACTAAGGAACAAATAAAGAAAGTAGTCAAAAGGCATAATACTAGGTTTGTACCTAAGTATAGGGCATTCTTCATTCTCCAAAACAATATGGAAGAAATTGTTCAAAGAACAATAAAATCATGGAAAAACTTGAACAAAAAGATTGAAGATTTTCTTGATGAAGAATACAAGGAAGAAGCCACTGCACCACCAAAAGAGAGAAGAAAAGGGAGAGAAGAGAAGACAGTAGTAGAGAAGGGAGAAGAAGATAAGAAAGAAGAAGAAGAAAAGAAAGAAGAAGAAGTGAAGAAGGAAGAAGAAAAGAAATATGGAGAGGAGGAAGAGACACAAGAACAAGATGTAACAGCAATAGCTGAGCAAGAGCAGCAACTAGACCAGACTGTGCAGACACACAATTGCCACCCTCTAGCCTTCCTCATGTACCCATCACACCTATAGAAACTATAATTATAAAAGATGTTCCTGACACTTCTAGTCCGAACATCAATCCATTAACTACAGAAGACCTAAAAAGAATCCTTGAGCAATCGACGCAGCAAGCAAGATTGTGTACAGATACAGTATTGGTCAGTATGAATGAATTACAAAAACTAGTAGAAAGCATAGTTAGAGATAAGGTGAATCCACAAGAACCACCTTCCATCATCTCTACAGCTACTAGTGGTCAACCTCAAATGCCCATAGTTATTTCATTAGGCATAGTTGACACCTCAATATAGAAGCCAAGTGCAGCTGTAGAAAAAGAAGCAGAACAAATAGGACAGACTATTACATCTGATCCTACAGCACAAACACAAGGTGCACTTCCTAAGATCACCATAATTGATCAAGGTAGTAGATAGTAGGAGGAGAAAACAGAGGAAACCACTAAAGAGCAAGAGGCAATACAAACATTGATAAATTTGCCTACCTCGGGAACTCCTTCACAACAACCATTGCAAATATCTAAACCAAGTTCTAGAACTACAAAAGCTGTAAGGGTACTTCACTATGGAGACCTTGAGTTAGATGAGGAGATAGTCATACCAGGATATGACTCAAAAACAATAACCATTGATCAAATCAATGGGGTACAGGAAGCACAGAATAGGAGAAAGAGACAAGAGATACTCAGGAGGGAGTATAAACAAAAGCAAACACTACATGAGATTAAGGACATCTTTATGGATGCCTTTAGTTTGCAGTCACCAGATGAGTCAAAGCATATCATTGAGAAATTATTAGATATTGTTGACCAGGTGAGAAATGAAGACCAAGAGACAAATGCACAACTTATAGAATGGTCAGAAAGGAAATTCTAGGGAAAAGTAAATGAGCAAGTATCAAGTCAAATTGCACTCTCCCAGGTTGAATTGGCAAAACTAATAGACAAAGTGAAAATGGTACTTGAGAACATATTCTCATTGTACAAAAAGTTGTGTGACTTTTCAAACTTCACATAGGAGACAAGCCAAAAGATACTGAGCTTGGAGAGAAATTTAATTATTTCAAGCATGCAGCTACCAAAAGATCCAACTCAAAGTGAGAAGCATTTTTCTCAATCACTTCACATTCAAAAAGAAATAGCTATATTAACGGCAGATGAGGCTAATATCAAGGAAAAATTGATACAGCTTGAGTCCTCCATTACCCCACATTTTGAAATACTCCATAAGGAACAATTCTATGTAGAAATTATTCTCAAGAAAGATCCTAATCTTTCTACTTCAAATGGACTTATTCATCTTGTTGCAGAGACTACCATCTAGCACAAGTCACTGGAAATTGCTTTGAACAATTGGGATGCAGCTCTCAAGATGATTATGGAGGTAAACAGCACATTTTTGGTGAAATATGGTCTTAACCCTTAAAAATCTTTGACATAAGTGTCAAAAAGGGGGAGATATATATATCTTATTAACTAAGGGGGGGATATTATAAGATGCATGGGGGAATGAGAGAATGGGGGAAACAAGGAAACCAAAACCAAGGAAACCAAGGGGGCATGATATACATATAATGGCATAAACAACCAACTCAGGGGGAGTTACAATAATTTTGGGAGTTACAATAATTTTGAGACATATATATTGTAAGTTACACAAATTTTCATTAAAGGTTTTTAAAACCTCTATATATACCGAGCAGATTAGTTAATGTACTCATAAGATCAGTTAAGTGTTTTTTTCACTCATGTCAAAGGGGGAGATTGTTAATCTCATAATGGTTTTTGACACTTGAGTGCCAATACACTTAACCACTTTCTATAATACACTTAACCACTTTCTATATTGGAGCCGAGTACACCATGTATGCTGAGCCACAACACAAGCCGAGTCAAGAAAGACTTCAGGTGCCGATTGATCTTTAGGTGCCGAGTAAAGTTCAAGTGCCGAATGACTTTAGGTGTCGAGCATGATACAAGTGCCGAGTGATATTTAAGTGCTGAGTCACAGATGATGCCAAGCAATACAAAAATGCAACAGGAGCTGAGTAAGCCAGTTTGATGTTAGTGCCAAGCATCTGCAATCAACAAGTGCCAAGTAACTCAGAATGTACATATGATTTTGTAACTTCATTGATTCATATGTAAACCATTTTCATGGCCGACATATGAAGAATCTCTAAGGATTAAATGATAAGATTGAATATTTTGTATTTCCTATGCAATCTACATGCAGCCAATAAGAAAAATGGAGAAGGCATGAAACTAATAAGAAAAGTGCAAGGAATGAGCGGGAAGCAAGGATTCAATATGGATCGTAGATCCATGCCTAACCCTAAGTCTTCAAATGTCTTTATAAGGAAGACAAAATCTCATTAGAAAAGAGGAAGGTGATGTACAAGGGTATGGAAGGAAAACTATTTCAGAGTAAAGAGTATCAGATCTCAGAGGATCAAGATTAGAGAAAGCAGATCAAGTGCCTGTATTCAGCAAATGAAGGATTGTAAGCTATCAAGTTTATTGTACCTAATACTCTCTAGCAATTGTATTATAATGGAAAACCCTATGGTGATAGGTTAGCTTGACAACTATTTTGTAGATCCTTTAAATAGGTGATTAAATCCTTTAACAGGGTCACACTTCATGTAAAGTGTTTGTAAATCCTTTAACCAGGTCACTATTGATAGAGTGTAAAGCCTTTAATAGGGCAGGCCTTTAATAGGGCAGACCATCAAAAGTGGTTAAATATTATTACTGCAGCGATTTTGTGGGTATCATCCCCACCCTAGTTTTACCTTCTTATTTCTAGAGGGTTTCTGGGTTACCAAAGTCTCAAGTGTTATGTGGTGATGCTTATGTGTTTCTTATAATTGTTTGATATGTTCATATGCATGCAATCTACTTTCAGGTAAAAAGTTTTAATGGTCAAAATACAATACTTCTAATTCACCCCCCGCCCCCTCTTAGAAGCATTCTTCCTATTTGAATATTCCAACACTTATCACTAGGTTATTAAAAGGTTGTTAATTCAGAAGCCAACAGTCCTTGTTTTTCTTAAGACTCAAGTCATGCCTTTCTTTTTAAAATTTTGATATAATGTTGTTAGGCATTGTTTAAATCTTCAATATGATCCATATTGTTTCAATGAATTCAATCATGCTTTAAAATATATTAAAATGTTGATTCAAGGCTTGTCCTTTGGCCCACAGGTTAGAATGAGATTTAGGGTGTGTCTGGATGTCTATGCCTCTAGAGTTATCTACCATGGTAGGAACTAATAATAGAATACTAGAACTACCATTTTTTTTTTATAATGTAATGATTTATCATGATTGCGAAGTCTTGCTTGATAGGAAGACGTTGCTCTCACAACATTGCCATCACATACTATCGCACTTGTGATGGTAAAATCTGCTAGATGTTTCTCACTTGAACAACATTGTCGTCATCATTGTGATGTCCAATTTGATGGATGTTTGTCATGCCTACAGCAACTCCCTCGCAAGTGCGATGATAAATTGAAAATGCCTACTATTATAATTGTGACATCTAGTCATCCAAATTACAATGACGTGAAGAGGTATTCTTCACATTTATTTTACCCAATTTTTGACATCTTTAGGCATCCAAATTATGATGGACTAGCTTGTTGTTGCAATTTATGACAACAAAATTCAAACTCCAATTTGATGGGAGCCAATTCATGCTATTGTCACTCAGATAACGGGTGACCATCAAAATTGTGACAGCCTACCATCACAATTCAAGCCCAAATGTAGTAGTACCACACCCCTCATAACTCCACTTTGTCCCCTCCCATTTCCCAAAATGGTCGCATTCCCTTAAAGTCTTCCATCCTCTCACACTCATCCTCCCTGTGACACATGCCACTCCTTGATTAGCTCCAAACAAGCTTAATCCATGTGCTTCCTTTTCAAGACATCCTAGCCCTTCCTCATCAAACCTCTCATCTCACATCCTAACCATTCACTTCACTACCTCTTGGCCTACAAATTGGACCATTTCCTTCTCATAATCTTTCCATTTTTTATGCAATCTTATAATGCTCCATTGATAACCAAAATCATTCATTGCACCCTTACGATGTCAAAATCCATCTCAACCCCCATGCTTTATGAAATCCCTATACTCGATTTTTGTAATTAGCTTCAAGCTTGAGAATAATTGAGCACACATCCAATCATCATTTTGACATATCTAAGCATCAAGGTTACACTTGGAGAGCTCATCATACTTTGTTTGCATTCTCCTCCTTTGTTTCCTCTATCTTCTCATATGATTATATTTTATTAGTTAGTGAATGTTAATTTTAGTTTGATGTTCCTTTCACACTAGTTTCATAGCATACACATGGGAAAACCTTGTCATGAGGACCACCTCAATTGTCTTGAATATGGAGGATGTTGTTGGTTCTCTACTTTCTTAAGAGATGAGAAGGAAGGTCTCTCTGAATGCCAAAGAGGCTTTGACTATTTGAGGAAGACCAAAAGGAAGAGGTAAGAATGAAAAGTAGCATGGCTATTCTAAGTCCAAGAATAAGGGGAGATCAAAATGTCTTGGTAAGTCCAAAACAATCTGCTAGAATTGTGGAAAACCTTGACACTTCCAAAAGGACTGTAAAGAGGAAAAGAAGAAGAAGAAGAAGAAGAAACAATATTATGATTCTAAGTCTGAGAAGGAAGATGGAGATGCTTTCATCGTAGCCTTGGCCACTCATGCAGGTGACAATGCATGGTTTATAGACTCAGGTGCATATTTCCACATGAATCCTAATAGAAATTGGTTTAGTAAGTATGGAAATTTTGATAGTGGCAAGGTGTATTTGAGTGACAACTTAGTTATTTATATTGTTGGTCATGGAAGTATTCATGTGAAATTTTCTCATGGTATAATTATAAAATTAGATGGTGTCTTACATATCCTAGGACTAGCAAGCAATTTATTATCTATTGGCAAACTAATAGATGTAGATGTGCATGTACAATTTTCTAAAGTAGGTGTGAAAATGGTGAGAGGAGCTTTCGTAATAGAAAGAGGAAGAGGATTGGGTACATTGTACTAGATTGATGCATGCATGGTTCAATGCAATAGTAATTTTGATAAGATTGTTAAAAGGACTACTTTGTTCGAGAAGGAGAGGGTTTCGCTTTCAACAGATGGTTGTGGTTTCTAGGTACCCAAGGGTACTCTATCTACTAAATCAATTTTTTCTACAAATAAGACTATGTTATGGCACCAGAGACTTAGCCACATAGGTGAGAAGGGTCTATGAACCTTAAAAACTGAAAACCTTGTTGATGGGTTGAATGACTACAATCTTGAATTTGATTTTTGTGAGCATTGTATCTATGGTAAACAAACTGCATTTAGTTTTACTCAAGTTCTCATAAGTCCTCATATATTTTGGATCTAATCTATTTGGATGTATTTGGTCAACTTGACATTCCTTCTATTGGTAGATTAGTTTATTATGTTTCTTTCATAGATGATTTTAGTAGAAGAACATGGGTTTATTTCCTTAAGAGTAAAGCTGAAGTTTTTAGTAATTTCAAAGAATTTAAAGCAATAGTTGAGTTGTAGACTGGAAAGTAGATAAAGTGTTTGAGAGCTGATAGTTATGGTGAATATTTCTCTAATGATTTTGACATATTTGATAAAGATTGTGGTATTAAAAGAAGACAACTCTATATTCTCCATAATAGAATGGAGTTGTAGAAAGAATAAACATGACCTTGATGGAGAAGGCTAGGAGTATGCTGAGTGGAGCTAGATAGGAAAAAAGGGTTTTGGGATGAAGTTATAGCCATTACCTGCTACATGATAAATTGGTCTCCTACATTAGCTCTTGTCGATAAGACACTAATGTAAGCATGATCGGGCCACAAGACTTCACGTAGAGATCAGAGTGTTTGGTTGTACGGCATATTCTCATTTGCCAAAGGAATAGCAAACAAATTTGGACAAAAAAGTTTTCAAATGTATCTTCATCAGATATAGTTATGGTGTGAAAGGATACAAGATTTTGGGTCTTGTTTAACAAAAGGTAATTTATTCTAGAAGTCTTATCTTTAGACAATCTAAGTCTTCTTCTGTTATAGTGTAACCATAATAGATAAAACAAAAGAAAGATGTGTTTCAACTTCCTGCTACACTAGAGAAAGTTAAATATAGCCCCTTAGAAAGACAAGATGTTGAGATCTATGAGTTTAGAATCATTAGAGGAAGATGGTGAACCTGATCATGAACCTAAACCTGAACTTGATCTTATTCGAAGGTCTAATAGAAAAAGGAAAGCATCAGAAAGATATGGATATTATCCTAATGATTGGAGGTGTATATTTTCTTTGAATGCTAATATTGATGAACCAAGATTGTAGAAGAGGCTCTTGGTGTAAATGATTCAGAGTCCTAAAAGATATCAATGGATGAAGAGATGGAAGCTATTAAGAAGAATGACACATGTGACGTTGTACCATTGTCTAAAGAATGAAAGCATGTTGGTTGTACAAATGGGTGTTCAAAAGAAAGATGGGTTCAGATGGAAGCATTGAGAAGTACAAAGTATGTTTGGTTGCAAAATGTTGCTCTCATGTTGTAGGAATTGATTATGGAAGATTTTTTATCCTATAGTTAAAATGACATCCATTCAATTTTTACTTCGTATTGCAACAACTTATGATCTAGAAGTTGAGTAGATGGATGTGAAGACAAGTTTCCTTCATAGTCATTTGGAGTTAGAAATTTATATGACATAGCTAGAGCACTATGTGGTGAAAGGTAAAACTCATTTGGTCTATAAGTTGAATAAATCCATGTATGGTTTGAAACAAAGTCCTAGGACGTGGTACTAGAAGTTAGATACATATATATATTAAGTTTGGGATTTGTGCTATCAAAGTCAGGTCATTGTATGTATTTCAAGTTTGATGGTGATAATTTCCTAATTATTGCCTTATATGTTGATAACATGTTGTTTATTAGCAAAGGAAAAGATTTAATTGTAGAATTAAAATGTCACCTCTCAAAAATGTTTGAAATCATAGATATTGGTACAACAAGGCACATTCTAGGAATGAATATTATAAGAGATAGGAAAAAAGAAAGCTTTGGCTAGGCTAGAGTAAGTATGTTGGTACTATTATGAGAAGATTCAATATGTGAGATTCTAGACCATTAAGTATTCCTTTTACTATGGGAACAAAGATTTCTATCTCATAGTTTCTTACATTCCCATTGGAGATAGAAGAGATGAGTCAAGTATCATAGCAGGGTGCTATTGAAAGTTTGATGTATGTTATGGTTTGTACAAGACCAAACATTGCCCAAGTAATGAGATTACTTTCTTGTTACATGTCTAATCTAGGAAGAGCACATTGTAATGAAGTAAAAAGAGTCTTTAGATACTTGCAGGGTACCTTAGAGTACTTTATATATTTTCATGGAACTGTAAATGAGCATTCCTTTAATATTCAAGGCTATGTGAATTCAGATTGGGCTAGCAATGTTGATAGAAGAAGATCCACCAGTGCATATGTGTTTAGATTATTTAGTGGTGCAATTAGTTAGATGAGCAAGCAACACACCATGTTTGATTTGTCCACTATAAAGGTAGAGTATATGGTAGTTACCCATGCCTACAAGGAAGTCATCTAGCTTAAGAGATTGTGTTCAGATATAGAGTTCAAACATGGTGTAGTGACAATTTATAGTGATAGTCAGAGTGCAATCTACCTAGTGAAGAACCTAGCATTTCATGTCAGGACCAAGCACATTGATGTAAAATATAATTTTATGAGGGATATGGTCAAGGAAGAACAATTGAAGATGGAGAAAGTAGAAACTTTGGCAAATTTTGTTGGTGCATTAACTAAGATCATGGGCACAGGGAAGTTCATATGGTGTTCAGAGTCTATGAGCCTCTTGCCCCTAGCAATTAAGTCCATGACACTTTGGATCCCCTAACTCTTGCAAGGTGTTTGAAAAGTGGGAGAATGTTAGAAACTCATGTCACAACCTTGCAAGGTTTTTCTAGAAAATTATAAAATTTGTTTGTTGTAGTTTTATGCATGTTTATGTGTTGGAAAAAGGTGTGTGAGTTGTTAAAAGTGTGCCTTGTCCCTAGTAGAATATAGGTGGGCTATTTTTACAGTATAAACAACTTATTACATGACTTCTATGAGGGTCTAAACTAGGGGAAAAAATTATGGATGGGAATACTATTTTAACTTGGTTGTTTTCCCATCTTGGAGTTACAAATGTCAAGAATGGGTAACATGTGGCATGGTTGTTTTGCCCATGGTTTTGTAAAACCACAAATAGTTTCTAGGTTGTAAAATCACCATATAAGTAGGGCTTTGGGAGGAGTTTGATCATTGAGTTATGTTTGCAAGATTGCATGCTAGAAGGTGTCTCTTCGAGCTTGAGTTGTGGCAATGCACTCTTGTAACAACTTGCATTGCAAGTGTATTGTAATTATCTTGTTTTGATAATACATTATGTAGGTTTTGGAGGGTGGAGTTTTTTCCCGAAAGGTTTTCCCTACAATAATCATTGTGTAATGTGCTTATTGTGATGTTTCATTTATGCATGCTTATTTGTCCATTGAAATCTCTGTAATAGTTAGTTGAATTTGCATAATTGTCCTCTCAAGATTAGTGTAGGAAGAAATTTCACGCATATTTTCTTACACATCTTGCAAACTTTTTTATCTATATATCCCTACACATCACTACTTATGAAACATGGGTCAATGAGTTTGACTCAAAATCACACAATTAAATCCTGATAGCAATATCACTATATATTCTTCTCACATTGTTTTACAAAAATAAATGAATATTTTATTTAAAAATATATAAATTTACAACTTTTATAATTTGAATATAGTAATATCTTATAATAAAAATTCATTTAATTGAAAACTTCAACATCTATGAAAAAGTTCATATTATGCTCTCTTTAGAGATATTACATAGTCATTTAATTGAAAACTTCAACATCTATGAAAACTATTATCCTCTCCTATAGATATTAATTAGTCATTTAATTGAAAACTGCAACATCTATGAAAAATATTAAATGAGTTTACATGCTAGCAAAGGTATGTTATTTCTATTACTCATTATTGTATTTACTTGAGGCACATACTATTGCAATCACTTATGCATAACGAGTGATTAATTCTTCCTACTTCAACCAATGAAATGTAAGTATTTTTGTAATTAAGTTAATCCTTTGATTTTTGCTAATGTTTATATGTCAAATCCTAATTTCTAAAATAATGAAAAATATTTTACTTTGGTTTGATTGGCTCATATTATTTGAATCTTATCAAAGCGGATTTCCAAGAACCACTACCTATAATGATAAAATATATAAAATATGAAACACATTTAAGACTTTTATCAAACTCATAAAATTTATCAAATAATTGTTTATCTATAATAGTTGACATATTATAAATTCAAAATTATTTTTATGTTAGAAGTATTATTTGGTATATGTAGTTTAAATGATAATTGTATTTAATCTTAATAATTTAAAGAGAATAAATGAATTCTAACATTACACTTATATAAAAAAAAAATATTATAATTTTTTTAGAAATTATTGATCTTAAGTATTTAATTGAATATGAAAATAGTTTTTTTTAATCTTAAAAAATATTGATTAAATTATATTAAATTAACATTATTAAAGTTCATTATTAAATTTTTATTCTTAAACTATTATAACTTACCTCAACTCACTATTTTCTAGTTATTAAATTTTTAATTTAAAGTATTACAATTTCAGACAAATACAAGCCACTACGTAGCAATTTTTTTTAAAAAATTAAATAAAGGAGACTTTGGATTCGGCCGCAGGGCTGACAGACACAACGCACAACGCGGGGATCAAAGCGTAGAAGTCCGCGTAAAAGTTGATTTAAGTTCAACCGTGTAGCTCAGGTTAGGAGGGACTATATAATTCATTGAAACTTCATTTCGAAGCATACTTGCACACATACTGATTCCATTCCTAAATTTATTACATACCACGCATCAAGTAAATATTAACTGCTAATATCGAATGCGGGTTTCAAATCATGGGAGTCAGATCTGCTGAGAAGCCCCTTGCTAAGAGAAGTTTCTGGAAAAAGGCGAAAGTTATAATTTTCCATAGTAGAAAATGTATGGTGAAGCAGAAATATTTACAGGAAGAATTTACGAAGATAGGAAAGCTGTTAGCAACTAACTGGCGGGGTATGATGTTTCAGAGCGGATCAGTTCAGCCATTTGGTTTCAGAGAATACGAATTCTCGTGTTCTAACAGCCCTGCATTCTCAAGACCAAGGCAACACAATTATTTCTCTTGCATACGTCCGGCTACTTATTTTGAGGACGAGGAGTACAACATTAATACGAGAGTAGACATTCTGCAGCCTTGCAATTTTCCAGCAGTCCAACAGAGTGCCACGAAGACATACGATTTGGGCGATGGAGAAGAATTGAGTACACGAGTGTCTCGTTCGATTGAGGTTAGAGTTGACAGAGATGACGATGATTTCATTGCAAGATTTCGTAGCTAAATCAAATATGAACGCCAGATGATCTCTTTGTTAGAGTATGAGGAGATGCTTGCTAGAGGTACCTGATGAGGATCTATTCCATTCAATTCTTTTTTTGTCAGTAGTCCTGATGTATATTAGCTTAGCTTAGCTGACAGAGTATGTTTTCAAAGAACTTGGTTATCCTCCCTACAAACTGTATAGTTGATCGATTTTAAAAAAATAAAAAACATTATAGATTCTTCTGAAAATTTCAGCATTTGATTTTTATGATTTGCATAGTTTGTAGTCAAAAACAAAAAAAAAAATGGAATAAAATCAAATACGCTTTTGTGAATCTGGAAAAAAGAAAGTTTGACTTTGTTTTGTCTTTTGTACATTTTGTCTGTAGATTAGTCTGTCGTGTTTTCAAATGCATTTGGAGCTTATTATCTCAATGTATATGGATGTCCACACCAATAGGAGTTAACATTCAAGATTCACATAAGCATGCAACACCAAATAGTTTGGGAAAAATTAGATTACGAATCTCATCCATGATTTATTAAATAAAAAATGTAATAATTTCAAAAAAGGACACAAGTTTACACAACATAAGAGAAAACCACATTCTAGAAGATTTTTTTAAATTAAAAACAACTATGAAGAGTTCCATCATGTTTTGGTTATGATTCCAACAATCATAAACTTTGTATGCATAGTACCAGTTGAGAATTGGAGACTTGATATCACTCTAGAAGATGCTCATCATGTTTTCTATTTAATAACTCAATTTCACTTTAAAACATATTTTATCTACTCATGTTACTTCTCTCTTGAGAATTCATGGGTACACAATGACTCAATAGTATATATATCTTATGATAAATGACTACTCTTGTTAGACATTTCATCAGTTCATATATATCACATGCCAACCATAGGAAACTATTTTACTCATCATTTGAACAACTATGAATAAAATATTATATTTAAATAAATAATAGGAATTATTTAGCACAGTAGATATATTGGTGACAAAAAGCACCAACCATTGTATTGATAAAAATATAGGCATATGTCATTCCACATTTGATTTGATATAATGATTAATTAAAACCAAGGCTTAATGAACTACATACTTCTAACTAATTACAAACATTAAATGAGATTGATTAGTGTGAGGATCATCCATCTCAAAATATATGAATGAATTATGTAACCTAGCATCGAAATATCATAAATAATCCTTCAACAACTTTCTAATCATTAGATCATTCACATTATAACATTAAAAGATAACTCAAACAAATCATGACATCATCCTTATAGATTAAGAGGTTGGGAGCACAAATTAAACCATGTCTGCCTATAATCAATGATACAAAATGGATTGAAATATTTAATTAAGAATCAAAGGAGGGATGGTATCAATTTTATTGAAAGAGGCCTAATAGATGAAATAAGAAATCATCATCACACTCCAAGCACTCTAGGCCATCATATAATATGTTCAAATAGGAATATTTGGTTGATGTTGTCTAAATACTTATGAGCAAATAGGATATAGGGCTCCACCATATTTACTATGGACAATAGGAAAGCAACATGAGACCATAGGTCTCATGGTTATCATGTTGACTTTGGTAAATTCTCACATTTCATGGCTAGTGGAAACCCAACACTATCAATGGACTTTGACAAAGTTTAGGGTTACCCAATCTATTGTGGGATCAACCAACCCCAAAGATCTTTTTTTTGAAATAAGATTTAATAATTTAATAAATAGATCAAATTTAACCCATTTTGAAGAACGAAAAGCCTTAATGTCAATTAGAATCTATGAGTATATAAAATAATCAAATGTAAACAAAATAAAAGATCACATAGACTTATCAAAGATAATTATTAAATGAACACAAGCACCCAACAACAATAAAATACTTATGTTGGATTTTAAGGCCACTCTTCCCTGATGTGTTACCATCTGGGTAACATTTCTATTTGATTTTTTTGTTTCATGTAATAGATCTAGTTGGTTTCTTGCTTTGATACATATGCAGATGCCAAGTGATGGTTCTTTTAGTTTTTGGTCCTTCCACTAACTCTATTATTTTATCTTCATAAAATAATTTTTTAAATGGTTAAATTATTTCCAAATTTGTAATGCATCAAGCCCTCCTTGACTTATTTTAAATAATAAATAATAAAATTAGATGGAATAAGTTCACATTAAATTAATAATACTATTCTAGATGTGATATTTTAAAATATGACGATGAGGAGATGTGCTATGAAAAATGTAAAAATTTGGCATGCTAAATTCCTCAAATATTTAGGCTTACTCTTATAAAAATACTAGGAAAGTTCGTACAAATTTGAATAATTTCATGTAGATGCTAATAGAGAAGGGAAAAAACTTGACATGTTGTTATTGATAGGTAAATAACTTATACTATCCTGAATAGTTACATTGAATCTATATGGCCAATGGAAGAATGACTTTGACATAATGTTATCATGTATTACAACACCAACATTACTCCATTGATATATTCATCCTAAAAAGATATAAACTTCACCTTGCACTAAAGATTCTTCCTTGAAGCTTACATAGAAAAACATGTTGATTGCATATTATGAATACTTAATTTGAGAGAATATTATTCTAAAAAATATAAATTATAAATCAAGTTGGGCTCCATCAAACTATCTTTTAACCCTAGGAAAGGCAAAGCTTTAAGATTTGTTCTTAAGCTCTTAATTCTAAACTTTTGAATCACAAAGTTTTGAATTATTGAACAATGACCCATAAGAAATGTGACAAAGCTCTATCATTGAGTAATGATCATATGAAATGATATAATTCTTGATCATATACTTTAAAGTTTACTCTAGACAATAGTTCATATAGATAAATACAAATCCAAAACTTGTCTCCAAAATGAATCTTCAAAAAGACTTACACTCTTCACATTTGTTAAAAAGACAAAATTAAAAAAAATCATAAACCAAAAAAGTTAAGAAGTTTATGTAGTAAAATACATTAAAAAAATCGTAAACCAAAAAAGTTTAAAAACTTCTTGTGTAGTAAAATACCATTGAAAAGCAAGATGTTGACCCGAAATCAGTCCTCTTCATATCTCAATGGTCCTTTCCTCGAGGTAAATAATATAAACTTCACAGAAACCGCCTTGCTTGAATAGCCATCCTACACGAGCTCACATGAAGGAAAACAAATCATGCATCCTAATTCTGACACCATACAACCCTAACCATCTTCCATTCTTCTATCATTACATGATAAAAATATCTAATCATGCTAGAACTGATAGCAGAAGCTATTCTTAAACATGAAATGTAATGATAGCAATAGTTACATAGGTCATTAACAGAATAACATCAGAAGTTTGATTGAGTAATAGATTTCACATACAAATTCGTAACTGCGAATCTCAATTTTCCAAAATCAGAATTGATATTTCTCACTATTTTTGGATTATATCAAGTCCATCTCCACGATGATATTCTATCCGACCAATTGCCAATCTGGAACTCCACACTTGCACGGACAATTCCACATACCGATGTTTTGTATCTTGAAAACATCATACAATTTTAATGCTGTATCAGGACCTCAGATTCTTCCAATGTGCAAGGAACAAGAGTCCCCTGAAGCTCTCAACAATATATACAGATTCTGGTAATAGGATAAGAACAAACAATTTTATATTTATCACCCTGGTAAGGCTTGTAGAAAAAGTCAGCAATTCATTGAATGATAAAGAAATCCGATACCTCACGGATTGGTTTCTACAATCACCTTCATATGATCACTTCTACACGTGACAGAGAATGGCAAAAACAAAATCTATGGACCCAGATTTTCTTTCCTCATGCAAATGCCATTCCATTCAGGTTGTCGCGTTTTCAATGTTCTCGCATATTCCTAATTTTGGCGTCTTCATCAACTGCACGCTTCTTTTCATCAACACCTAGGCACATGGTTTTACATCATGCTCTGATATCATTTGATAGGGGAAGGGGAAAACTTGAGATGTGTTGTTATTGATAGGTAAACAATTGTGTTGTTATTGACATACTTTGTTATTGTGAGGGTCGAGTTCTCTTAATCAAAATTTTAATAGCCTGGCTTTTCAATTATGACTGCACAAAGCAAAGAATCATGAACTCATTATAAGAATGCAATTTTTTTCTTTTGTTTTGAGATTTTGATCTAGAAATTCTTCCCATATGTAAAGAAGCATTTGAAATAAACCAATTAAGTACACAAATAGAGGACTGAGAGCACAAATCTAGTATACAATAACTAAAATAAATTTTAAATTTAAAAAAAATTAATTAAAAAAATTAAAATATAATAATATAGTGGCAAAATTTCACACATAGTACTTATAAGTCGGATATTAACTCAAAATATTTTTATTTAAAAATATATCAAATATTTAAAAACAAATAAATATATAATTTTTACCAATTCATTAAAATATTTTTTACAACTCTCATTCTTAAAAAAAATTCTTCTCTTAACAGTTTGCTACTCTTCACTTTTTCCCTTCATAATTCTTGAACCATCTACAATCTCCCCCTCCTACTCTCTTCTTTTTAGTATCTTGATTTCTATCTTTATCTACACTCTCAGGTGGTTGTATAATTTTCTATAGTCTATGCTATAGAATGATTAGATCTAGCTGAATAAAGACAAGCAAAAGTTGTAGAAATAAAATAGAGGAAAACATAGTTTTCAAGAATAAAATTTGTTTATTCATTGATCACATTAATTTATGTATGAATGCATATTATATACAATAACAATCACGGTACCAATTAAGAAATCATGATGAAGAACTATGAAATAACATGATTAATATGACATTATTAACTAATTAGACAAGATGATTAATATGATATTATTAACTAATTAGACATATGCATCCAAGTGAACATACACAATTTAAGCTGAATTTGAACAACTTCTCATTCTCTATGAATTATCGCATCAAAACAATGGTGAACTTTATGCGAGAATTAGTTAACATTGACACCCTCTCTTAATTCTAATTAAGGAGAAAAGAAAAATATAAAGAAATGAAGGAGGAAAGAGGGAAAACCTATTGGGAATAAAACCCCCACTCAAAATAGATCCTAATAAAGCAATAAAACTACCATACTACAATTTCTTTCATCCCAAGAAGATCTCCAAGAAAGTGAATTGGAAGAGAAGATAGATCCCTCCACCATGTGTAGTGAATGGTAGATGCTCGACACTATGTGTAGAAGGTGGCTCATGATCTTTGAACAATGTTTTTCCCTTTAGGAAGAAATAAAGTTGAAGATGTATAAATGAAATCTCCCCAATCCTGAAAAGAATATGTAGGAATAAGTCTTAAAATGTATGATGTCTTTGACAAATTTTCCATGGTCTCTTTGTAGATCTTTAAATGGCTAGAATCTTTTAGAAAGTGATGTAGAACACAATCAAAAGACACATTTATTGGCTTTGAAGAAAAATGTATCTCCTCAAAATGTTGTGTAAATGTACACAATCTTGTGTCAAACTCTGAAGAATGACCATGTAGAGAAGGAAGAGGAGGGCTAGAAAGTTCCCCCTCAACAACTAAAGAAGAATCACCTTCATTGAAAAGAGAAGATATATGAAATTAGTATTGTCATCTAGATCTAAAATGAGAGATTTTACAAACAAAAATGATGTGCCTGATAGAAATTGATCCCAATGAATTGAATCTAGAAGACATAAATGATCTTGTTGCAAAGAAACATTGGAAGCTTTTGATGAAACAACTTTAATCTCTAAAGAAACAATAGGAGCACTAGGGTTATTAATAAACTGATCATCCACAAAGGATGTGTTCACACAAGATGAGGCAACTAAAATCTTAAAATCACCCACAGAAGCCTAGTTGTCCAAGGAATCATCACTTTCAGATGAAGAATCAATGTCTCCATACAATAGCCAAATGATTGTCCATGCAATGAAAGGGCACTATGTGTGCTCCAAATGATATAAAATATCCTCAAATATAGTGAGACATATTAGTCCATATACAATATCATTACTATTAAACCATGCAATTTTTTGTTTATAATTGGTTGGCTCATATATGTGTTCAAGGAGATAGGGCATTAGATCTTGCTCAAGGTAGTGATCCTCTATCTCTTGTTTTCAGGACAGATAATCAACTAAGGTTAGTTTGACAATAGAAGGATGAAAATACATACGAGACATCATTGATCTCCCCCAAAAATGGAACTTTATCTTAGTTCATGATTACAACAAAAAACAAATTAACCCCAAATCTAATGAAATTTTTCATTCTAGACAAGCTTTGATCTGTAATAACTGCAAATAAAATCAATGTTTCTTCTTCCAACTCCCGAGTGCTCTAATATCATGTAGACAAAAAAATGCATTTCTTGTCCTAGCAGCCTTAGCTCTGATACCCTGTAGAGTTTCTATAGTTTAAGCTATACAACGATTAGATCTGGCTGAATAAAGACAAGCAAAAGTTGTAGAAATAAAACAGAGCAAAACAAAGTTTCCAAGAATAAAATTTGTTTATTCATTGATCACATTAATTTATATATATATATGCATAGTATATACAATAACAACCACCATACCAATTAAGAAATCACGGTGAAGAACTATGAAATAACAACATGATTAATATGCTGTTATTAACATATGCATACCGGTGAACATCCACCATTTAAGCTGAAGTTGAACAATTTCTCATCATCTGTCAATTATGACATCAAAACAATGGTGAACTTTGTGTTAGAATTAGTTAACCCCGACACTGATAAGACAACAAACTCGAAAAGAAAATGCACTACACAATTAAATTGAAAAACATAAAAGTAAAACAATGTCATATTGATCACGTAAGCAGAATGACGTTTGAAGGATACTCAAGAGCTCTAATCCCTCTAGTGGGAAAATATTAAAATATCTTGGTAGTACCCTATCTGGTCTACAACTAGAACGAAAAATAAAGCTTTCGTATTTATAAAGAAATTTCAGTATAGGATAGATTGGATTTGGTATGGCAGCCTGCAGCTGACAGCGCAACGCGGATATCAAGCAGAGAGTCCGCGTGAAAGAAGCCTTTCATTTTCGTACGCGGCAACAATCATTTATCTTTAATTACGTTTAAAAAATCCTACTTAGTTTGTTTCACTGGACCGAGTAGTTCCACCTAGGAGGCCCTTCAGTATATGATTGAAACTTCATCTTGAAGCATCCACACACTCTATATAAATACAGAGCATACAGATTTCATTTCTCCATTCTAACAATTCGCACTTCAAGCAAAAAAGTTCACTGCTAATATCGTCTATAGATCTCAAGTCATGGCAGTAGGAACGACAGAGAGGCATTTGATTAAGAGGTGTTTCTGGAAAATGGCGACAGTTATAATTTTCCTCGTTAGAAAATGTATATGGTGAAGCGCAGGTACTTGCAGGAAGAATTTACGAAGATGGGAAAGCTGTTGGCAAATAACTAGCGGAGTATGATACTTCAGAGCAGATCGAGTGAGCAATTTGGTATCAGAGAATACGAATTCTCATCCTCCAACAGCCCTGCATTCACAAACAGGCCGCTCACAAGACCAAGGCAACGTAGTTGTTTTTCATACTCACGTTCTAATTCTTTAGAGGACGAAGAAGAGTTCCAAATGAGACTGCATTGCAATTTTCCTGCAGTCGAAGAGAGTGCCACTCAGACATATGATTTGGGGGATGGAAAAGAATTGGGTACACCTGTGTCTCGGTCAATTGACGTTAGAATTGATAGAGAAGTGGAGGATTTCATTGCAAGATTTCACAGACAGATAAAATTTGAACGGCAGATATCTTTGTTAGAGTACGAGGAAATGCTTGCTAGAGGTGCCTGATGAGGATCTGTTTTATCTAATTCATTTTTGTCAATAGCTGTGAAGTACATTAGCTTAGCTGGGAGAGTATTCGTGTTTTCAGATGCATTTCGATCTTATTATTTCATTGTCGAGAGAGTTTCTCTTTGATTGTAAATGCCGGATGTCTATGACATCATCATCATGTATCTCTAGAATTTTGTTTCGTACAAACAATTTTTTTTAATGTCATTATTTAAACAGCAGTAAACTGGAATCAAACACATTTTGTTTTTCGTGACAAAGATCATGGGGTAATGCTAATGATTTCAATCCCCAATTGACAACAATGCTTTGCTATTTGTCAAACATCGATCACTCTCTGTTTGGAAAAAACAATCATTTCATTTTGAGTGCGAAACGAAGCAAAATAAAATATTATGTGAGAATTTTTGTACTTTTTGTTTCCATTGATGGAGTAGATTTATAAAACCTTTTTCAATTAAATGAAAATATTAATAAAGGAATGGTTCTGTTGTATTATTTAAAACAAAGTCTTTGTATAAATACATCTTATGTACATCATATGAGAGGTTTTTTTGGGTGAAATATTATATTTATATTATTAATAATTAGTTCAAAATAGTTCTCGTAGAAAATAATCAAAGAAGAAAACCTCCGGTCATTCCCTGATATAAAAAGGATGCAAAAGAAGAAATACTCGATTGAGAGAGTATCTATCAACACTAATGAGTCTTGTCATTGAGATTCCCAAATCAACAATATTGTGATTACAAAGAGCCCAAAACTCATATGAATACAATTCATTGTTTGGTGTCGGAGACAAAATCAAGAGCAAAGCCAAAAACTATCATAAAAGTCTCCATCACTGATCTTCATTCAAAACTCTAATTGAGGCCGTGATATTAGAAAGTCATCTGACGCAAGTGCAATCTAAGATATATCTCAAAAGTACAAGTGAGATCCATAAAAGTAAAAACATGAGAAATCACAGAGAAGCCATGATTTACTATCAAAAAATTTATGAGAATGATGCAACATTATTCTAAACATTATTTTGTCATAATATTCATCAAGTTGGGGAAAACAAGGAGGTTAAGTGGCGAAAATAAAGAGTTAATATAAACCCCATCAATACCCAAATTAGCCAGACAATCAACTAAAAGATTGTCTTCTCTATAAGTATCCATGATGTAGCATTCAAAGATTGAATCAAGAAGAGACCGTACTTAATTCAATATATACTATATGGACTAATTATATATATGACATTTAATACATGCATTAATAATAATGGATGAATCCCCTTCAACATGTAACTTAAATATAGATAGCGATTTTGCAAGTTCCAGACCAAAAAGTAACATTGGGGCCTCAACTTTGTTCTTAGTACATGGAGGGAAAGGAGATGATTTTATTATTGTTGCTTATGTTTAACTAAGGAAATGATTTTGAATTCTTTTAATATGAGGAAAAAATGTATCATTAAAATAATAATATATCATAAAAAAAGTTTGTATATTAATGCAGGAAAAATTTTTAAATGGAAAGTTGACAATAGAGAAGGAACTTTCTAATTCATATATTTTTATATTAGGACATAAACATGCGTACCATCAAAATTGTATTATAAGCAACAAGTTTATCATTATGTTAAACAGATTAGATGGAAAAAAAATGAGTAAAATGAAGAATGATAGTAATATTAACAACAAGTTAGTAGTATTAGAATCTACAAACAATTAAAAAAAAAGAGAAAAAGAAAAAAGAGGCATTATAGATTCAACATTCGCAAGAATTGTAAAATATTTTATTCTATTTAACAAAGGTAATCCCAGCTATCTCTAGTTTCATCATTCATTTCATTCTAGTTGGAAGCCAATTTAGTGAAGAAACTAACAACATGATTGTATTTTCTTTTAGTTTTGCTCCAATTCAAAACTTTAAAGTCACAAATGAGGATGTTAGTTTTTGTCCCTTATAGTATGGTTCCAATTAACAACTCCAAAAGTACATTTATTTTGCAACTATTAGTAGAAGTGCGAGGAATAATACATTTTAAAGTGATCTATTAAAAATTTATAGTAACCAATGAACATATTATGATAAAAAATATTAGAACCTACATCAAGATTACTTACAAATTATAACTTAATAATTCTATTTTATCTTTAACATTAATTTTCACCAATCCTAAAGAAGAATACATATTGAAAAATTAAACATACTTGACAATTATTATTAATAGAGGCTAAAGTCAGAAAATACAAGAGTACTGATTCTTATCAAAACTTCAAATTACCATCAACAATTTTCTTGAAAGTTTCACAATTTCATTTTAGTTACAAATAATTGACAAGGGATTTTTGTATAAAATGATAAATGTTTCAAAAAAATATCATCACCGTAGGTGAAATTTAAAAAAGAGATATTTCCTATTCTCTCATCTTTAACATAATATATAGTTTTGGAAATTATCATGATGATTAAGCATCTAAAAATTGTAGTCATAAGTGTTAGAATGTTTAGAATGGCAATCAAGTTACTCAAGGTCCATAAATACCATTTTAACAATCAAATAGCTAAACATTCATTGTTCTACTTATCTTGCTATAGCCCGGTTTCTACTGAATATAGATAAACAAAATTTTAGTAGTCTAGTATACTATTATAATAGGCTTTGTTGAATTAAATTATATAAATAGTAAAAATCATAAAACATTCAACAAAAGTTTGACACTAAGATTTTACGTGGAAACTCAATTTGGAAAAAACCACCAGCAACATGTCACCGATTTTTCACTCTTTTAAAGTTTGCTCTATTAGGAGCCAACCCTATTAAAGGTTACAATACACATTGTTAAATATGAAATGGTTAGAAGATTTAATCACCCTGTTAAGAGTGACCTTGTCATATACTTTGATCATTTCATTTAGAATGTCACTTTGCTAAAGGATTTACATAGACTATTAAGTCCTTCAATGATTTTTAGGTCAAACTTTGATTAAGAGGATTTCAATACAAACTGTTTACAAAGACTAGAAATAAAACAATATGGTTTTGATCTGTATGATTTACAACTCACTTTTGTAGGTTCAAATCACTATTTGGCTCATGTACCAATTCACTGATAAGCCCCCTTGTCAACTCTGTCTCTTAACTCACTTTGAAACTCTTCAAGTAGTCAATCTTATCCTTCCAACAAAATTAAGCATTTTTCTCAGTTTCATTTATCAACTTCAACAAAAATTTTGCAAGCACTTATTTTCTCTTGCTTCATTCTTATACACCTTTTCTCATTGACTCTATGCCTCCTTAAATAGGTAATTCTAGCTTTGCCATTTTTTATAATCATTGTAGATCTTAGGATTTATGATCTAGTTCATCAGGTTCATTGCATCTATCCATCTTATTCTTTTCTAGAAACTTCTCTTCAAATTCTTTCATTAGATATTATGCATAATCCTCTCCTTGAATTAAATGATCCAACTCATCAATCTTATCTTCAACATAGTTTCCATATCCAAATAAATCGACTAAGTCATCTAGAAATCATGATTCTTCAAATGCATTCAAAATATTGTTCCTCAACCATAACTAAGTTTTGGCACTTGATCATCATTGAATTGCTAAGTCACTATAGAGATCGGCATCAACACTATCACTTGGTCAATATTGATGCTAAGTCAACACTAATTTTTTTTTTACTTGTACTGACAATTGGTTAACACTAGCATCACTCACCATTCCTTAGTCCTTTACTCTATTTCTTAGTCATTCTTTACATAAGTGATATATCTTGATTTGTACCATAAATATTTAAACATCAATATGATATAAAGTCAAAGTTTAACTAATCAAATGTCCATTGAAGCCTCCTTTTCATAACTCAATCTTTCCTCTAGGTGTTATTTTTATGACTAACTTTTCAAATCCTCTCATCAATCAAAATAGATATGACATTTAGATCAGATAGCAACACATCTCATCATTAGATTTGACAACAATGAAAAAACAAAAATTGTTCCAATTGTAGTTTACAACAATCTCCCTCTTTAGCATTGATGGAAACACCTGAATACTTCTTACAATATTACTTTCAATACATCAAATATGTTGCATTACATGAATACAATCTCCCTCTTTGTTACCATGCAATCCAAAAGATTTCACTAACATGAGTAAATGATATCCTTAGTTTCATTCTGATTCGTATCTCTACAATTTCAAAAGCTCTTCCTCTATCATTATTCTCTCCCTCTTTGATTATTTATTCTCTTGAAACATCTCTCCCTCTTTGAAAATAATGTTGAAGACATAAGTGCTTCTTGGCTTCATATACTTCATAAATCTTGATCATGTAGATATTTACATTTTTGGCTATTTTTTGTCATCTATTTATGACTAGTCTATTATGTTGTTCTTCTTCTTAACTTTATTACCTTAGGCATCTCCTAAATTAGTACTACCTACATCAATGTGTATGATATTCTGATTAGGACATTTGATGCAATGCACTATTTCTCCTCAAGTTTCTTTATTTAGGAGAATCACCCCTAATTTACCTCTAAGATATTCATGAGCATCCTTAGGTAAGGCTTTAGTGAATATGCTAGCAATTTTTTCTTTGGTGTACATGCATTCCAACTTTACTTCTTTTTCTTGAACTAGTTCTCTCAAGTAGTGATACTTTATAGCAATTTGCTTGTAGGTCTTAGTGTGCATCACTGGATACTTTGATGTGTTGATAGCACTTGTGATATCACAATAGATAACCACTAGATCTATAATTTATTCCTTCATTCCTTTTAGTAATTGCTTGATCCACACAATGTTTGAGCAATTTACTACAACAACCACATATTCAACTTCAACTATTCATTAGGAAATACAATTTTATTTCTTTCTTTTCCACGAAACTAATCAATTTCCTAGAAAGAATGCACCTCCACTAGTGCTTTTTCTATCATCAATATTCCCTGCCAAATTAGAGTCAGTGAATACCTTTAGTTCAAACCTATCACTTCTCTTGTAATCAAATCTGTAATCTTATGTACCTTTTAGATATCTTAATATTCTTTTTATTTCCATCATGTGATTCTATTTAGGATATTTTTAAAATCTAGAAATTATCCCAACTACTAATACAATATAAAATCTACAATGAACAACATATTTTAATTGTCCAATAATTGATTAGTATAGTGTTTGGTTTACATCAATAGATTCATTATTCTTAGATAATTTATGTCTTGAAGGCATAGGTTTGTTCACTAGTCTTGACCCTTCCATCCCAAAAAAATTTAGCATCTCCTTGATATATTTGGACTAAGTAATAAAAGTGCAAAAATTCATTTGATATACTTGCAATCCAAAAAAGAATTTGATTTCACCAAACATAGACATTTCAAATTCCTTTTTTATTTCATCAACAAATGATTTACATAATGCTTATTTACCTCCAAATATAATGTCATCAACAAATATTTCAGCTAGTAGTACTTCATTGTTCTTACTAGTATTTAAATATAGATTACTATTATCATTTGTTCTTTCATAACCAATCTTTACTAAGTAATTATGAAATATTCCATACCATGCTCTCAAGGCTTATTTCAATCCATATAAATCTTTTTTTAGTTTACATAGCATATCCTTCTTGTTTGGATCTACAAATCCTCTAGGTTGTTCAATGTACACTTTTTCCTCAAGTGTATCATTCTTAAATGTAGATTTGACATTCATCTAATATACCTTGAAATTCTTGTAGGCTGAGTTTGCAAGCAGAGTTAAGACTCCTTTAGGTCTTACCATAGGAGAAAAAGTTTCTCCATTGTCAACCCTTCTTGAGCATATCCTTTGCATACTAGCCTTACCTTTTTCCTTGTTAGTTCACCACTTTCATTCAGCTTATTCCGTAAAACCCATTTTGTTAGAATAATATTTTTGTCTTTTGGTCTTGGTAATAGGGTCCAAGTATTGTTCTTTTTAACCTGGTCAATTTCTCCATTCATTGCCTAAATTTAGTCTTCATTTTCTAGAGAACTCTTTACTGATTTGGGCTCAAATTCACATAGTAACCATGTGTCATCTTTCAATATTTTCTTTTTCATAACACTTGATTCAACATCACCAATAATTTGTGCAAGTTTGTGATGTCTTCTTAAAAACTTGTCTAGCACAGGTGATTTCCTTCTCTATTCTTCAATAGCTTCAACTTGAAAGAAAATCTCAAGCTAATTAACTCTTTCTTGTTCAAGTTCTACTTCAAGATCAACATGCTCGACATTAACTATTTGATGTTTGAAAATGCTTGCCTTTGACTCGTCATCTTCATCCTATTGCTCAACACCCATTATCTACTACTCAATAACCTGTTGTTCACCTTGGCATTCCCTATATGTTTGGGAAACTATAGATCTTCTTTCTTGTTTAGTAGGAGTGCTTGGAGAATCATCATTCACATAGATTAATGAGCTGCAATCTTTAGGTTTTTCATGATGTAGAGTACACAACTAGAATGTGAAAATGAGCTCTCCCACTCTATCAACAACTCAACAAGTTGTCAAACCTCCAATCTTAACACAAGGTTACAATAAGTTTAGATCCTCCAAATTCTTAAGAAAACAAGGATACCTACTCCTTCATGCTTCCATGGTCTATGGACAACGTTCATCCAAAATATGGATTTAGGACCTAATTCCCACAACTAGGCCAACATGAGAAAATCTATAATGGTTTACTTCAATGGTTACAAAACATGAAATGTACTTAGTACACTCACATAATAGAAAATAGGTCACTAGTTTGATCCCCACACTTCTACCATGTATCAAACCTAATTTCACCTATTAGCCCCTATTAGGTCTCCTTAAGAGGTTTTATGGGTCTAACATTCTTAGTCCCAAACAAGTCTAAAAAAATTTAGTTTTCTAGATATCCTTTTCAAAGTTAAGTCCAATCCAAAGGCTATACGTCTCAAATCCATTGTAGCACTCCCTTTCCTTTACAATACAACTCAGTCCTAATAGGCCTAATTAGGCTTGGTTTAAAAAGAAACTATGGGGAAATGGGTTCATGGAATCACAATCAATTCTCAATAATGTATATTCACCTTATTCTAAATCAAATACAAAAACTTAACCCTCCAACCAATCTCCTTCTCCTGTTATAATCCAAACAACACGTTCACAAGGTCAAATCCACATAGGTACTTGACCTAGGAATGGTCAGAAAAATAGAAAAACACATTGTCTAGAATTGAAACCCTAGAATCACTAAGAGGGGCCATATAGCTATCATTCCTCAAGAGGCTATTGAAAACCAACCATGGGAGTCACAATTAGAGGCCCATCTTTGAAACTTGCTCAAAATTATTGCACTACAAACCCTCCTATAAAAAAGTAACATAACTTGAAAAATAATCAACACAAAGAGATGATACAAAAATAAATGGAATGGTAAGAAAAAAATCTTACTAAATAAATGATTAGATCATCATTGGTACTAATCCATATAGTATGAACAAAGTACAGAAAATCACTAAATTTGCTTCAAAACTAAAAATTTCTTATTGCAACTTCTCCCAATCCATACAATCTACCCTTTGTGACCACAAAAATGAGGTATATATACTTCCTATATCCACCCCAATGGTTATAACTATTTTTTTAATAGTTACAACCCCTTTTCAACTAAGTTGCATTTTTAAGCAACTTTTACATTATTGCAATTTTGCAATTTTGCACAGAAAGTGCAACTTTTGCCATTTTCACAATTTTAAATTTAGAGGACTTGGAAAAGGTCCTAAATTATTAAAGAATACTTTTAAAAAGGTAAAAATTCTAATTCTAGGCTATATAAACCCATAAAGACACAATTTTTCCAAAATATCGACTTTGGCTTATAACTTGCCAGTAGTGATCTAGGCATACATGTAGGTGTCCTTTCATTAAAAACATGGATTTTTATCCAAGAATTATTTATCCTATCATGATTAGGTGAGAAAAATAAATATTAAACCAAAATGCCACAATAGTGCCTTGGTGCTCTGCACCATATTCCCCATGTGAAAAGGAACTCGAGTCCCTTGACTTGGGATATCTTATAGTCTGCTCTCAAGTTTGATGATGTTTTTCTCTAAGAGCTAGATTGCATCCTCAAGTGGTTTTTTCTTCTATTTGACCTATTAATAAAAATACCCATTCCTCCTTGTCTTGTGTGTATTCCTTTTTCCAAAAATGGCTTCAATGGTGGGTTTGGGAACTTGTTGTAATTCTTGCAACAAGTCAACTTGTTCTTATTGTTGTATTCATGCAAATTCTTCAGTGTCCATTGGACCTTTAAAAGCATATATCTATAACATTAAAAACAAGAGAAATTCCCAAGTCACTAGATAAATCAATTTGGTAAGTGTCATTGCCACAGTTCTTCAAGATTATGAATGAGCCTCTCTTTTTCATCATAAGTTTGGTATATTTCTCCCTACACATCCTCTCTTTCTTGAGGTGAATGATGACTAGATCCCCTACTTGAAATTGCAAACCTCTCATCTTTTTATTAGCACATGCCTTATATTTACCTATTGTAAGGTCCAATCTATCCTTTACTTTTTGGTGTATCTCCTTCACCACTTTTGCAAAATCCTTAGCTCGAGCACTCCTCTTGTCACTATCTCTTACATCTCTCAACTCCAAGATTCCTCTTGGATGACTTCCATACACAATTTTAAAAGGTGTCAAACCTATACTCTTATTAACTGAATCATTATAGGAGAATTTTGTATATGGAAGTATAACATCCCATGCAACTCCATGCTCCTTAGTTAGATATCTTAATAGGTTTCCCAATTATCTATTAATTACCTCAATATGGCCATTTGATTGGGGATGATACGCTGATGAAAAGGAAAACTACGTGCCTAGTCGTTTCCATATAGTTCTACAAAAATGACCAAAGAATTTGGAGTCTGTGTCAGATACAATGTTCAATGGAAATCCATGAAGTCTAATTACTTCTTTGAAAAAAAATCTAGCTATATGGGAAGCATCATGAGTTTTGTTGCAGGGTAAAAAATGAGCCATTATAGAGAACATCTCAACAACAACAATTGTGCTATCAAAACCATTTTTAGTCCTAGGTAACCCCATTACAAAATCCATGTTGATGGAATCCCATGGTTTAATGGGTATAGATAATGGTGTATATAGTCCCCCATTAGATGTCTTCCCCTTGGCTTTCTAATAGACTAAGAAATATTCCACAAATCTCCTTACATTTGTCTACATATTTGGCCAATAAGAGAACCTTCTAACCTACTCCAAATTTTTGTCAATGTCAAAATGACCTATAAGACTCCCATAATGTTTTTCCTTGATAATATTTTCTTTGACTGATCCCTTAGGAACACAAAACTGGTAGCCTTTAAACAATAGCCAATCTTGTAAGAGAAATTCAAAAAAATTAGAGTGGTAGCTTTTAGTGATGGTTTTAAAAACCTCATAAGCCTCCTTTAAATATTCATCTCCTACATACATGTCTTTCATGGCATCCACACAGGGTCCTTCCTATTCAACTAGATTTCTTTGATAGTCAAGTTCCTCCTATTAAGGGCATCTACACCTTTTTTGGTTGCCCCTTTCTTGTGCTTTATTGATAAAGTGTATGCTTGGATGAACTCCATCCACTTCATATTCTCATGGTTCATATTTTCTTGCCTATTCAAGAAGCTAAGATCCTAATTATCAGTAAAAGCAATAAACTCTTTAGGCAATAGATAGTGGCTCCATTTTCTTAGAGATTCTATGAAATCATACATCTCCAAATCAAATCTAGAGTGCTTTTTCTTAGCTTTAGTTAGTTTTTCACTAAATAAGTCTATAGGCCTCCCTTCCTGACTCAACACACCTCCTATGGCCTTGTTGTTAACATCACATTTCACTGTGAACAGCTTGTGGAAATCTGGTAATTCTAAAATAGGTTTCTCTACAACTCTTTTCTTGAGGTACTCAAATGACTTATCTGCCTCAGTATTCCACATGAACTTACATTTTCTTTCCCCTTTTATAGTATCAATCATAGGGGTACAAACACCACTAAAATTTCTCACAAACTTTCTATAGGAACTTGCAAGACCATGAAATCTTTTTACCTCTCTGGCACTCGTAGATGTAGGCTTATTCAAGATTGCTTCCACCTTGGTTGGATCCATTTTTAACTGGTTCTTTTGAAATTATTAACCCAAAGAATACAAAATCTTCCTGCAAAAATGAGCACTTCTCCAAATTTATCTTTAACTTTACTTCATGTAATCTTTCAAGGACTAAATCCATGTGCTTTAGGTATTCTTGCCTACTCCTTCTGAAAACAAGAAAGTTATCCAACTAAAAAACACTAAATTTATTAACAAATAGTTTTAAAACTTCATTCATGAGTCTCACGAATGTGCTAGGTGCATTAGATAGACCAAATGGCATCACACACCATTCATATAGTCCCTCATTTGTCTTGAAGTTGTCTTCCATTCATCACCTTCCCTTATCCTAATCGAATGGTAACCACTCTTTAGGTCCATCTTGGAATAATAACTTGCACCTAGTAAACAAAATAATAGATCTTCTATCCTTGGCATGTAAAACTTGTATCGTATAGTTGTCTTATTGATTGCCTTGGAATAGGAATATAGCCTCCATGTGCCTTCTTTTTAAGGGTCTAGTATTGCTAGTACAACACAAGGACTAACACTTTTCCTTATAAAACCTTTAGATAGAAAATCCTCAATCTGCTTGGCTAACTCTTCATTCTATTTAGGGGTAAGCTTGTAGGCTACTTTATGGTGTAATGTACCAGCTAGTATTAGGTATATATTATGGCTTATCTCCCTTTGTGGTGGAAGACTTTTTGGTTCACTGCCTGCAACAACGCCCCTATACTTTTCTAGCAAATCTCTAACCTCTCTAAGCCCTACTTGGTGTTCTACTTTCTTGACATGAGGGATTCTTTTGACCTCCTTCTTGGCTCTAACTATGATGGAAAAACATAGTGTTTTCCCTTCCTTAATAGTTTGTAGAAACTCCTTTCCTCCTTCCATCAAGACATTGGTAACCCTATGTTTTCCATCATCAGGGAGGGGAATCATAGTAAAATTTTATCCATCCTTAGTTATATGATAGACATTTTGTTTCCCATCACGCCTAGCATTTATATCATATTGCCAAGGCCTTCCTAAGAGAAAAGAACATCCAACCATCTCAATCACATCACACAAAATTCTGTCTATTATAATACCCTATATTAATCTCTATCCATACTTTCTCACAAATAAAAGCATGCTACTCCTTATTTAACTAGGACACTCTATAGGGTAAGGGTGAGGAATTATTTTCAATCCTAATTTTTCTACCATCTTCTTGGAGGCCAAATTATCTGTAGATCCATAATCAACAATAACCCTATAGAGTTTACCACTTACCTTGCATGTGGTTCTAAAAATTGACCTCCTTTATGGTGGTTCCTCCTTAGTTGTTACCTTCAAGAGAATTATCTTGGGCATGAGGCACTCTCCTTGCTCTAGATTTGCAGCCTTGGCATGCCATATAGTGCTTTGCACATCTTCATCCTGTAGAAAATTCATCCTTCCTTCCCTTGTATGGATGATAGATCCCTGCCTCTCTAGACATCTAGAAGATTGGTGACTCACTTGGTTGTAGTTGTAACACCTTGCTATTAAGATACAAGGACCTCTAGAACTGAACCTTCCCCTTCCCTTAAGCCGTTTTCCTCTAAAGTATCATATGTTTCCTAAATCAACTTCTTTCTCAAGTTCTCCTATCTCTCCTTGAGGTTTGGATGGAGTACCTCGGCTTGTAAATCTTCCTCTTCCCCTAAAAATTCCTCCCCTATTCTTACCTTGCTGATCACCTTTTCTATTCTCTATTTCCTGCACTTTGAGTGCTAACTGGTAACACTTATGCATACTATTAGGTTCAAAAAAGTTCACTTCATCTTGGATGTTATATCTCAACCCAATTGAAATACCTTGCCAATTTTTAAGTCTCACATTTAGTCAACTTGAATTTCAAAGTCAACTTGTGGAATTTTTTCGTATAGGTAGCCACATCAAAGTCCTTTTGCCTCAAGTTCTAAAACTTCTTATGTACCACCATCTCATAATTCTCTGGCACAAATTGCCTCTTCAATTATGTAGTCAATCTCTTCCAACTACTTATATGCCTCTTATTATTCTCTAGCCTATCATTCTACAAGTAATTCCACCAACTAAGGGCAAACTCCTCATCTTCAACTTGGAAATTTTCAACCTAATCTTCAAGGGTTTCTTCATAATAAAAGTAATTGTCTAAGGCCTCTATCTAGTCAACCACGCCATCCGAATCTATTTTACTTATCAAAATAGGTAAATATACCTTATTATCTCTCTTCCCTACCCTCTCAAGGGTTTTTAGAAGTTGCATTTGATTTGTAGCTATCACTTGCCTTGGGTTCTCTATACCCTCTTCATCTTCAAATTCTAAAACAACCACCTTCTTGCCTTTTTCTTTCAATTTGCCAACCTCTCCTTCCATTTTATTTGTCTATTCATTGCAGTCTCTTAAGAGTTTGGGTAATTCAACATTAGGGACCTTTGAGGGGACCTACTCCTTTCTTCTTCTCTTGACATATTGTCAAACTCCATATCTCGTGTACTCTGATACCACTTGATGTACAGTAAACAACTAGAAATGTGAAAATGTGGTCTCCCATTCTATCAACAACTCAAAAATTTGTCAAACCTCCAACCTTAAGACAAGGTTACAAAATGTTTAGATCCTCATAATGCTGAAGAAAACAAGGAAACCAAATCCTTCATGCTTTCATGGTCTATGGAATAAGTTCATCCAAAATATGGGCTTATGACCTACTTCCCACAATTAAGCCAACATGAGAAAATATCAATAATTGTTTACTTCAGTGCTTCCAAGGCATGGAATGGACTTAGGGAACTCACATAACACAAAATAGGTTACTGGTTTGATCCCCATACTTCTACAATGCATCAAACCCAATTTCACCTAGTAGCCTATATTAGGTCTCCTTAAGAGGTTTTAGGGGTCTAAGCCAACATGATAAAATATCAATAATGATTTCCTTCCATGCTTCCAAGGCATGGAATGAATTAGGGAACTCACATAACACAAAATAGGTCACTGGTTTGATCCTCAGACTTCTACAATGAATCAAACCCAATTTCACCTAGTAGCCCCTATTAGGTCTCCTTAAGAGATTTTAGGGGTCTAAATTTATAAAGTCCTAAAAAAAGTCTAAAAAAAATCAGTATTCTAGATACTCTTTTCAAAGTTATGTCCAATCTAAAAGCTATAGTCCTCAACTCCACTCCAACAACCCCTTTCCTTTACAATGCAACTCAATCATAATAGGCTTATTTAGGATTGGTTTACAAAGAAACTATAGGGAAATGGGTTCATAGAATCACACCCAATACTAAATTATTTCTATTCACCTTATTATAACTCAAATCCAAACACTCATCCATCCAAATGATTTCTGTCTCCTGTTATAACCCAACTAGCACATTCACAAGGTCAAATCCACATAGGTACTTGACCTAGGGCTAGTCAGGAAAAATATAAAAACACATTGTCAAGCATTAAAACCCTAGAATCAATAAGAGGACCCATCTAGCTATCATTCCCCAAGAGGAAATTGAAAACCAACCATGGAAGTTAAAGTTAGATGTCCATCTTTGGAACTTTCTCAAAATTGTTGCACTACAAACCCTACTAACAAAAAGTAAGATAACATGAACAATACTCAGAAAAAAGAGATGAAACCAAAAGAAATGGAAAGGTAAGAATAAAATCCTACTCAACCAATCATAAGATCATGCCTTCCAATCTGTACAATATAGACAAAGTACATAAAATTAGTAATTTTGCTTCAAAACTAAAAATTTCTTATTGCAACTTCTCCCAATCCATACAATCTTCCCTTTGTGACCTCAAAAATGAGGTATATATACTTCCTACATCCACCCCAATGGTTATAAATATTTTTTGAATAGTTACAACCTATTTCCAACTAAGTTTCATTTGACACAACTTTTATATTATTGCAATTTAGAAAATTTGCACAAAAAGTGTAGCTTTTGCAATTTTCACAATTTTGAATTTCTATGACTTTGAAAATGTTCCAACTTATTCAAAAACCTTAAAAAAAACTAAAAAACCTAATTATATGCTATATAAACCCAAAAAAGACCCAATTTCACCAAAATATCAACTTTGGCTTATAACTTGCCAATTTTGATCTAGGCATACATGTAATTGTCTTTTCATTAAAAATATTGATGTTTATCCAAGAATTATTTATCCTAGCATGATTAGGTGAGAAAAAAAAACTTAAACCAAAATTCTAGAATAGTTCCCTGGTTCTTTGCACCATTTTCTTGAATGATCATTTCTTTCTACAAGTTCATCAACTTTCACATTTGCAGTTTCCAAAATTTTCTTAGTGTTAGGGTTTAAACACTAATAAGCTTTACTCTTAGTGAAATATCCTAGGAATATACCTTCATCACTCTTTCAAGTTTGAAACATCCTAGGAATATACCTTCATCACTCTTTGCATCAATGTTCATGCACAATCTATTAATGATCTATTTGTCCTTTTAGCTATCCTATTCTAAGGAGGGGTCCTTAGTACTGACATTGTTCTTTTGATTCCTATTTCATTATAGAATGTATTAAATTTAATGCAAATGAATTCACCACCTCTTTCATATCTCAAACAATTCAGACTCTTCCTTGTGTATTTTTCAAGTTTGGCTAAATATCACTAAAATAACTGAAAACATCAAATTTAGCTTTGACAAACATCACATTCATCATCGGAGAATAGTCATAAAAAAATAGAATGAATATTTAATTATCTCAACAATAGCTTTGAACATCAGTAGGTCCACATAGGTTAGTATGAACCAATTCTAGAATATGACAAGATGTGTATATTTTTCTCTTGAAAGTGGACTTGGTCATTTTCCCCAATTGACATTGTTTATACATAGCATTGTCAAGCTTCTTTAGTTTAGAGAAACCTCTTACTTTCTACATTTTACTAATGTTTATCAAATTGTCAAAATTCACATGACATAACCTTTTGTGTCATAACCAAACATCTTCTTATTGTGCAAACAAACATGTCTCATTAGATAAATTTAGATAGAGAAAGTTACCTCTTGTCTAATCACCACTTCCAATTAGCTTTCTATCAACATTATATATCTATCACTCTTCACATGTTTTCCTTTTCTATTTCTAAGAACCAATTGTGACTTGAAAGACAATTCAATAGTAGTAGGTGTGTAGTTATCAAAATTAGACATCAAATAATGATTGTCCTTGGAACTTGACCAACACAAGGTTCATATAATTAGTACATAATTCAAGAATCACATAAGAATGTGACATCAAATAGTTTGGAGAAAATAAGATTACAAATCTCAACTATAGTTAATTTCAAAAATGAAATTATTTTAATAATGGACATGCAAGTTTACACAATATAAGAGAGCACTATTTGTTTTTTTGGAATTGAAAATAGTTGTGAAGAGTTATATCATGTTTTTGTTATGATTCTAAAAATTATATGCATTTTATTTATAATAGTAGTTTGGGAATTTGAGACTTGATATCATTTTAGAAGATACTTATTTGTTCTATGTAATAACTAAATTTCACTTCAAAAATATATATTCTCAACTCATGTCACTCCTGTCTTGCAAATTCATGGATTCACAAGGAATCACACACACACACACAAACGTACGTGTGTGTGTGTGTGTGTGTGTGTGTGTGTGTGTGTGTGTGTGTGTGTGTGTGTATCTTATGATTAATAACTACCCTTATTAGGCATGTGTCTTCAATTCATATATATCACATGATAAGTGTATGAACCCATCTCATTCATCATTCAAACAAATCTAAATAAAATATCATGTTTAAATCAATAGTATGAATTCTTCAGCACAATAGCTATATTGGTGACAAGCACCACTAGCCATTGTATTGATAAAATAAAGCACATGACATCAACCACATTTAACTTGACATAATTATTAATGAATATCAATATCTAATGAACCACATACTTGTAACTAATTACAATTATTAAATGAACATACTTGTAACTAATTACAATTATTAAATGAGATCAAGTAGTGTGATGATCATCCATCTAAAAAGAGATGAATGACCTATCTTACCTAGCATTGAAAAATCATAAATTAACCATCAAGAGACTTCCTAATCATTAGACAATTCAAATTATAAAACTAATAAATAACTCAAACAACTCACGATGTCATCCTTGTAAATTTAAGAGGTTAGGCACCCCACAAATTATAACTTGACATGCCCATAGGTAATTAGATAACACAGATTTACATATTTAATTAAGAAATTTGATTGAAAGAGGTCTAACTGATCAAAGAAGATGCCATGATAAGACTCCAAGCACTTAGGATTAAACTATATATATTGTTAATGTTGTCCCAATACTTATAAGAAAATAGAATATAGGGTTCGATAGATTTAATGTGGACAATGATCAACCAAAAGGACATTATAAGCTCAAGTTTTTGATATTAGAAAGCAACCGAAATGGGGATTGACCCATAAAAAAGCAAAACAAAGACTAAGAATCAATCGAATGTCATCACCATGTATCTACCCAACCCCTTTCTTATCATAGGGCTCAAGTTGATCACCGATTTGATTGTAGTAAATGCTCACATTTTATGGCTAGTGGAAACCTAACACTATCAATAAACTTTGACAAAGCCTAGAGATACATAATATTTTATGGGATCAACTAACCCTAAAGATGGTTTTATTTTATTTTAGAAAGGTGTAACCATCAAAATAATTAGACTAAATTTTAACCTATATTGAAGAAGGAAAAAACTTAACATCAAATCACAATCGATAAGAGTACACAAGACAACCAAATTTATAGAAGTAGAAATAAAAAGATCACGTAGACTTAAATTTAAGATAATTAAATGAATTCTATCACCCAACAACAATAGAATACTTCTATTGGATTTTAAGGTCACTCTTCCCTAATGTGTTACTATTTGGATAATACTTCTATTTGACGTAATTGTTTAATGTAATAGCTCTAGTTGGTTTGGAGTTCTGATACAAATGTATGTCAAATGATGCTTCTTTGTTTTCTTTTGGTCTTTCCACCAAATCTAATATTTTATCTTTGTGAAATTAGTTTTTTAATAGTATGTTTCCAAATTTGTATACGTTGTCCAGTTTGTTTTCACTTATTTTAATAAAAAATCATAAAGCTAGATATAATAAGTTCACATTGATATTTAGATGTGATATTTCTAAATATGATGACGAGGAGATGTGATATAAACTAAAAAGTTGGCATGCTATGTTGTTCACATATTTAGGTTTAATCCTACAAAAATATTAAGTTCTTATAAACTCTAATATTTTCACTTAAGTGCTAATAGACATGGGAAAAAACTTGGCATTTTGTTATTGATAGCTAAATAATTTATATTGTCTTGGATAGCTATGTATTGAAACTATATAGACAACAAAATAACAATTATGAAATAGTGTTATCATGTATTATAACACCAATATCAGCCCCTTAATATATTCATCCTAAAATTACATAGCCTTCCCCTTACCCTAGGGACCCTTCGTTAATACTTACATAAAAAAAAATGTTGATTAAATATAATGAATACTTATTTTGAGATAATATTGTAAATATTAAACCAAGTAGGGCTCCATTCTTGACCCTAGGAAAGGTGTAGCTTTAACTTGTGTTCTTAAGATATTAGTTCTAAACTCTTGAATTACACTGTCTTCAATTATTGAACAAAGATACATAAGAGATGTGTTGGAGATTTATCATTGTCTAGTGACCATGTAAAAGGGTATAATTCTTGATCATATACTTTAAATCTCACTCTAGACACTTATTCATATTGAGCTCAACATTGGATCCTAAACCTAACTCTAAAATGAGTATTCACAAGATATGCATTCTTCAAATTTGTCAAGGTTAGAAAGAAACAAAAAAAAAAAAAACTTAAACAAAAAATGCTTCTCATGTAAAATACCATTACATAGTGAGATGTTGACTTGAGATGATGCATATTCCTCTATCGTTCAATGTCGCTGCCATCTAAATTGATCTTCTTACACTTTACCTTGTAAAGATAGCACAAGACGAAGTGATACAACCTTCAAGAGTCCAATCAACAACACTCATAATATACTTCTCATAAACAACCTTAGTGACACTAAATTGGCTTGCAATGACAAAGATTAATTTTTTTTGACATTTCTCAATATTTGAAATTTGAAATAGACCTACACAATATATATGTACTCGTAAGAATATTATGCAATCCAAGTCCCATATATGAATGTCTCCTTAATCCACATTCTATAATATAACATAACTAATCAATGAAGATCCTTCAAAAGTACCACTTATAATAATGAAGCGTTCTTGATTCTATATGAAGTGTTAGGCCCTTCCTATCTCCATTATAGAGATTTTTGAGCTATGGCCCAAAACATTTACTAGTTCTTGATCTGTATCACCTTGCTCCTTTGTAAATTCAATAGTTCACCATATGACCTGCCTAGATCATATGGAATTTTTGGTGGAGTAGTCCAAAAAAAAAGCACAAAGTCTTATCTTTATATGTGAGCATATCATAATGTTCAACCAAGACTATGTCACCCTAAAAAAAAATGAGTGATACACTAGAATCATAGTCAATCAATCATTAGCGAACCCATACTCTAAATATTGAAAAAACTTTTTAGAAGCACATAATTATTGTATCTACAAAAAAATTTCAATGCTCAATGTTAGACATCTTTTACACAACTTTATGGTTACTTTAAGCATTAATTTTTGTTATACATGCATAACTACCAACTACGACTTATGGTAACTTTTTGATAATGCTGTCACTGGCATTGAAATGGGCATGTCCATCTCAATTTTATGCATGGTCCAGAAAGAGATGATGCAGAAGGCTATCGTTGGTACTGTTACTGGACATATCAAAATTTAAAAAGTTCGTATGTAGAAGAAAAATGGTTGAGTGAAAATGAAAAATGCGGAGGATGTTGACAACTGAATTGAGCATCTTAGGTACCTTGTTGAGGACTGGGAGAATATAAAGAAAGCTTAGCTTTCTCGACCTTGGGTTTCCTATGCTCTTTGTTTTTATGTTTTGTTTGTTTTCTTTAGCTTTGTTGTGGGTTACTGTGTTTCTGCATGTAATTTTGGGACATAGTTTTAATACTGTTATGTTTAAACTGAATTATGTAAATTTGGAGTATTCTATGACTTAGTTATTTTTTGTGATTGTTAGCAACATTTCAGCTGATCTAGCATTAGTAGTTATAATTCTGGCTTTTTATTAAATTTTGTTTGGTGGTGGTTCTCTAACAGTTTGTGTTAGTAATGATCTTTTCTGCAACTTGACTGTAATAACCCAGAAATGTTCTCTGTCCCTTTTGTTCTCTGAGTTCAAGACCCTTTTCCTGCCTGCTTTAATAAAAAAACTACCAAATAGCGCTTCTCTAACCAACGACTGTATTATTTAAATAGCGCTTCTCTAACCAACGACTGTATTATTTATACCTTCAATTTGGGGAAAATTAAAAACTCGTTATTGCACCTGAAATTAGTCTAGTGTTCATATGTCAATGCTCCTTTCCTCCAGGTAAATTATACAGACTTCACACAAACATCCTTTCTTGAATATACATCCTATACAAGCTCACGTGCAGGAGAAAAAAACATGCCATACTTTCTAATTTTGACACCATAAAAACTTAAAACCATCTTTCTTTCTTCTATCATTACACAATAAACATATCCATCCACTCATACTAGAACTGATAGAAGAAGCTATTCTTAAATATGACATGTTATGATAGCTATAGTCATAGATTATTAGCAGAATAACAGCAGAAGTTTGACTGAGTAATTAATTTCACATACAAATTTCCAATCAGAATTGATATTTCTCGCACTTTCAGATTATTTCAAGTCCATCTCCATGATGATATTCTACCCTACCGATTGCCAATCTGAAATCGATGTTTTCTCTCTTGAAAAAATCATACAATTTTAATGCTGTATCAGGAGCTTAGATTCTTCTAATGTGCAAGGAATAAGAGTACCCTGAAGCGCTCATCAATATATAGAGATTCTGGTAACAGGATAAGAACAAACAGTTTTTATTCATCACCCTGGTAAGGCTTGTGGAAAAAGTCAGCAATTCATTGAATGATAAAGAAGTCCGATACCTCATGGATTGGTTTCTACAATCACCTTCATATGATCACTTCTACACGACAGAGAAAGGCGAAAACACAATCTACGGAGCTGGATTTTCTTTCACCATGCAAATGCCATGCCATTCAGGTTGCAGCATTTTCGATGTTCTCTCATACTCCTAATTTTGGCGCTTTAATCAACTGAAAGCTTCTTTTCATTAACACATAGCCACAGGGTTTTGGTTTGTAAATAATTGTATTGTTATAGACATGCGTTGTTATTGTGAGGGTCGAGTTCTCTTAATCAAGTTTTAAATAGTCTGGCTTTTCATTTATGACTGCACAAAGCAAACAGAGCAAACAGAGCAAACAATCATGAACTCAATATGAGATGATGCACTCTCTTTTTGTTTTTTTTGAGGTTTTTGATCTAGAAATTCTTCTCACATTCAAAGAAGCATTTAAATATAATAACAAAGAAGATGCATATGAGAGCACAAGTCTACTATACAGTAATTAAAATAAATTTAAATATTTAAAATAAATATATAAACATTAATATAAAAATTGTGATCATATAGTGGATATATTTTACATATATTATTTATTAGTCGTCCACTTATGGAGTTTAATGGCCCACAAAGAATCCACTTGGATCAAGTCTTGCTGAGTGTAAGACCTGATACCATATGGGTCAAGGCCGAGATTGTTCTGGGATGATTTTGACGGTGTGGATATCCCCCAATCCTTGGCCGTAAGCTGAAGAGGTGCACATGTGGGTCCCTATGAAATTCCTAGCGCATCAACCAAAAATAAATAAATATTAATTTGAAATATTTTTATTTAAAAATATAAAGAACACTTTAAAAATAAATAATTATATAATTTTTACCAAATCATTAAACTAATCTTTCAAACTCCCATTCTTTAAACAAAAATTCTTCTCTTGCTTAATTTTTGATACCCTCACTTTTGCCCTTTCTTAATTCTTGAGGCATCTACAATCTCACCTCCTACTATCTTCTTTTTTGATGCTGACCGATCTCCTAATAAAATGCATTAAAGAAAAAAAATGTCAACCATGATTCTTTTTCAGATTCAAAAAATACAGCAAAATTTTCTTTGTTGTTTTGGAACAAAAAGATCAAATGTTGAAAATTTCAAAAAATTTCATTGTATTTTCAGTTCTTTAAAGTTTAGTCAATAGTACAATTTGTAGGAAGGATAGCGATTCCCTTCTCTAAAGTTTGAATAAAAAAGCACTGCACAATTAAATTAGAAACCATAAAAATAAAACAATGTCATATTGATTACGTAAGCAGTATGACGTTTGAAGGATACTCAAAAGCTCTAATGCCTCTAGTGTGAAAATATTAAAATCTCTTGGTTGTACCCTGTCTCGCCTACAACTCGAATGAAAAACTAATCTTTTTTCATTACAGAAAATTCTATAAAGGATACATTGGATTCGGTATGGCAGCCTGCAGCTGCAGCGCAACGCGGAGATCAAGCGGAGAGTCCGCGTAAAAGAATGCTTTCATTTTCGTACGCTTAAAACACCCTGCTTGATTGGTTTGACTGGACCGCGTCGTTCCACTAAGCTTCATCTTGAAGCATCCACACACTCTATACTTTTGCGCTCTCTATAGATTCCATTTCTACATTCATAACATATCGCACATCAAGCAAACAAATTCACTGCTTATATCACCTATAGATCTCAAGTCATGGGAGTTGGAGCGATAGAGAAGCCTTTGATTAAGAGGCGTTTCTGAAAAATGGCAAATGTTATAATTTTTCTCATTAGAAACTGTATCAGAGAATACTTCAGAGCAGATGGGAAAGCTGTTGGCAAATAACTGGCAGAGTATGATACTTCAGAGCAGATCGAGTGAGCAATTTGGTATCAGAGAATACGAATTCCACAATCTCTAAACAACAGCCCTGCATTCACAAACAGGCCGCTCACAAGACCAAGGCAGCGTAGTTGTTTTTCATAACCACATTCTAATTCTTTAGGCCCCGTTTGATTGGGGAAGATGAATTTGTCACATAACTAGGTTATCTTATAACCAAGTTTTCGAAAACCTAGTTTTGTGGTTTGGAAAGCCAATGGTCTGTTTGGTTGACACAGAAGATGAATATACCGTGGACCCCACAATATTATTAAAAAAATTGTCATAAAATTCAAAACCTAGTTTTAATTTCGAATTTCACCTTTTTATTGGAAGAAACATTTTCAAATTTTTTACCAAAATTGGAACATGAAATTGAAAACTAAGTTATAATTTTAACCAACCAAACGCCCATGTTTTTCTGCAAAACTTAGTTTTACCCTTGATAACCCGATTTTGGCCCTCATCTTCCAGCAACCAAATGGGGCCTAGAGGACGAGGAAGAGCTCAAAATGAGAGTGCATTGAAATTTTCTTGCGTTCGAAGAGAGTGCCACTCAGATATACGATCTGGGGGATGGAGAAAATAATCAGAAAAGAAAAAGTCTGGTCATTGCCTGATAGAAAAAGGATGCAGAAGAAGAAATACTCCATCGAGAGAGCATCTATCAATTACAAAGAGCCCAAAACTCATATGACTACAATTCATTGTTTGGTGTCAGAGACAAAACCAAGAGCCAAGCCAAAAACTATCATAAAAGTTTCCATCATCGATCTTCATCCAAAACTCTAATTGAGGCCATGATATTAGAAAGTCATCTGATGCAGGCGCAATCTAAGACGCTGAACTACATATAATATCTCAAAAGAATAAGTGAGATTCATAAAAGTAAAAACATGAGAAGTCACAGAGAAGCCATGATTTACTATAAAAAAAATGAGGACTCAACATTATACTAAACATATTATTTTTTCATAATATTAATCAACTTGGGGATAACAAGGAGGTTAAGTGGCGAAAATAAAGAGTTAATATGTGTATGCACCCTAAAATGGTCGCCTAGACTATGGGCCCCCATTATTCAATTTATCAGTTTATCAAATTTCTTGAATCAATGGTTTGCAATATTTTATTAAATCAATTTCCTTGATCAAATTCGATTATTTCATTTCTAATGTTGATCATTTTATCCTAAGTCTTATTTAATTAAGATAAAATCTCCCTTTTAATTAAATAAAATAATTTCTCATTTAATTAAAAGAAAACCTCTTTTTTAATTAAATAATTCATCCACATTTAATTAATTAAGAGAAAAACCCCTCTTTTAATTTAATTAAATATTTTCTATTTAATTAAAAGAACTTGCTCCCTTTTAATTAAATAAATTATATAAAGATTAAATAAATATTTTATTTATTTTCTCTACACTTAAATGCACATATTTCTAAGTGGGACTTATCTTTCCACTTTCTTCTCAACCACTCCTCTATTCTTATTGGTGAAATTTTGTCTCACATGGATCAAACTCTATTATCCCATATTGGTTGTGGGAAGCCTCTCACCTCCATATTTTTCTTTATAAGGGAGAGCCCTCTCCTCATTTTGCACAACCACAAATCAACCACAAATAATCCATAATTCACCCACAATTACGCTATTGTTATGCTACAGGTTTGGAGAGCAATTTTTGAAGAAGGAGTTTGAGTATCAAACCTTTTTGTAGAGAACTTCTATCTTCTTGTCTTATTATCTCATGTGTCCATGGCTTCCATCATGAGGTTTCATCCTTGCATTTGCATATTATCTTGGAGTCATATTTATTTTCATAGATCAGTATTGCATTGTTATTAGATTTCTCTTCTTGCATTGATTTGCATTGTTATCATTTAGGTTAGTTTGCATTTTCATTTTCATGCATATTTTTTTATCATTGAATCTCTTGTTTCATTGTGCACTTGCATGGGCACAAACTAGGTCAAGTTGAGGGCCTCCATTACAAACCCTTGCACTCCATGAATAGAGAGCTATGAGTCGCCATTTAAGACCTCATTTTTGAGTAATCTTGAATATAATGACTTATAGAAGTGTGCTCACATTTTAGGCATACATTTTTTGTACCCACCGTGGGGCAACCCACCTTTGCTTATTGATTTTTGTGTAGATTTGTTTGTAGATTCAAAGAAACCCTAGATTTGAAAAATTTGATCATATCATTTAAACAGCTAGGTATTTTGATCTAAATTTTTTTTTACAAGGTGAAAATGTATCCAAAAGGCTTTGATGAAATTTTCTAATTTTTTATGATTTTTCCTTGATTTTTCATAAAAAATCATTTTTGGGCATAAATAAGCACATTTTTCAGAAAAATTTACAGTTTTGGAAAGCTCTTTCAATATTAAATAGAGTTGGTTCTTTGTGTTTCAATTTTAAAGGTCATATTATGGGTCAGTAATTCAATTTACAAAAATTGGTTTGTTTTGACAAAATGACTCCCTAGGGCACAAATTAAAAGATCTTTTCAAAAATTTTGCATTTTTGAAAATCTCTCTGATTTTTTATAGGGCTTAATTTTCTGTATTTTTAATTTTGGATCCGAATTCATATCATGTAGATCCAATCTTTATGACTAAGTCAAAAATTAATTGAAAAAAAGGCATTGAATGAATAGTTTGCATGTCATTTTTACAATGAATCAATGCATAATGTGGGTTTTCATTTGGGTTACTTGTTGATTATCATCACTCTTAAAAATTAGATTTTTAGATTGAACCTTGGTTTTGCATGAGTTGACATATATTGCATATCTTGTGTTTGCTTGTTTTGTTTGTTGCTTTGTTTGTTGCGAGCGAGCGTTCAAGTGTAAGCAAGAGGTACAACAAAGAAAAGACATGTTGCAAGGATTATCAAGTATTTTGTTTGATCTCTAAAATATTTAAATTTGGGATTAACATTAAACCTCTCATGTGTTTGACTTGAGTGTTTTACATGCTTTCATAAAACACATTTCAATTGATGCTCTTAATGGGAAATGAATGAACATAGATTTGCTTTCATATAAGTTTGTGTAAGTGAATGTTTTTGTTTAAACCGTAAGTAATTCTTGGTTCTAATATCAAATATCTCATTAAGTGATTGAGGGCATGGATTCATTCCTTGTTTACATAGGAAGTTGAATGCACCACTTTGTGGACTCACTTTATGTTTACTTGGAAAGTTAAATATTCCATTGTTCAACCCATTTTCATTTGTGAGTAGTATTGAGTAGTAGTCTTAGATTACTTGTGATTGATCTAGATTGCTATCTTGGGTTATTGGACTCGCTAATCTACTGATCCCTCATTTCCACCCCGTGGTTGCAAGATCAGTGCCATATTAAGGGGGAGGGGTCTATAGGAAAGAAGCGTTAATTGCTCCACTGGCAACCCTTTTGTGCTTTTTGGAACTCACTTTTTTTCTAAGGTGTGGACTCACTTTGAGTTGGTTTGAAGAGTTAAATGTTCCACTTTTGGGCTCACTTTGAGTTGGTGTGAAGAGTTAAATGTTCCACTTTTGGAGTCACTTTGAGTTTGTGTGAAGGGTTAAATGTTCCACTTTTGGACTCGCTTCACATTCTCTTGAAGGGTTAAATGTTCCACTTTTGGACTCGCTTCACATTATCTTAAAGGGTTAAATATTCCACTTTTGGACTCACTTCAGATTTACTTGAAGAGTTAAGTGTTCCACCTTTAGTGCTCTAAATACTTTTGATAGCAAATTACTTAGTTTTTATTTCTAGGAGGCCTACTTGGGGATTTCATCACCCCTTGGGATGACCTCAACTCTTGTGTTCCAGTGAGTATAAATATCGGGAGGTGAATCCAAAGACACTTCTCTTGGGAATTGAGTTTGATATCACTCTTGGCTAAGCCTCAAATAATTTTATACCTTTGAGAAGTGAAGGAGGAGATTTGGGTTTTCGTCTCCCCCCGGCTGTGTGATATTGGATTCTTCTCATCTATGGATTTGGGCCTCACGTACCTTGCGTATATCAAGGAATCCTTTTAGAAAGCCATGTATATCCTTATAGACAACTTGATAAGGTGTTGTTGTGTTCTAAGTGCCTGCTAAAACATTGTCAAGAACATACACAAGTAGAACCTTTAAGGAGTAGAAATACTAAGTCACTATACTTGTTCATATGCAAGGTTACTTTACCCCTTGCTCATTGTTTGAAGACTGTTTGCTTTAAATCTTTGATTGCTATCTTGTGTGCTTGGTTCATGATAGAGAATCTATTGATACATCTAGTTGGATATTTAAAATAAAAAAAATTTGAGTTCTTGAGCTAAGAGTTTATGATCAAATAAATTTGTTATCCCATTATTTCTAGTCTCCCTAGGTTGATCCTATTTGGATTAGGCTACTTACCCCATTGTTAGAAGTCTTTTTGCACCTTAGGTTATTGTGCTTTGACCTCTTGAATTAGTAGTCATTGATTTCACAAGAGACCTTGTTTGGAGTTGATGAGTTAAAAACCGTCCTTGTTGAGAAAGATATACACTTGGATCCTTTGATATTACACTTGGAGAGTCTTAGTAATCTCTTGTCCATTAACTTTCACAAAAAAGAAAATTAATTTTAATTATTTATAATTTGGGTAAATCTTCCTCCTAGTCCATATGTGCTAGCGTATTCACCCAAAATTGTGAGCACCTCTGTGGCAATGTTGGTTTATGACTATTGCAAAATTCTATCTTATCACATCTCTTTTGGATAAGTTAGTTCTTTTACTATCCTAGTTTGGTACCAACATTTCTTAGGGTTATCCTATCAATTAGTACCTTTTCTTTCATGTTGGTTACAACAAGATATCAAGTAGATCAAGGAAAGCAACCTTAAGTTGTCTTTAAACAATTACCCTTAGTTCAAACTCATAGAAGACATAAGGGAAAGGAACCTGTGTCTATTCAATCACCTGAGAGTATTCCAAAAGTTTTGTGTGACCCTAGTGGTGATCTTATTGAGTTGAGTACACCCTTAGCATCACCTCATTCAGCTATGGATATGAGTTTTACAAGAGCGCCATACAAGAAGAATCATAGTGAGTATAATGTTGACCTTTTGAGTGGTGATCCCACTCGTGGAAGTAGACCAACTTCACCTCTTATTGAGGATAGGTATTTGGATGCAAATCAAAGGGATGAGAAAGGAAGACATTATGGCTATCAAGAAGAGGAAGCCCAACATGATGATCAAATTGGTGAGCCTTCTAGTGCTCATGTGAATGCAACATTTACTGGTAATCGGTTTAGACAATCAAGACCATGTACACCACTCATGAAACCTCTAGGTTATGCAAGTGGAAGGCTCAAAGCAATTAATCGTGAAAGAAAAGCCCTTCTAGAAGAAAAAGCTAAGAAAGAAGAAAAATTTCAATGCCTAGAGGAAGAAAGGCAAGTTATTATTGAGATGGAAAGAAAATCCCGTCAAGAAGAACAAGACTTTTTCAAGACTTCACAACTTGACAATCAATTCAACAATGTGCACATTGGTGGTGGAAACAACTCTCCCCCAGCTACCCCTCCCAAGACTCCACAAAGTGGGAGATATTCAAGAACATCTTCACAATCTCCTGCTCCTAGTAGAAGGCAAACTTCAAGACATGATTTATATAGGAGACCAACATCTCCTAGAGTTTCAAGAAAACCTTCACAACAAGCTCATCATGGTTCATGATATGGAGGTGGGAGTTCAAACTTTGAGTGTAATTCTTATGATTTCATGGCTATACCACAAGATCCACATTTTCAGCAATGTATGGAAGCCTATATGGACCAAAACAGAGATGCATGCTTTCAACGTTTAATTAATAAAGGCGCTAAAATTCCTTACAACTTTGATATGGATAAAAAGATTCAAAAGCATGATCCTTCCATAAAAGAAGAAATTTATGAATTGAAGAAAAAAATGAAGCAAATATTGGCACCCAAGAGTCCTTTTTCACTTGATTCAATTTTGTCCTAATCCTTTCGATAAGAGTGTTGACATGAAAGATTTTCCTAGAAAAGTTGAGATCCCCCAATATGAAAAATATGATAGAAATGGGGATCCAAATGATCATGTGCATCAGTTCTATACAATGATTTTTGAGTTTCATCATGAGGACGCATATCTTATGAGATTATTTCCAAGGAGTCTTAAGGCTCAAGCTATGGAATGGTTTACCAATATAACTCCTCCTGTTAAGACATTCCCAGAGTTAATTCAAAGATTTGTTCAACACTTTTCATACAATATTTCACGATCTGTCTCACTATTTGACTTATATCACACAAAGAAAAATCAAGGAGAACTCTTTGTTACTTTCTTGCAAAGATGGAGATGACAATGCTCTCGTTATTCCAGGACTATTCCTGAGAAAGAAAGGATTGAAATCCTCACTAGTAATATGGTTCCTCAGATGAAGTATGAAGTTAAGAAGATGGTTTTTGAATCCTTTGATACCATGATTGAATCTGCATTTAGAATTGAGGATGTTTTGAGAGAGCAAGGTATTTTGACAAAAAATGGAAACAACAACAATAATGGTCATAATAAAAACAAAAACAAGGATAAAGGAAAGAACATAAATTGGAATAAGAACAAACAAGTGGTCAATGATGGAGTTGTGGATTCCTCAAACCCTAAAGACCAAGCTGTTCTCCATTTGGCTAGTGCTAATCAACAAAGTAACAAGCCAAGATATCAAGTAAGGTCTAAAGGAGAGAAACGTAACTTTACACAATTTGGTGAGACATATGAAGAGATATTCACAAAGCTTCTTGCACATGATCTTGTGCACCCTTATGATGCTGCAAAGTTATACATACCTGAAGTTAAGCCATGGTGGTGGGATGAGAAGGCTTATTGCAAGCTTCACAATGACATTGGACACAATATTGAAAAATGTGAGAGATTCAAGCATATTATTCAAGATCTTATTGAGAATGGAAAACTTAAAATAGATGGACTAAATACCAATGCTGATCACACAACATTCAAAGAGCCTTTGCCCAAGTATGAGAAAGGGGAAGCTTCCTAACCTAAGAATGGTAGGACTGCAATCAATTATACTTATAAAAATCTAGAAAATGTTGTCAATATGCTTGAGGTCATAGAAGAAGTGTCAACATGATGGAGGATAAAGATCCCAATGGTTATAATTTAAATTTGAACTCTCCTACCTTTGGCAAAAAACCTATTTTGGTGCTAAGGGGTGCTCACTCTAGAGAGTCATCTCAAGGTCCCCTTGTCATTAGAAGACCCAATCCAAACCAGTCAAGTAAACCTAAGCAAGTGTCTTCCCAAAGTCTCAATATTGTTATGCGAAGTCAAGGTCCCCTTGTTATCAAAGGACCTAGTTCAAACCAACCAAGTAAGCCAAAACAAGTGCAATGCAAGAATGTTCCTTCAAAACCAGTGGTTAATCCCAAATCAAATTATAGTCTTGTTGATCAATTGCAAAGAACTCCTGCCCAGATTTCAATCTTTGAGCTTTTAGAGTTGTCTCCGAGACACAAGCAAGTCCTTGAGGATGCTTTGCGCATGGAAAACGTCCCCAATAATTTAGACGTTGATCAATTCTAGAACATGGTTAATCATATTGCAAGCCCTCATTATCTTTCCTTTTTGGGGGAAGATGATAAATCTTTGAGCCATCCACACAATCTTGCCCTTCATATTGAGGTTATGATACATAGGACCCGTGTTAGGCGTGTGTTGATAGATGGGGGTGTTGGGCTTAATATTTGTTAATTGAGTCTTTTAAAGACATTGGGTTATTCTGAACATGTTATTGATAGCAAAAGAAAGATTACTATCAAAGCTTATGATGAGGCAGAGAGAAGTTCAAAGGGGTTGGCTGTCCTTCCTGTTAGGATTGGCGCTGTGGAAAAAGATGTTTTATTCCAAATAGTTGATTCTGGACCCCTTGCATACAACATTTTGCTTGGTAGACCATGGATTCATGATATGCAAGCAGTACCATCTACTTATCATCAGTGTGTTAAGTTTCCTTACAATGCAACATAGATATGTATTCTTGCGGATAACACTTTATCTATTAACTCGATTTCAGAAAGTGCTCATGTTCCCCTTAATAGACAAGCATATGATTTTAATACAGTTTTAGCTGATTGCAAGAACAAGTTTAAGTCCATAGACCTTGGCATGGGCAGATATCAACTTAACTCCCTTGCTGCATTACCAGTTTCACCTAGGTCTTATGGTAAACCTTCACAAGAGATGAAACCTTCCTCTTCAGCTATCACATTGTTTGACACATTTGTACAGTCGTCAGTGCCTATTCATGTTGAGAAAGAAGATGTGGCTATTAGAGATTGGATTTATAGAGAAGAGAAGTATTTGCATAATGAAGATTTCACTCCACCTAATGCTTATGGAAGAGGGTATTATTTTGTCAAGAAAATGGGTTATCCTGGACATGGTCCTCTTAGTAATAGATTGGATGCTAGAGATGAACCTCTTGATCATCAACCTTCACAAGAGATGAAACCTTCCTCTTTAGCTATGAAATTGTTTGACACATTTGTACAGTCGTCAGTGCCTATTCAAGATGAGAAAGAAGATGTGGCTATTAGAGATTGGATTTATAGAGAAGAAAAGTATTTGCATAATGAAGATTTCACTCCTTCACCTAATTCTTATGGAAGAGGGTATTATTTTGTCAAGAAAATGGGTTATCCTAGACATGGTCCTCTTAGTAATAGATTGGATGCTAGAGCTGAACCTCTTGATCATCAACTTTTTGGATGCAAGTCTAAGAAGTTAGTTGGCCTAGGGTATGTGGATCAAAGTAAGAATGTTAATTCTATCCTTGATAAGTCAGACAGTGAAGAAGAACAAGAATACATACCTAATTCAGAAAACCAACAAGATATGTGTGAAGATTGGGTCCCTTCTACTAATCTCCTTTAGGGAGATTCAGACAATCTAGTATGTCATGAGATAGTTGCCAATTTAGAACAAGAATGTGTGACTCTTGATAATATTGAAGCTTCCACATCTAGACATCCCAAGCATTCATGGTGTAAGCATCCTAGTTAAGACTTTGAAACATATTCTAATGAGTATGAATGGGATTCTTTCTCAGAATCTTCCACAGTTGATATGGATGTTGATGTTGTCAACTGGATGTTGATGTTGTTCATACGTATAGTTCTCAACCTAAGTTAGTCAATGAATCATGTGTAGGATTAGAGGATTTGAACTCACATGTTGCCTTAGTGGATGATTCTTCACTTGTGAGGACGAATCTTGATTTGGGTAGTTTAGGAAGTTACTTGATAGACCTCAAATCTTCAAACACTAGAAATATCATGCATATTCACAACCTTGAACCTATCATTGATTTACCCCTTGTTCATCCTTACCTAATTGATTGGTCCAATGCAATCAAGAACCTAAGCTCTTAAAATTTCAAAATGACTATGAAATAGCCTGTTATCTGAATGTAATTGAACCTGTAATCTCTTCCACCAGTGAACCAACTACTAGTATGATAGAGCCAGATATCAAGTACCTTAGTTGCAAAATAAAGAGAAAAGAAAAGAAAAATAAAAGGAGTTTTGATGGTGAAAACCACTATGTGGTCGTGTCAGAACCAAAAAAAGTAAAAAGAAAGGACGTATCTAAGGGTGAAAACTTCTCTAAGGCACCTAAAGATGAGGTACTTGATTCTTTTCCTAGTTATTTTCAAGATAGATCTTCAGTACTTATTGAACCAACACAAGCAGTCAATTTGGGTACAGATGAAGCTTCGCAAATGGTACATTTGGCTCAGTCTTTGTCATCACAAGAAAAAGAAACCTAGACTAAGCTTTTACAAGAAAAGACGATTAATTTTGCATGGACTTATTCAGATATGCCAGGGTTGGACACTAATCTTATTATGCATCACTTATCCATAGCTCCAGGTGTTACACCAGTTAAGAAAAAATTGAGAAAAATGCATCCTCATATAGCTCTCTTAGTTAAGGCAGAATTATAGAAAATCCTTGGTGCAAAATTCATAAGAGCTATTGACTATGCCGAATGGATATCAAACATTGTACCAGCTTCAAAACATAACAAAACCATTTGAGTTTGCACAAATTTTAGAGACATTAATAAAGCATGCCCAAAGGATGATTTTCCACTTCCTAATATAGACATGATAGTGGATATGACTGCAGGTTATGAGATTTATTCCTTAATGGATGGTTTTTCTAGATATAATCAGATTAAGATAGCTCCTGAAGACCAAGAAAAGACTGCATTTACTTGTGCATGGGGTACCTATTTTTGGAACGTTATGCATTTTGGATTAAAAAATGAAAGAGCTACCTATCAATGAGCTATGACAACTATTTTTCATGATATGATGCTTAAAAACATGAAAGATTATGTGGATTACAACTTGGCCAAGTCTAAGAAAAGAGATACACACTTAGATGATTTAGAAGTCATTCTAGATCGTATGGAACAATTTCAACTAAGGTTAAATCCTAAAAAGTGTGCATTTGGAGTCACCTCTGGCAAAATACTAGGATTTATTATTTCAGCAAAAGGGATAGAGGTGGACCCTGAAAAAGTTCAAGCAATTGTGGATATGCCACCTCCTAAAAATAGTAGTCAAATGAGAAGTCTTCAAGGACATCTTCAATATATAAGGAGGTTTATTTCACAATTGGCAGATAGAGCTCAACTTTTCAACAAGAACTTACATAAAGGAGTCAAATGTGTATGGAATGATGAATGTCAACAAAGCATGGACTAGATCAAGAAATACTTGGCAAATCCTCCTGTTTTAATGCCTCCTATCCCAGGAAAACCACTTATCCTATATGTTTCAGCAATAGAATCTTCCTTGGGGGCATTATTATCTCAACTTGATGAACAAGGGAAAGAAAGAGCAATATACTACATTAGTCGTACTCTTGTTTCATATGAGGTTAATTACATTAGTATTGAGAAAGCTTGCCTCGCAGTTGTGTTTTCTTCCCAAAAGTTGTGACATTATATGCTTGCGCACACTATACACCTCATAGCAAAAATAGATCCACTCAAGTACTTACTATGTAAGGCTTCCCTCATAGGTAAACTTGCTAAATGGATGATGATTCTTTCAGAGTTTGACATAGAGTACGTTGAACGTAAAGCAATCAAAGGACAAGTTATAGTGGATCAATTGGCTGATTTCCCACTACAAGATGATGCACCTATTCAAGTTGATTTCCCAGATGAGCACCTCATGTATATGACTGAAAGAAAATGGAAGATGTTCTTTGATGGGTCCTTTTTGCAGAATGGTTCAAGAGCTGGTGTGTTTTTTGTTTCTCCTCATGGGTACACAATTCCTAAATCTTACAAGTTATTATTTCCATGTACAAACAATATTGCTGAATATGAAGCTTTAAAAAATGGACTTAAGATGGCCATAGAATGGAGAATTACAGAGTTACACATCTATGGAGATTCATAGATGATAATCAACCAAGTCAATGATGATTGTCTAACAAAAAATGATAAATTGGTACCTTACAAGAAAATGGTGGATTCCTTGAGACTCTACTTCACATTATTATCATTTCAACAAATTCCTTGAATAGAAAATAAGATAGCTGATGCTATGGCTACACTTGCTTCACTTCTTCAATTAGAGCAACATGAATCAAGATTTGAATTCCTGGTGGAAAAGCTACATCACCCTATCTATGATTCCCAGGAAAGTCATGTTATTTGTACCCTTTTTGGTCATGAGTCATCTCATTATGGTGCCATTTACTTGTACATTCATGATGGAGTTATACTTGAAACCTTTAACTGATCTCAACACAGAAACCTTATTTGAAATGCCTCTCGTCATTCCCTTATCTCTGGTGATTTGTATAGGAAGGGTCTAGATGGAACACTTCTTAGATGCTTAGAAAAGGATGAATCTAATCAAGCGTTAGTTGACATCCATGAGAGTATCTATGGGGGACATTCTAATGGTCTTGCCATGGCTCGAAGATTTCTTAGGGAAAGATACTATTGGCCCACAATGCAGATTGATGCAGTAGCTTTTGCAAAGTCATGCGAAAAATGTCAAAAACATGGTAACCTGATACATACTCCAAGTAGGGAGCTCATTCCTTCTATTTCTCATTGGTCATTTCAGTGTTGGGCCTTTGATCTTGTTGGGAAAATTCATCCCAACTCATCATCTGGACACAAGTTTATTATCACTACCACTGATTATTTCACTAAATGGGTAGAAGCTGTCCCACTTTCTGTTGCCTCAAGTAAGACAAGTTCTCTATTTATTTTGAATCATATTATCTGTAGATATGGAGTGCCTTTTGAGATTATCACTGACAATAGAGGTTAGTTTAAAAATAAGGACCTTAAGCAACTTTGTAAGAAGTTCAAGATAAAACAACATTGGTCCTCTTTTTATTTCCCATAAGGGAATGGTCAAGAAAAAGCATCAAACAAAACCATTCTTAAGATCTTGCATAGAATAGTTCATAAGAATGGCAGAGATTGGCATTTACAAATAAATCCAGCTTTGTGGGCCTATAGAACGAGTATTCGCACTCCTACTGGGGCTACTCCTTTTGCTCTTACATATGGTGCTGAAGCAGTGTTACCTTTAGAGATTGAGATTCCTTCACTTAGAGTTTCTCTCAAAGGTCTGGTTACAGATGAAGAATATTGTACCATGCAACTTCAAGAGTTAGAACTTCTAGATGAGAAACACCAAGCATCATTTGACCATATGAGGGTCTATCAAAAGTGCATGTCAAAAGCATTCAACAAAAAGGTTCACCCTAGAGACTTTCAAGTGGGAGATCTTGTCCTACATGTGAATCATAAGAATCAACAGAATAGATATCAAAAGGGTAAGTTTGAGCCTAACTAGCTTGGACCTTACATTATCACAGCAACTTTTGGTTCTGGTGCTTATTTACTATCTACAACAAAGGGATAGCAGCTCCCTGATCCTATCAATGTCTTGCACTTGAAGAAGTTCTATCCATAATGCCCATTCTATCTAGGGGCATCTTTGTACATATTTATTGATCTTGAAAAAAATTCAAAAAAATTGATATATTTCAAAAATCCAAAAAAATGGTATATTGTAAAAAAATCTAAAAATTGAAAAATGTCCTAAAAAAATGATCTTCTTAGTCACAACCTAGCAATAGACACTTTGATGTATCTCAAAAAAAAAAAAATTATATATTCTAAAAATACAAAAAACTCAAAAAATTCAAAAAAAGAAAAGAAAAAAAGAAAAAAAATCCAAGTGGTGAAAACCTGGAAACGGGCGCTACTTGAGGCCTTTGCACCCCTATTTCTTAGCGCATATCCTTGACACTTAGCCTTTCTCCATCATGCCTTGTCCTTGTTGCCTTGGTTTGGAATTGGTCTTTGTCTCGGGGGCATAACTATGTTAGCTTTGGTCTCTTGGATGCATTAGTCTTTAGGACACCTCGCAAATTGTGTCTTTCAACACCACCCCAACTATATTTTTCAATACAACCGTTGACATCGAATTTTTTTCAACACTTATTGGTTTGGTTTTACCCAGTATCATCATGTGATCTTACCTACTTGCAAGCATTTGATCCTTATGCTCGGAACTCACTATCAGTTAACACACTTAAATTTTAAATGCAACACTTAATGATTTACTTATGTCATGATTTATTTTTTCTTTGTGTGCTGACTATTATTGATTTTTGTTGACTGTTCTTGTCTGATAAGTCTCTCCATGATGCATTTCTAGAGGACTTGGGGCATGGGACATGTTTTTATTTGTTGTTTGCTTGCGGGTGTGGTCTTGAAACTCTAAAGTGTCTCTTGTTGTCCCCTTGAAACACATAGGAGATTTGAGGTATCATCCTTGATTGTTTTTGCACAACCATTCTTATGGTCATCTTGGCATCTATGCCTTCATGCGAGCATGCTTTTGCTACATTAAATTGGGTAAGCTAACATCGAAGTCATCTTGATCTTTATGTCTTTGATGCTTATGTTAGAATCTTTCCACATTCCAATCCGATATTAATTACGTTCATATCTTCATAGTTGCGCTTGTGACTAGTGACGATTATGTGATTTTTCGATGTCCATTAATAATCACCCAATGATGAAAATAAGTTCTTTTACATTCTCTAATGAATGATGAACACAAAATTCTATGTTACAGTTGCTCTTTTGCAAGTACGCCTTTGCATTTTCATGTAGCTTGCATTATTAGACTTCATGTTAGTTTGCATTTTTAGGCTGCATTATGAGTTTGAGAGGGTTTTCCCTTCATCCTTCTTGTGGAATTTTAATCAAATGTGGCCATATTTTGATCTTTATTTCCTTATCTTCTTTCATGATCTCAATCAAAATTTCTATCTTAAACAATTGATTGATTTTGGGGCATTTTCTTTTCTTCTTTCTATTTCTTTCTATATCTTTCAAACTTCTATCTTCCATTTTCTTTTTCCCCACTTCTTCTCTTCTAAATCACCTTTGGGGCATAATATTTCATGCTTGATCTACCTTGGTTCTATGATTCTTATATCTTTCATCTTACATCAAGAACCTTATCTTTTGTTCGATCTGATCAAATTTATCAATTTGTTGTTTCTCCACTATCTCATTTTGATTTCGATCATGAGGGGACAGTAATTATCAACTGCAATCCTTGATTCAGTTTTATCAATTTTATCCTTGACTTTTTCAAGTGAAAATTTATTTGTATTCTTTGTCCTGATGTGTTCCCGGTTTAACAACACATCTGGGTTGTTTTGTGATCCCAAATTGACCTCACACTTCAATTTCTTTCTTTGACTACATGTGTTCCCAAATCAATCACACATTAGTCAAAGAGGGGCAAATGTATGCACCCTAAAATGGTCGCCTAGACTATGGGCCCCCATTATTCAATTTATCAATTTACCAAATTTCTTGAATCAATGGTTTGCAATATTTTATTAAATCAATTTAAATCAATTTCTTTGATCAAATTTGATTATTTCATTTCTAATGTTGATCATTTTATCCTAAGTCTTATTTAATTAAAAGAAAATCTCCCTTTTAATTAAATAAAATAATTTCTCATTTAATTAAAAGAAAACCTCTCTTCTAATTAAATAATTCATCCACATTTAATTAATTAAGAGAAAAACCCCTCTTTTAATTTAATTAAATATTTCCTATTTAATTAAAAGAACTTGCTCCCTTTTAATTAAATAAATTAAACCCACTGAAAAAAAAAAAAATTTAAATAAAGATTAAATAAATATTTTATTTATTTTCTCTACACTTAAATGCACATATTTCTAAGTGGGACTTATCTTTCCACTTTCTTCTCAACCACTCCTCTTTTCTCATTGGTGAAATTTTGTCTCACATGGATCAAACTCTATTATCCCATATTGGTTGTGGGAAGCCTCTCACCTCCATATTTTTCTTTATAAGGGAGAGCGCTTTCCTCATTTTGGACAACCACAAATCAACCACAAATCATCCACAATTTATCCACAATTACGCTATTGTTATGCTACAGGTTTGGAGAGAAATTTTTGAAGAAGGAGTTTGAGCATCAAAGCTTTTTGTGGAAAAATTCTATCTTCTTGTCTTATTCTCTCATGCGTCCATGGCTTCCATCATGAGGTTTCATCCTTGCATTTGCATATTATCTTGGAGTCATATTTATTTTCATAAATTAGTATTGCATTGTTATTAGATTTCCCTTCTTGCATTGATTTGCATTGTTATCATTTAGGTTAGTTTGCATTTTCATTTGCATGCATATTTTTTTATCATTGAATCTCTTGTTTCATGGTTTACTTGCATGGGCACAAACTAGGTCAAGCTGAGGGCCTCCATTACAAACCCTTGCAATCCATGAATAGAGAGCTATGAGTCGCCATTTGAGACCTCATTTTTGAGTAATCTTGAATATAATGACTCGTAGAAGTGTGCTCACATTTTAGGCATACAATGTGAACCCCATCAATACCCAAATTAGCCAGACAATCAACTAAAAGATTGTCTTCTCTATAAGTATCCATGATGTAGCATTCAAGGATTGAATCAAGAAGAGACCATGCTTGATGCAATATATACTATATGGACTAATTATATATATGACATTTGATACATGCATTTAATAATAATGGATGAATCCCCTTCAACATGTAACTTAAATATAGATAGTGATTTTGCAAGTTCCAGATGAAAAAGCAAGGCTAAGGCCTCAATTCTGTTATTAGTACATGGAGGGAATGGAGATGATTTTATTATTGTTGCTTATATTTAACTAAGGAAATGATTTTAAATTCTTTTAATAGAAAGAAAAAATGTATCATTAAAATAATAATATATCATAAAACAAGCTTGTAAATTAATGTTGGAAACATTTAAAAATGGACAATTGACAATAGAGAAGGAACTTTATAATTCTAATATTTTTATATTAGGACATAAACATGTGTACCATCAAAATTGTATTATAAGTAACAAGTTTATCTTTATGTTAAATAGGTTAGATGGACAAAAAATGAGTAAAATGAAGAATAATAGTAATATTAATAATAAGATAGTAGTATTAGAATCTACAAACAATTAAAAAAAGAGAGGAAAAAAAAAGGTATTATAAACTCAACATTCACAAGAACAGTAAAATATTTTATTCTATTTAAGAAAGGTAATGCCAACTATCTCTAGTTTCATCATTCATTTCATTCTAGTTGGAAGCTGATTTAGTGAAGAAACTAACAACATGATTGTATTTTCTTTTAGTTTTGCTCCAATTCAGAACTTTAAAGTCGCAAATGAGGATGTTGATTTTTGTCCCTAATAGTATGGTTCCAATTAACAACTCCAAAAGTACATTTATTTTGCAACTATTAGTAGAAATGTGAGGAATAATACATTTTAAAGTGATCTATTAAGAATTTATAGTAACCAATGACCATATTATGAGAAAATATATTAGAACGTACTTCAAGATTACTTACAAATTAGAACCTAATAATTCTATTTTATCTTTAACTTAATTTTCACCAATCCTAAAGAAGAATACATAGTGAAAAATTATTTAACATACTTGAAAATTATTATTAATAGAGGTTAAAGACAGAAAAAATACAAGAGTACTGATTCTTATCAAAACTTCAAATTACCATCAACAATTTTCATGAAAGTTTCACAATTTGGTTTTAGTTAAAAATATTCAACAAGGGATTAATGAATAAAATGATAAATGTTTCAAAAAATCTCATCATCATAGGTGAAATTTAAAAAAGAGATATTTCCTATTCTCTCATCTTTAACATAATATATAGTTTTGGAAATTATCATGATGAATAAGTCATCTAAAACTTGTAGTCATAAGTGTTGGAATGTTTAGAATGACAATCAAGTTACTCAAGGTCCATAAGTACCATTTGAACAATGAAATTGCTAGACATTCATTGTTCTACTTATCCTACTATAGCCTGGTCTCTACTGAATACTGATAAACAAAATTTCTAGTAGTTTACTTTCCAATTATAACAAGCTTTATTGAATGTAAATTATGTAAATACTAAACATCATAAAACATTCAAAAAAAGTTTGACACTAAGATTTTATGTGGAAACTCAATTTGAGAAAAACCACCAGTAACATGTCACCAATTTTTCACTCTTTTAAAGTGAGCTCTAGTAGGAGCCAACCCTATTAAAGGTTACAATATAGACTATTAAATATGAGCTCTTCCTCTATAATTATTCTCTCCCTATTTGATTATTCATTCTCTTGAAACATCTCTTCCTCTTTGAAAATAATGTCAAAGACACGAGCACTTCTTGGCTTCATATACTTCATAAATCTTGATCATGTTGATATTTACATTTCTAGCTAATTTTTGTCATCTATTTATGACTAGTCTATTATGTTTCTTTTCTTCTTAACTTTATTACCTTAGACATCTCCTAAAGTAGACTACCTACATCAATGTGTATGATATTCTGATTAGCACATTTGATGCAATGCAACTTTCCTCCTCAAGTTTCTTTATTTAGGGGAATAACCCCTAATTTATCTCTAAGATATTCATGAGCATCCTTAGGTAAGGTTTTAGTGAATATGATAGCAAATTTGTTTTTTGGTGTGCACACATTCCAACTTCACTTCTTTGTCTTGAACTAGTTCTCTCAAGTAGTGATACTTCATAGCAATGTGCTTGCAGGTCTTAGTGTGCATCTCTAGATTCTTTGATGTGTTGATAGCACTTGTGATATCACAATGAATGACCACTGGATCTATAATTTCTTCCTTCATTCTTTTCAGTAATTGCTTGATCCACACAATGTTTGAGCAATTTACTACAACAACCACATATTCAACTTTATTTGTTGATTGGGAAATACAATCTTGTTTTTTGCTTTTCCCTAAAACCAATCAATTTCTTAGAAAGAATGCACCTCCACTAGTGCTTTTTCTATCATCAATATTTCCTACCAAATTAGAGTCATTGAATACCTTTAGTTCAAACCTATCACTTCTCGTGTATAAAATCCATAATCTTGTGTACCTTTTAGATATCTTAATATCCTTTTCATTGCCATAATGTGATTCTCTTTAGGATTTTCTGAAAATCTAGCAACTATCCCAACTGCTAATACAATATAACGTCTACTATGAACAAAATATTTTAATTTTCCAATAATTGACTAGTATAGTGTTTGGTTTACATCAACAGATTCATTATTCTTAGATAATTTATGTCTTGAAGACATAGGTGTGTTCACTATTCTTGACCCTTCCATCCCAAAAAAATTTAGTATCTCCTCTATATAAACGATCACTTACTAGTATTTGAATATAGATTACTATTAACATTTGTTCTTTCAAAACTAATCTTTACTAAGTAATTGTGCAATATTCCATACCATGCTCTTGGGTATAAATCTTTGTTCAGTTTACATACCATATCCTTCTTGTTTGGATCTACAAATCCTTTAGGTTGTTCAATGTGCACTTCTTCCTTAAGTATATCATTTAGAAATCTAGATTTGACATCCATCCGGTATACCTTGAGATTCTTGTAGGCTGAGTATGCAAGTAGAGTTATGACTGCATTAGGTCTTGCCATGAGAGAAAAAGTTTCTCTATAGTCAACTCCTTCTTGAGCATATCCTTTGCATACTAGTCTTACCTTGTTCCTTGTTACTTCACCATTTTCATTCAACTTATTCTGTAAAACCCATTTTGTTAGAATAATATTTTTGTCTTTTGATCTTGGTAATAGGGTCCAAGTATTGTTCTTTTTAACCTGTTCAATTTCTCCATTCATTGCTTAAATCCAGTCTTAATTGTCTAGAGAACTCTTCACTGATTTGGGCTGAAATTCACATAGTAAGCATTTATCATCTTTCAATATTTTCCTTGTCATAACACTTTATTCAACATCACCAATGATATTTTCAAGTTTGTCACATCTTCTTACAAACTTGGCTAGCATAGGGGGTTTCCTTCTCTATTCTTAAATAGGTTCATCTTGAAAGAAAATCTCAAGCTAATTAACTCTCTCTTGATCAACTTTTGCTTCAAGGTCAACATGCTTGAAATTGACTATTAGATGTTCAAAAATGCTTGTCTTTGACTTGTCATCTTCATCCTATTTCTCAACACCCATTATCTACTACTTAACAACCTATTGTTCACCTTGGCATTCCCCATCTATCAGAAAACTATAGCTTTTCTTTCTTGTTTAGTAGGAGTGCTTGGAGAATCATCATTTACATAGACTAATGAGCTACAATCTTTAGGTTTTTCATCATGTAGATTACACAACTAGAAATATAAAAATGGGCTCTCCAACTTTATCAACAACTCAACAAGTTGTTAAACCTCCAATCATAACATAAGGCTACAATAAGTTTAGATCCTCCAAATTTTGAAGAAAACAAGGATACCAACTCCTTCGCGCTTCCATGGCCTATGGACAACGTTCATCCAAAATATGGGTTTAGGACCTAATTCCCACAACTAGCCCAACATGAGAAAATCTCAATAATGGTTTACTTCAATGGTTAAAAGACATGAAATGGACTTAGCACACTCACATAATAGAAAATAGTTCATTGGTTTGATCCTTGCACTTCTACCATGTATCAAACCTAATTTCACCTAATAGCCCCTATTAGGTCTCCTTAAGAGGTTTTAGGGGTCCCACTTTCTCAGTCCCAAACAAGTCTAAAAAAATTAGTGTTCTAGATTACCCTTTTATAAGTTATGTCCAATCCCAAAGCTATAGGTCTCAAATCCACTCTAGCACTCCCTTTCCTTTACAATGCAACTCAGTCCTAATAGGTCTAATTAAGCTTGGTTTACAAAGAAACTATGGGGAAATGGGTTCATGGAATTACATCCAATACTCAAGAATGTATATTCACCTTATTCTAACTCAAATCCAAAAACTTAACCCTCTAACCAATCTCATTCTCCTATTATAATCCAAACAACATGTTCACAAGGTCGTATCCATATAGGTACTTGACCTAGGGATGGCTAGGAAAAATAGAAAAACACATTATCTAGCATTGAAATCCTAGAATAACTAAGAGGGACCATATAACTATCATTCCCCAAGAGGCCATTGAAAACTAACCATGGAAGTCACAGTTAGAGGTCCATCTTTGAAACTTGCTCAAAATTGTTGCACTACAAACCCTCCTATACAAAAGTAACATAACTTGAACAATACTCAACACAAAGAGATGAAACAAAAATAAATGGAAAGGTAAGACAAAAATCTTACTCATTAAATCATTAGATCATCATGCATACTAATTCGTATAGTATGAACAAAGTACAAAAATCACTAAATTTGCTTCAAAACTGAAACTTTGTTATTGCAACTTCTCCCATACATACAATCTACCCTTTGTTATCTCACAAATGAGGTATATATACTTCCTATGAATATTTACAACCCATTTTCAACTAAGTTGCATTTTTAAGCAACTTTTACAATATTACAATTTTGCAATTTTGCACAAAAAGTGCAACTTTTGCAATTTTCACAATTTTGAATTTATAGGACTTGGAAAAGGTCCCCACTTATTCAAAAATATTTTAAAAAATTAAAATGTCTAATTTTTTGCTATATAAACCCATAAGGACACAATTTTTCCAAAATATCAACTTTGGCCTATAACACCAATAGTGATCTAGGCATACATGTAGGTGTCCTCTCATTACAAACATGGATTTTCACCCAAGACTTATTTATCCTAGCATGATAAGGTGAGAAAAATAAACACTAAACCAAAATTCCACTATAGTGCCTTGGTGCTCTGCACCATACTCCCAAGGTGAAAATCAACTCAAGTCCTTTGGTTTGGGATACCTTATAGTCTGCTCTCAAGCTTGATGATGTCTTTCTCTAAGAGCTAGCTTGCATCCTTAGGTGGTTTTTTCTTCCATTTGACCAATTAATCAAAATACCCATTCCTCATTATCTTGTGTTTCTTCCTTTTTACCAAAATGCCTTCAATGGTCGGATTGCAAACTTGTGGTAATTCCTACAACAAGTCAACCTATTCTTGTTGTTGTATTCATGCAACTTCTTCAGTCTCCATTGGACCTTTAAACGCATATATATCTGCAACATTAAAAACAAGAGAAATTCGTAAGTCACTAGACAAATCAATTTGGTAAGCATCATTGCCAGATTTCTTCAAGATTATTAACGATCCTCTCTTTTTAATCATTAGTTTGGTATATTTCTCCCTACACATCCTCTCTTTCTTGAGGTGAATGATGACTAGATACCCTACTTGAAATTGCAAAGCTCTCCTCTTTTTATTAGCACATGCCTTATATTTACCTATTGTAAGCTCCATTCTATCCTTTACTTGTTGGTGTATCTTCTTCACCACTTTTGCAAAATCCTCAGCATGGGTACTCCTCTTGTCACTGTATCTTAGATCTCTCAACTCCAAGATTCCTCTTGGATAACTTCCATACACAATTTGAAAATGTGTCAAACCTGTACTCTTGTTAACTGAATCATTATAGAAGAATTTTTTTTGTGGAAGTATAACATCCCATGCAACTTCATGCTCCTTATTTAGATATCTTAATAGGTTTCCCAATGATCTATTAATTACCTCGGTATGGCCATCTGATTGGGGATGATATGCCAATGAAAAGGAAAACTGTGTGCCTAGTCTTTTCCATAAAGTTCTCCATAAATGCCCAAAGAATTTGAAGTCTATGTTAGATACAATGTTCAATGGAAATACATGAAGTCTAATTACTTCTTTGACAAAAAATCCAGCTATATAGGAAGCATCATGAGTTTTCTTGCAAGGTAAAAAATGAGCTATGTTAGAGAACCTGTCAACAACAAAACTATGCTATCAAAACCATTTTTAGTCCTAGGTAACCCCATTAAAAAATCCATGCTGATGAAATACCATGGCTTAGTGAGTTTAGTTGATGGTTTATATAGTCCCACATTAGATGTCCTCCCCTTGGCTTTCTGATAGACTAAGCAATATTCAACAAATCTCCTTACATTTATCTACATCTTTGACCAATAAAAGAACCTTCTAACCTGCTCCAAATTTTTGTCAATGCAAAAATGACCTATAAGACTCCCGAAGTGATTTTCCTTAACAATATTTTCTATGACTGATCCTTTAGGTACACAAAACTGGTAACCTTTAAGCAATAGTCCATCTTGTAAGAGAAATTCAAAAAAATTAGTATGATACCTTTCAGTGATGGTTTTAAAACCCTCATAAGCCTCCTTGAAATCTTCATCTCCTACATACATGTCTTTCATGGCATCCACACAAGGTCTATCCTACTCAACTTTATTTCTTTAATAGTGAAGTTCCTCTTGCTAAGGGCATCTGCACCTCTTTTGGCTTCCCCTTTCTTGTGCTTTATTGATAAAGTGTATGCTTGGATGAATTCCATCCACTTCATATTCCTATGGTTCATATTTTCTTGCGTATTCAAGAAGCTAAGATCCTGATTATTAGTAAAAGCAGCAAAATCTTTAGGCAATAGATAGTGGCTCCATTTTCTCAGAGATTGTATGAAATCATACATCTCCAAATCATATGTAGAGTGCTTTTTCTTAGCTTCAATTAGTTTTTCACTAATTAAGGCTATAGGGCTCCCTTCTTGACTCAACACACCTCCTATGGCCTTGTTGCTAGCATCACATTTTATTGTGAACACCTTGTGGAAATCTAATAATGCTAGGATAGGTTGTTCTACAACTCTTTTCTTGAGGTACTCAAATGACTTATCTACCTCACTTTTCCACATGAACTTACATTTTCAACCCCCTTTTATAGTATCAATCATAGGGGTACAAAAACCACTAAAATTTCTCACAAACTTTCTATAAAAGCTTGCAAGACCATGAAATCTTTTAACCTCTATGGTAGTCCTAGGTGTAGGCCTATTCTAGATTGCTTCCACCTTGGTTGGATCCATCTTCAACTAGTTCTTTTGAAATTATGAACCCAAGGAATACCATCTCTTCTTGCAAAAATGAGCACTTCTCCAATTTATCCTTAACTATTCTTCATGTAACCTTTCAAGGACTAAATCCAAGTGCTTTAGGTGCTCCTCCTTATTCCTTTTGAAAACAAGAATGTTATCCAAATAAAAAACACAAAAAATGTTAATAAATGGTTTTAAAACTTCATTTATGAGTCTCATGAATGTGCTAGGTGCATTAGATAGACCAAATGGCATCACAAGCCATTCATATAGTCTTTCATTTGTCTTGTAGTTGTCTTCCATTGATCACCTTCCCTTATCCTAATCTAATGGTAAACACTCTTTAGGTCCATCTTGGAATAATAACTTGCACTTGCCAAACAATCTAATAGATCTCCTATGCTTGGCATGTAAAACCTTTATCTTATAGTTATCTTATTGATGGCCTTGGAATTAGGACATAGCCTCCATGTGCCTTCTTTTTAAGGGGCTAGTACTGCTGGTACAACATAAGGACTAACACTTTTCCTTATAAAGCCTTTGGATAGAAACTCCTCAATCTGGCTAGCTAACTCTTCATTCTATTCACAGGTAAGCTTGTAGGCTACTTTATTAGGTAATGCATCACCTAGTATTAGGTTTATATTAAATGGATTATCTCCCTTTGTGGTGTCAGACTTTCTGATTCACTACCTCCAACAACACCCCTATATTTTTCTAGCAACTCTTTGACCTCTCTAGGCCCTACTTGGTGTTCTACTTTCTTGGCATGGGGGATTCTTTTGACCTCCTTCTTTGGTCTAACTATGATGGAAAAACATAGTGTTGTCTCTTCCTTAATAGTTTCTAGAAACTCTTTTCCTCCTACCATCAAGACATTACTCACCCTATGTTTTCCATCATCAAGAAGGGGCATCATAGTAAAATTTTATCCATACTTAGTTATGCAATAGAAATTTTGTTTCTCATCATGCCTACAATTTACATCATACTGCCAAGGCCTTCCTAAGAGAAAATGAGATGCATCCATCTCAATCACATCACACAAAATTTTTTCTTTATAATCGCCTATATTAAACTGTATCCATACTTTCTTAAAAATAAAAGCATGTTGCTCCTTATTTAACCAAGACACTCTATAGGGTAAGGGTGAAGAATTATTTTCAATCCTAATTTGTCTACCATCTTCTTGGAGGCCAAACTATTAGTAGATCCATAATCAACAATAATCCTGCAGACTTTACCACTTACCTTGCATGTGATTCTAAACAATGACCTTCTTTATGGTGGTTCTAAACAATGACACACACACACACACACACACACACACACACACACACACACACACACACACATATCTTATGATTAATAACTACTCTTATTAGACACATGCCATCAATTCATATATATCACATGCAAATCGTATGAACCCATCTCATTCATCATTCAAAAAAATCTAAATAAAATATCATGTTTAAATCAATAGTATGAATTCTTGTGCACAATAGCTATATTGGTGACAAGCACCACCAACCATTGTATTGATAAAATTAAGCATATGACATCAACCACATTTAACTTGATATAATGAATAATCAATATCAAGATCTAATGAACCACATACTTGTAGCTAATTACAATTATTAAATAAGATCAAGTAGTGTGACAATCATCCATCTCAAAAGAGATGAATGACCTATGTAACCTTGCATTGAAACATTGTAAATTAACCATCGAGAGGCTTCCTAATCATTAGATAATTCAAATTATAAAATTAATAAATAACTCAAACAACTCAAGATGTCATCCTTATAAATTTAAGAGGTTAGGCCCCCCACGAATTATAACTTGACATGCCCATAGTTGATGAGATAACACATATTTACATATTTAATTAAGAAATTTGATTGAAAGAGGTCTAACTAATCAAACAAGATACAATGATTAAACTCCAAGCACTTAGTACCAAATTATATATATATATATATATATATATATATATATATATATATATATATATATATATATATATATATATATATATATATATATATATATATATATATATATATATATATATATATATATATATATATATTTGGTTGGTGTTGTCCCAATACTTATGAGAAAATAGAATATAGCGTTTGATAGACTTAATGTGGAAAATGATCAACCAAAGAAACATTATAAGCTCAAGTTTTTGATATTAGAAAGAAACCAAAATGGGGAGTGACCCATAAAAAGGAAAAAAAAAAGACTAAGAATCAATCGAAAGTCATCACCATGCAACTACCCAATCCCTTTCTTATCATAGGGCTTAAGTTGATCACCAATTTGATTGTAGTAAATGCTCACATTTTATGTCTAGTAGAAACCAAACACTATCAATAAACTTTGACAAAGCCTAGAGATACATAATATTTTATGGGATCAACTAACCCTAAAGATGTTTTTATTTTATTTTAGAAAAGGTATAACAATTAAAATAATTAGACTAAATTTAACCTATATTGAAGAAGGAATAAACTTAACGTCAAATTACAATCTATAAGAGTAGACAAGACAACCAAATTTATTGAAATAGAAATAAAAAGATCATGTAGACTTAAATTTAAGATAATTAAGTGAATTCTATCACCCAACATCAATAGAATACTTCTATTGGATTTCAAGGCGACTCTTCCCTAATGTGTTACTATTTGGATAATATTTCTATTTGACTTCATTGTTTAATGTAATAGCTCTAGTTGGTTTGGAGTTCTGATACAAATGTATGTCAAATGATGGTTCTTTGTTTTCGTTTGGTCTTTCCACCAAATCTAATATTTTATCTTTTTGAAATGAGTTTTTTAATGGTTTTGTTTCCAAATTTTTATACATTGTCCAGTTTGTTTTCACCTATTTTAATAAAAAATCATAAAGATAGATAAAATAAGTTCACATTGATATTTAGATGTGATATATCAAAATATGATGACGAGGAGATGTGATATAAAATAAAAAGTTGGCATGCTATGTTGTTCACATATTTTGGTTTAATCCTACAAAAATATTAAGTTCTTACAAACTCTAATGTTTTCACTTAAGTGCTAATAGACATGGGAAAAAACTTGGCATTTTGTTATTGATAGATAAATAATTTATATTGTCTTGGACAACTATGTATTGAAACTATATAGACAACAAAATAACAACTATGAAATAGTGTTATCATGTATGATTACACCAATATTATGTAATTTTTCCATTATCAAATACATAATAAATCAAATCTTTGTAACGGGCCGATTGATTTAATGTATCTTGGACCCATTTTTACTTTTGTTTTCATAGTTTGTGTTGTCGTCGGCTATCTTTGTACACCCTCGAAATGTTTCTTGATGGGTATTTAAGCATGGCTTGTAGGTTGTGGTAGGTATTCTTTTGGATTATTTCCTCTATACTACAAATTCCTATCGGAGATGTGGATTTTTCACCATTTTGGAAGTGAAAGATCTTCGCTATTTAGCTCATGTGGTTTCGGTGGGATTCAACCCTCACCCTATTCTATTGTTCCATGTATCACTTAGCTTAGATTTGGAAAATCAATGTCTTTTCTTATTGCATTTGTGCAAGCTTATATCTCCAGTAACAAATTGAATTCATTGTTTGATATCAATTAATGAATTCATCGTTCTGGCACTAAGCATAAATCCATTCCATCTAATGTATGATTCACTACTTGCTTGTCATTCCTAGTGGCATCCACTATACAACCCTAGTATTCTTCCTCTCATACGATCATCCTTGCCTTCCCATCCATATGGCTATTTTTCCCCTACACCATCTGACCAAGTAGTATTCTTCCCATACAACCCTCCAATCCACCCGTATGGCCTCTATTTTTTACATTGCTTGTCCCATATAGACATCCCATCATTACATTGGCATTAGGCTCTATACGACTTGTAACTTGGTCATCATACACCACTTCTTTCCAACCATATGACCTTCCAATTACCTCCTCTGTATTGCATTGTTTTCATCCTCACCATATGGGCATTGCTTCACATAGTATGGTTGCTCCTAGGCCTCCTAGTTGCTCCCCTACTATGCACATTGCCAATTCAATTAAAAATCTAAGGGATTGGTATCCAAGCTTCTAGGAATAGGAACTAGAACATTACAATGGTATTAGAGCTTTTGATCTTGCCTACTTGTGGAAGTCAATGAAATTTTATACTCAGAGGAGAAAATGAAATAACCTTATTGATATAATGGTAGATCATCAGGGTCCTATGACAAAACTCACGAACCTTTTAAGGAAGCTGAATAGAAATCAAATGCAAATAAACAAAACCCAAAGGCTTATGTAGGAAACTCTACAAAAATTGGCTGAGGAAAGTACTACAAGAGAACAAAATGGGCATAGTGACGATTTTGTTTCTGGAAGGAAAAAATTTCAACCCTCTCATTCTAGACCCTCGATACCCATCTTCCTTCCAAGGATAGAAGCACCACACAAAGGAAGAGAGACCACTTTTGAGGAAATGCAAGAAAAACTTTGGGAAGATTGGTAGAATGCAAATATGGGAGGAGATATATCCTATAGAGACTATGTTGATCTAAGAATGAGATATTCTATTGGAGGAAATTGTAGTTATTTTAATGATGATCTTAGGAGAAAGATTAGAAAGGTGAACATATCACCATTTGATGGATTTGGAGTCATTACCGCACAGTCATGGGTCCTAAAGGAAGATACCTATTTCCAACTCAATCCAATGCCTGAAGAAGAAGCAATAAAGTTTGCAACACTTCATCTAGAAGGAGTGGTGCATGAGTGTTGGCATAATGGACTAGTCACTCTCGGTCATGACCGAGTGACCTCTTATGTTGAGTTTACTGAGAGACTCATTGATTATTTTGATGGGAAGGATCCTGAGCTAAACTTCAAATATTTGGCTTAGTTAAAGAAAATGGGCATGGTATACAACTATGCCACTGAGTTCCAAAAGCTGTCTGTATTAATCATAGACATCTCTGAAAGACATCAAATTGTATTATTCATGGATGAGCTAAAAGAGCCATTGAGAAGCTGAATCAAAGGGTTCAACCTAGATACACTCAACAAAACTATTAAGAAGGTGCGTGACATGTCTGCATCTTACTCCAAAACTCACACAATTACACCAAAATCATCCCCACAAGAAGACAAAGACAAGGAGTCAATTTAGAAAAAACCTCAGTTAGATGAAGAAACTTGACAAGAACTCTAGAGGAATAAGATCTATTTTACATGTGAAGAACCATGGGGTCTAGGTCATCATTGCCTTGGGAAGGGAAAGATTCATTACATTGAGGTGATGCTTGATGACAACGAAGAAAAAATACCTGTAGTGACTGAAGAAGAAATTACCTAGCAGGAGAGAATAAGTGCCTTGATACAAAAAGGGGGTTCCATTGCTACCCTCACTACATTGACTGGAGGTGGCATCTTTAGAGTTGATGACACACTTCATGAAAAATAAGTCCCAATCATGATTGATAGTGGCGCCACACTCAATTTCATCAATTCATTTTTGGTCACTAGTAAAGGCCTACACGTAGTTGAGCATGGAGGATTTGAGGTTAAGGTTGCAGGAGAAACCTTGTTACCTTGCACTCATGTGATTCTACAGCTACAAATTTCTATGGGAAACTATAACCTAGTAAATGATTTTTTTGTCATAGATTTGGTTGATACTGATATCATTTTGGGCATCTAGTGGTTGGAAACTCTTGACCAGTACACTCAAAGTCTTAAAAGGATGGACTTTTCATTCAAGATGGATGCTAAGAAGGTGTTGCTAAGATAATTTATGAATAAAGGATCAAGGGAAGTCACAATCAAGAAAATAGAGGCAATTTTTAAACAAGAGTTGGCCCCAGATGTTGTAGATAAAAATAAGATAGTCAACACTTCACCACATTCCTTGGATAAGTGGCAGGCTTATCTATTGACTGAGTATTCAAAGAACACTTTTGCATGTGATTTGATGGATGGTTATGTACATGATGAAAAATACAAGGTTATTGATGACATCATTTACTTCAGTGGGAATATCTACTTAGTGCTTGACTGGGAACTGAAGGAATTGATGAAAGAATGTTTCTTAGAACTATGAAATGTCCCTTTCTCTGATTCTATATGATATTTCAAGCCTCTAATCAGATCTTTAAGTTCAAACAACCAATCTTTCAAAGATCCACCAATTTCTCAGTAAACCCCAAATCGGGTATGCCAGAAATGGTGCCAAAAACTTCACAGCTTCACAAATTATTAGTAAATCTGAAAGTGGAAATTTTTATAGAAATTTCAGCAGCATAACAGCCTAAAAAATGACATTTTCAGATTTGTATAACATTCAAACGACAGCTCCCAAACGGAGGATAAAAACAATGCTCATTGGGCTCCTGAAAACAACATAGAATAGCCCAGAAACACCACAAAAACACTAATAATCTATAACAGAAGTATAATCATGACCAAATACATATATTCAGCTCTATTTTAACATATAAAAGTCTGAAATACAGCAGCAACCCAAACTGATATGAAATACTCAACCAAAAACACCAAACTCTTACAAAAACACACCCCAAAAACCATCAATTTGCATTGTTCAGCACAAAGGCAAAATTTGCATGAGCATGCACATGGAATGGCTTCAAACACCCATCCTTAGCCTTCCTAGAAACCTAAAAACTCTCATTCTTTGGTCTCCTTCTCCACAGGTTTGGCAGCCTCTGAAGAATAACAAAGAAATGAGCAAAAATCAAGTTATGGAATGAGCCCAAAATGCCTCCAAACTCCTTAAAAGAGGGCATAACCCTAACTCACATCCAAGAGTGGTTAATAAAACATATTTTAATAATAATTTTCATTTATTAGTCCATTAGCTTCCAAAGATTATCCCCTTTTTTTGAAACTTCACCTTTTTGGGCCTATCTGTCTTGGAAAAGATTATTATTTTTAATTATTTGAAAAGGGGACATGACAAGTCCTCCCCTCCCAAATATTGTTTTTCCTCAAGCAATAGCTGAACAATAAACCAATCAATCCACCTAGATCCCAAATGTAGTCATGAACTATACTATTGTCAATTAACACAAGCTCCTGCAATATCCTCTGCAATATAACCAAGAGGAATCCATAATCAAACTGACAATTAATGCTCAACCAAACTCCAAAGTCACAACTTCCACAGTCAGAAACCCACAAGACACAACTCTTAGAACATCAAAACCCAAGTAAAGTGGACAAATCAAACTACCAACATAGTAAATACCATCAACGCATTCCACTGGCCTATACAGAATTTACAATCCAACTCTGCAACAATGATGAATGCTCTTGAATGAAACTGTACCAAGTATGGAGAAACCACACACTGTACAACTCTTACAGTCAACACAACTCTGTAGATCACCAACCACTGTCTCATAACCATAACTCCCATGCACCCCTAATGGTGAAAATCCATCACAAGGTAAACAACAAGAATTGGAACCCAAACCAAATTTGCCTACCATCAACTCCTCAACACAAGGATCAAATGCTAACTGATGTACATACCTCGCAATATAATTTTGATAACAAAAACCAACCTCAGTCAACAGCTCACCATGAACAAGTGATACAACCCACTGTGATTGATCACCAGCTAAGTTAGAAGATGTCATAGCCAAAGGAGTAGAATCAATAACAGCACACACTGAAGCATCACTCTGAAACTCCTTCTCTAAGTCACGTATTATCAAGCTATCAACTATAGAACCTATCGCCATGTCACGCCCATCACAACTCTCATCCCGAGGCATCAAACTATCCCATAATCGATGATAAGCACTAGGAACCAAAGTACATCTCTGTATCATCATCTCATCAACATGGTCATCACAGGTAAATTGATGAGCATACCTCACAATGTAATGCTGATAGAATGCACCAATCTCAGTCAGTGGCTCAGACTGCAATCCAGATGTCACTAACTGCAATCGATCACTAACCAAGTTGGAACTGACTACTACCTCTAAAGACATCGCCAAGGGAGTAGTATTACTAGCAAGAACCATGCCAACTATTGGCTCACCAACATCACACATTGTCTTTGATACAACATCTCTAATCTTTGTGCCATTAGTGCTAGAGGTCAACACCATGTCAGGCATACCACAACAATCTGCTATAGCACCCAACTCAACTGAACCTGACTCTAGTGGGGATGAACCCGATATGCCAATGTTAGTATCAAGGATGGATGCATCCCCATCTCCACTATCTTCAACAATCTCGACCATGGACATCCTCGGATCATTAGACACCACAGCTTGTGACTGTATAGAATCTAGTAAAGACTGTAGTTTCTCTAACTCCATGGTCACCTTAGCCAAATGAAACTGTGACTCCTTGAAAGCCAACTGTGTACTCTCAATAATCTTAGAAGTCACCTCAAGCTACTTAGTAAGCTCACTCACCTCATCTTCCTTGGCCAAAAATGCATCATATGCTGTACTGCCCCACTCCATAAGATAATCTCTGTCGGCTACCAACTACATATAATCCTGTCTCAGAATTTGGATAGCCTCCCATAAAGAATGGAACTCTATCAAGGAAAGATAACTGCCTCCCTGCTCATCACTAGTAGGAGAACCCCATCCATAAACTGCTAACAATTGACGAGCAGCATCGAAATGTTGGCAAGCGATAGCAATGTCTCACTCACTAACTCTTAACTGATTAGACACATGATGGCACTGGCTTGACTGTCTCCTACAAACCTCCTCTGATGCACTGTCTAAAGGAGTATCCTCAAAGTTACTAGTCTCTAGAGTATTACCATCCATATCCTGTGAATCAACTCTAAAGCTCATATTAACATACAGAGTATCAAAAACTGTAGCACTGCTATCCAACTCCTTTGTACCCAAGGAAACTAAGTCTTCAAAACTGCCCACTGCATCCTCTAGATGTCATCAATGTCAATATGATCTTGGGACTCATCTGTACACACTGCCAAATATGAAATATCATCAACACATTCCAGCAAGTATGGTCGACTGGATATATGAACAAAGCCCAACACTGGTGTATAAAAACTAATACCAACATTGGACAAGCTGCTAGCACAAGAAAAGACAACACCGTGCAATCTGCTAATCAAATCCATGATAGCACCCAAACAAACACTACTACCAAAAAGTGTTAAAGATCTCCAGTCAGTTGAATCCCAAATGCCAATATAACAATCTTAAGTCCATATCTATAAACTAGAATCAGCTAATAACTCAAGAAAAATCCTCACTTGAGTAATATGACCAATACCAACTAACTCCACATACCTATCATGATGAGATAATGAAGTCACAATACTATCTTTGTTCACTTTCATCTGGTTGGACAAATCGTGTGAAGTACTACCAGCCTCAACCTCATGTGACAAAGCATCTAACTATGCCTGGTACTCTTTCTTAACAAAGTCATGAATGCTCAATGTCTGCTCATCTCTACCAGGTATCTCACCATCATGCACAACAACATCCTCATAATCATCATTTGAACCCACTACGTTGTAGTCACTACCTATTGTAACTATACCATTATGAATACCTGTGATATCACCCTTTAACGACCTGTATAAAATTTTCTCAATTTGAGTATCAAGTTGACCATTACTATCAATCTGCATAATATCTTTTCTCACTACCTCCTGTGGCGGAGTAGAATCTGAGACCTCTACCTGGCTATAAGCTAGTTTCTCAAACTCCTCATGCAAGTTCTTGGTAATTGTGTCACCTACCCTATGAGAAAATATGCCAAATAGAAATTTGGTCAACTTATCCACCTTAGCTAGGTTGGACAACATGTCATTCATCATATGGTGGTGCTCAACCAACTGTTCAGGCATGTCATGGCTTATTTTCCTAAGTTTATCTCGAATGTCTAAATAACCATCCTTTCTACTGTTCTAACTCTGGATATCAATTGTCCAAGATCGTGTCCTCTGAGACTCTGTACTATACCTGTCCATTCTGGATAAAGTAAAGTGTAACCCCAATAGGTCATAACTTCTTCAAACACCAAGAACTAATATGAAAATGATTAGAAGTAGCATGCAACCATAGATTTTGACATGCAGCTGATTAGAAGCAACATGCAACCACCAAATTCACCAAGAACTAACATGCAAATGATTAGAAGTAGCATGCAACCATATATTTTGACATGCAACTGATTAGAAGCAACATGCAACCACCAAATTCACCAAGAACTAACATGCAATTGATTAGAAGTAGCATGCAACCATAAATTTTGACATGCAAGATTTGGGTAGTTGTCAAAACTGACATGCAAACTTCTACAAATCCTCAGGCTGGCAAGATCATAGCTTTGATACCACTGAAATGTCCCTTTCTCTGATTCTATATGATATTTAAAGCCTCTAATCAGATCTTTAAGATCAAACAACCAATCTTTCAAAGATCCACCAATTTCTCAATAAACCCCAAATCGGGTATGCCAGAAATGGTGCCAAAAACTTCACAGCTTCACAAATTATTAGTAAATCTAAAAGTGGACATTTTTATAAAAATTTCAGCAGCATAACAGCCTACAAAATGAAATTTTCAGATCTGTATAACATTCAAACAACAGCTCCCAAACGGAGGATAAAAACGATGCTCATCGAGCTCCCGAAAACAACATAGAATAGCCTAGAAACACCACAAAAACACTAATAATCTATCATAGAAGTATAATCACAACCAAATACATATATTTAGCTCTATTTTAACATCTAAAAGTATGAAATACAGCAGAAACCCAAACTGATATGAAATACTCAACCGAAAACACCAAACTCTTACAAAAACACACCCGAAAAACCACAAATCTGCACTGTTCAGCACAAAGGCAAACTTTGCATGAGAATGCACATGGAATGGCTTTAAACTTCCATCCTTAGCCTTCCTAGAAACTTGCAAACTCCCATTCTTGGGTCTCCTTCTCCATAGGTTTGGCAGCCTCTGAAGAATAACAAAGAAATGAGCAAAAATCAAGTTCTGGAATGAGCCCAAAATGACTCCAAACTCCTTAAAAGAGGGAATAACCCTAACTCACGTCCAAGAGGGGTTAATAAAACATATTTTAATAATAATTTTCATTTATTAGTCCATTAGCTTCCAAAGATTATCCCCTTTTTCCAAAACTTCACCTTTTTGGGCCTGTCTGCCTTAGAAAAGATTATTATTTTTAATTATTTGAAAAGGGGACATGACAAACTAGGTTTGCATTTGCTTAAGGACAAGCAAATTTTGGGATAGGAGGACTGCAATGTTCCTGCTATAAAATAAATAATAAATACAACTTTTGTAATAGGCTGATTGATTTAATGTATCTCAGACCCATTTTTACTTTTATTTTTGTAGTTTGTGTTCCCGTCGGCTATCTTCATACACCCTCAAAAAGTTTTCTAATTGGTATTTAAGCACAGCTTGTAGGCTTTGGTTGGTATGCTTTTGGATTATTTCCTCTATACTACAAATTCCTATTGGAGTTCTAGATTGTTCGCCATTTCGAAAGTGAAAGATCTTCACTATTTGGCTCATGCGATTTTGGTGGGATTCAACCCTCACCCTATTTTTTTGTTGCATGTATCACTTAGCTTGGGTCTAGCAAATTGGTGTCCTTTCTTATTGCATATGCGCAAGCTTATATCTTAGGTAATGAATTAAAGTCATTTTTTGATATCAATTAATGAATGCATTGTTCTTGCACCAAGCATAAATCATTTCCATCTACCATATGATTCACTACTTGCCTATCATTCCTAGCGGCATCCACTATATGACCCCAGTATTCTTCCTCTCATACGGTCATCCTTCCCTTCCCATCCATACAACCATTTTTCCCTTGCACCATACAACCAAGTAGTATTCTTGCCATATAGCCCTCTAATCCACCCACACGGCCTCTATTTTTCACATTACTTGTCCCATACAAACATCCTGTCATTACATTGGCATCAGGCTTTGTATGGTTTGTAACTTGGTCATCATACACCACTTATTTCCAAGTGTACAGCCTTCCAGTTACCTCCTCCATACGGAATTGTCTTCATCCTCACCATACAGACATTGCTTCACATAGTATGGTTGCTCCCAGGCCTCCTAGTTGCTCCCCTATTGTGCGCATTGCCAATTCAATTAAAAATCTAAGCGATTGGTATCCAAGCTTCTAGGAATGGGAACTAGAACATTACATATTACTCCCTTAATACGTTCATCCTAAAATTACATAGCCTTCCCCTTACCCTAGGGACCCTTCCTTAATGCTTACATAAAAAAACTTGTTGATTAAATATAATGAATACTTATTCTGAGATAATATTGTAAATATTAAACCAAATAGAGGTCCATTCTTGACCCTAGGAAAGGTATAGCTTTAACTTGTGTTCTTAAGCTGTTAGTTGTAAACACTTGTATTATAGAGCCTTCAATTATTCAACAAAGATCCATAAGAGATGTACTAGAGATTTATCATTATCTAGTGACCATGTAAAAGGGTATAATTCTTGATCGTATACTTTAAATCTCACTCTAGACACTTATTCATATTGAGCTCAACACTGTATCCTAAACCTATCTCTAAAATGAGTATTCACAAGACATGCATTTTTCAAATTTGTCAAGGTTAGAAAGAAAAACAAAACAAAAAACTTAAACAAAAAATGCTTCTCATGTAAAATACCATTACATGGTGAAATGTTGACTTGAGATGATGCATATTCCTCTATCCTTCAATGTCTCTACCATCTAAATTGATCTTCTTATACATTACCTTGTAAAGATAGCACAAGAGGAAGTAATAAAAACTTCAAGAGTCTAATCAACAACACTCATAATAAACTTCTCATAAACAACCTTAGTGACATTAAATTTGCTTGCAATGACAAAGATTTTTCTTTTTTTTTGACATTTCTCAATATCTGAAATTTGAGATAGACCTACACAATATATATGTACTCGTAAGAATATTATGCAATCCAAGTCTCATATATGAATGTCTCCTTAATCCACATTCTATAATATAGCATAACTAATCAATGATGATCCTTCAAAACTACCACTTTTAATAATGAAGCATCCTTGATTCTATATGAAGTGTTAGGCCCTTCCTATCTCCATTATAGAGATTTTTGAGCTATGGCCCAAAACATTTACTGGCTCTTGATTTGTATCACTTTGCTCCTCTGTAAATTCAATAGTTCACCATATGACCTGCCTAGATCATATGGAATTTTTGTTGGAGTAGGCAAGAGAAAAGAGCACAAAGTCTGATCTTTATATGTGAGCATATCATAATGTTCAACCAAGACTATCTCACCCTCAAAAAAAAATGAGAGATATAATAGAATCTTAGTCAATCAATCATTAGTGAACCCATACTCTAAATATTAAAAAAACTTTTTAGAAGCACATAATTGTTGCATCTACAAAAAAAATTCAATGCTCAATGTTAGACATCTTTTACACAACTTTATGGTTACTTTAAGCATTATTTTTTGTTATACATGCATAACTACCAACTACCAGTTATGGTTACTTTTTGATAATGCCATCGCTGACATTGAAATGGGTATGTCCATCTCAATTTTATGCATGGTTCAGAAAGAGATGATGCAGAAGGCTATCTTTGGTACTATTACTGGACATATCAAAATTTTAAAAAGTTCGTATGTAGAAGAAAAATAGTGTGAAAATGAAAAATGCGGAGGGTGTTGACAATTGAACTGAGCATCTTAGTTACCTTGTCAAGGACTGGGTGAATATAAAGCAAGTTTAGCTTTTTCAATCTTGGGTTTGCTATGCTCTTTGTTTTTATGTTTTGTTTGTTTTCTTTAGCTTTGGTGTGGGTTACCGTGTTTCTGCATGTAATTTTGGGACATAGTTTTAATATTGTTATGTTTAAACTGAATTATGTTAATTTGCAGTACTCTATGACTTAGTTATTTTTTGTGATTATTAGCAACATTTCAACTGATCCAGCATTAGTAGTTATAACTCTGATTTTTTATTAAATTTTGTTTGGTGGTGGTTCCCTAACAGTTTATGTTAGTAATGATATTTTCTGCGACTTGACTGTAATGACCCAGAAATGTTCTCTGTTCCTTTTATCCTCTTAGTTCAGGACCCTTTTCCTGCCTCTAACGAAAAACTACCAAATAGCGCTTCTCTAAGCAACGATTGTATTATTTATATCTTCAATTTGAGGAAAATTAAAAACTTGTTATCGCACTTGAAATCAGTCAAGTGTTTATATGTCAATTCTCCTTTACTCCAGGTAAATTATACAGACTTCACACAAACATCCTTACTTGAATATACATCCTATACGAGCTCACGTGCAGGGGTTAAAAACATGCCATACTTTCTAATTTTGACACCATAAAAACTTAAAACCATCTGTCTTTCTTCTATCATTACACAATAAACATATCCATCCACTCATACTAAAACTGATAGAAGAATCTGTTCTTAAATATGACATGTTACGATAGCAATAGTCATACATTATTAGCAGAATAACAGCAGAAGTTTGACTGAGTAATTGATTTCACATACAAATTTCCAATCAGAATTGATATTTCTCGCATTTTCAGATTATATCAAGTCCATCTCCATGATGATATTCTACCCGACCGATTGCCAATCTGAAACTCCACACTTGCACGAACAGTTCCATAGATCGATGTTTTGTCTCTTGAAAAAATCATACAATTTTAATGCTGTATCAGGAGCTTAGATTCTTCTTATGTGCAAGGAATAAGAGTCCCCTGAAGCGCTCATCAATATATGGAGATTCTGGTAGCAGGATAAGAACAAACAGTTTATATTCATCACCCTGGTAAGGCTTGTGGAAAAAGTCAGCAATTCATTGAATGATAAAGAAATCCGATACCTCACGGATTGGTTTCTACAATCACCTTCATATGATCACTTCTACACGACAGAGAATGGCGAAAACACAATCTATGGAGCTGGATTTTCTTTCATCATGCAAATGCCATGCCATTCAGATTGCAGCGTTTTCAATGTTCTGTCATACTCCTAATTTTGGCGCTTTAATCAACTGAAAGCTTCTTTTCATTACACACAGCCACAGGGTTTTGGTAGGTAAATAATTGTGTTGTTATAGACATGCGTTGTTATTGTGAGGGTCGAGTTCTCTTAATCAAGTTTTTAATAGTCTGGCTTTTCATTTATGACTGCACAAAGCAAACAGAGCAAACAACCATGAACTCAATATAAGATGATGCACTCTTTTTTATCTTTGAGATTTTTGATCCAGAAATTCTTCTCACATTCAAAGAAGCATTTAAATATAATAACAAAGAAGATGCATATGAGAGCACAAGTCTACTATACAGTAACTAAAACAAATTTAAATATTTGAAATAAATATATAAACATTAATATAAAAATTATGATCATATAGTGAATATATTTTACATATATTACTTATGAGTAGTCTACTCATGAAGTTGAATGGCCCACAAAGAGCCCACCTAGATCAAGTCTTGCTGAGTGTAAACCCTGATATCATAAGGGTCAAGGCCGAGATTGTGCTCGGATGATTTTGACGGTGTGGATACTCCCCAGTACTTGGCCATAAGCTGAAGAGGTGCACATGTGGGTCCCTATGAAATTCCTAATGCCTCAACCAAAAATAAATAAATATTAATTTGAAATATTTTTATTTAAAAATATAAAGAACACTTTAAAAATAAATAATTATATAATTTTTACCAATTCATTAAAATAATCTTTCAAGCTCCCATTCTTTAAACAAAAATTCTTCTCTTAATTTTTGATAGCCTCACTTTTGCACTTTCTTAATTCTTGAGGCATCTACAATCTCGCCGACAAAATGCGCCAAAGACACAAAAAACAAAAAAAAAAGATATCAAACATGATTCTTTTTTCAGATTCGGAAAATATAGCAAAATTTTCTCAAAATTTTTGTTGTTTTCGATCAAAAAGATCAAATGCTGAATATTTCAAAAAATTTCATTGCATTTTCAATTTTTTTAAATTTAGTCAATAGTACCATTTCTAGGAAGGATAGTGGAATCCTTTCTTTTTAGCATCTTGACCTGTGTCTTCATCTACTACAATGTATGTGGTAAGACCTCAAACTTGAATTAAAAAGCATTGCACAATTAAATTAGAAAACATAAAAATAAAACAATGTCATATTGATTACGTAAGCAGTATGACGTTTGAAGGATACTCAAAAGCTCTAATGCCTCTAGTGTGAAAATATTAAAATCTCTTGGTAGTACCGGCCTGTCTCGCCTACAACTCGAACGAAAAATTAATCTTTTTTCATTACAGAAAATTCTATAAAGGATACATTGGATTCGGTATGGCAGCCTGCAGCTGACAGCGCAACGCGGAGATCAAGCGGAGAGTCCGCGTAAAAGAATGCTTTCATTTTCGTACGCGGGAACAATCATTTATTTTTAATTACGCTTAAAACACCCTACTTGATTGGTTTGACTGGACCGCGTAGTTCCATTAAGCTTCATCTTGAAGCATCCCCACATTCTATACTTTTGCGCCCTCTATATAAATAGAGAGCATACAGATTGAATTCCTACATTCATAAGATATCGCACATCAAGCAAACAAATTCACTGCTTATATCGTCTATAGATCTCAAGTCATGGGAGTTGGAGCGACAGAAAAGCCTTTGATTAAGAGGCGTTTCTGGAAAATGGCGAAAGTTATAATTTTCCTCGTTAGAAAATGTATGGTGAAGCGTAGGTATTTGCACGAAGAATTGACGAAGATGGGAAAGCTGTTGGCAAATAACTGGCGGAGTATGATACTTCAGAGCAGATCCAGTGAGCAATTTGGTATCAGAGAATACGAATTCTCATGCTCCAACAGCCCTGCATTCACAAGCAGGCCGCTCACAAGACCAAAGCAGCGTAGTTGTTTTTCATACACACGTTCTAATTCTTTAGAGGACGAGGAAGAGCTCAAAATGAGAGTGCATTGCAATTTTCCTGCAGTCGAAGAGAGTGCCACTCAGACATACGATCTGGGGGATGGAGAAGAATTGGGTACACCTGTGTCATTAATTGACAGAGAAGTCGAGGATTTCATTGCAAGATTTCGCAGCCAGATAAAATTTGAAAGGCAGATATCTTTGTTAGAGTACGAGGAGATGCTTGCTAGAGGTGCCTGATGAGGATCTGTTTCATCTAATTCATTTTTTGTCAGTAGTTGTGAAGTAAATTAGCTTAGCTGGGAGAGTGTTCATGTTTTCAGATGCATTTCGATCTTATTATTTCATTGTCGAGAGAATTTCTCTTTCATTGTAAATGCCGGATGTCTATGACATCATCGTCATGTATCTCTAAAATTTTGTTTCGTACAAACAATTTTTTTTAATGTCATTATTTAAACCGCAGTAAACTGGAATAAAGCACACTTTGTTTTTCGTGACAAAGATCGTGGGGTAATGCTAATGATTTCAATCCCCAATTGACAACAATGCTTTGCTATTTGTCAAACATCGATCACTCTCTGTTTGCAAAAATCAATCATTTCATTATGATTGCGAAACGAAGCAAAATAAAATATTATGTGAGAATTTTTTGTACATTTTGTTTCCATTGATGGAGTAGATTTATAAAACCTTTTTGAATTACATGAAAATATTAATAAAGGAACGGTTCAATTATTTAAAACAAAGTCTTTGTATGGATACATCCTATGCATAGCATATTTGAGTTTATTATTATTGTTGTTGCTTCTGTTTAACTATGTAAATGATTTTGATTTTTTTTTAATATGAAGAAAAAAATATATCATTAAAATAATAATAATATATCATAAAACAAGTTTGTAAATTAATGTTGAAATTTTTTTAAAATGGATAGTTAACAATAAAAAAGGAACTTTCTAATTCTTATATTTTTATATTAGGACATAAACATGTGTACCATCAAAATTGTATTAGAAGTAACAAGTTTATCTTTATGTTAAAGAGATTAGTTGGACAAAAAAATGAGTAAAACAAAGAATAATAGTAATATTAATCACAAGAAAGTACTATTAGAATTTACAAACCATATAAAAGAGAGAAAAAAAAGAGGTATTATAGACTCGACATTCACAAGAACACTAAAATATTTTATTCTATTTAAGAAGGGTAATCTTGACTATCTCTAGTTTCATCATTCATTTCATTCTAGTTGGAAGCCGATTTAGCAAAGTAACTAAAAACTTGATTGTATTTCACCAATTAGAAAATTTAAAGCCGTAAATGACAATGTTGATTTTCATCCCTTCTAGTATGGTTCCAATTAACAACTCCAAATTACATTTGTTTTGTAACTGTTCTAGTAGAAATGCAAGGAAGAATACCTTATAAAGCGATCTATCAAAATTTTACACTAACCAATGACCATATTATGCGAAAAAATACTAGAACCAACATCAAGATTACCTACAAATTAGAACTTAATAATGCTATTATGTGCTTAAGAAGAACCTTTCATACCACCATATCTAATATTGTGTCTTCGAGCTCTATTAACCTTAATTCTCACCAATCATAAAGAAGAATACATGTTGAAAAATTGAACATACTTGAAAATTATTATTATTAGAGGCTAAAGAGGGAGAAACTAAAAGACTACCAATTCTTATCATAACTTTAAATTACCAGCAAGAATTTTCTTGAAAATTTCACAAATTTGTTTTAGTTACAAATAATTCACAAGGGAGTTTTGCATAAAATGATTAATGTTTCAAACAAATCTCATAAAATTTAAGAAAGAGATATTTTCTATTCTCTCATCTTTAAAATAATCTATTGTTTTGGAAATTATCATGATAAATAAGTCATCTAAAAATCGTAGTCATAAGAAATTATTTTCTTTTAGTTAACATTTTGTGGAAGACACTTTTCTAGTTTTTATAAATTCACATTACAAATAAAAATAAAACCAAGAAAAAGGTCATAGTCTATAGTAGTCAAAGAGAACAAAATAAAAGTTTCAACTTGTTATTAAAAATAGATGAAAATATTCTTTTAAATTTCAATGTTTTTGATAAGGAAGGGAGAGGGCCTTGAACCCAAAGTTACAAATACAAAAAGGTAGAGCCCAAAGCCATTACAACCGAGAAACTTGCCTAAACAAACTAAACCAAAAAAGAGTATAGGCAAAGCCCAAGGCCATTACAGTCGAGCAGTTTGCCAAAGCATCCTTAATCAACAAAGAGTATACCCTAACAAAATAATAATAAAATAAACCACAAACTACCAAAGCTATTGATACAGATCATGAGAACAACAATAGAACTGATCAAAGAGCATCAAACAGAAACTACTAAATAACTTGTAACCACAATAATCAATCCAAAATATAGGACTTGAAATTAATTGTCTGCACATAACAAAGTTGTAATAGTCTAAAGTCTTAATACAACAAAAGTACTTTACATAAAAAAACTTAGAAAACATAAAGTGACATAAGTTCATAGTAACATATAACATCTGAAACTGCTTGGAACTAATAAAAGTATTAACACCTTTGCAAAAGGTGATCAAAAAGTGAAAAGAACTAATCATTTTTAATATCATCCCAAACTTTGATAAGATGGGTAAGTTCTCCTTGCCAATCAATGATGTCTTTAGCCTACTAATCTTGGTCCTTCTCCTTCTTGGTTGTGTCTGCATCCATTATCTTCCGCAACCTTCTTTTGTGGGTCACCACACCCTAGACCATTTTCTCCATTATCTCCCTCTAAACTCTACAAAGAGACTCAACAAATTGTTGGGAGGTTGGTGCCTCCATCCCCTCTAGGTGAAGGTACTATTCAACATAGACCAATGGATTTGTCACATGTGTGCTTAATCATTTCTCAAAGATCCTTATCTCTAGTTGTTGTGGCATTCATTGATAGCTCAAGCTTTTTGTGTGACAACAACAATGATTCCAACATAAATAACCCCAGATCAATATTGGTGATGATATCTTTAAATACATTTTATCTAGGGAGTCCATTTTATCCTGAAGCACATTCACTTTTCTAGTAAGCTTGTCTTTGAGCTCTTTAAGTTTGTTGAAAATCTCCTCCCTCTCCATATTCCTATCATTCTCTTCCTCATTGTGGCCCTTATCTCCCTAGTTTGGCTCATTAACCTCATAAGTAGTTTGGTTCTTAGTAACCCCTCTCAGGTCAAACTCAATAATAATATCTTGTTTAACTATTTCCACATCCTCATCCTCCCCATCATAGCTAACATTTTCATCCTCAATATAATCTGCATCCTTTGTGTCCTCAATTTTAGTCTCATTCTTGGCTTAAGTTTTAGCCTTGAGGAACTTGAATTCCTCCAACCCAAAAAGAAATCCTTTCTCTCATCATGCTGTTGATTTTGTTATTTTTTTCTTTCAGAACCTTTTATATCTTCTCTCTATAGAGGTAGCCTCTTAGTGGCCACCTTTCCCTATGATATTATTATCTCTTCTCTACGAGTCCTCAGTTTCTTGTTTGTTGACATCAATGATGTATTTTTCAGTTTTACTCTTTTTAGGAGTGGAGCCTTGGCTACTTTGGGTATAATTATTTCTTTTTGAATGGCTTTTTAGCAACAAATATTACTTAAGGGAATTTTTAGGGTCACTAGTAGGACATGACAAGCCAATACTAGTCTTATTTTGGATCCCAAGATTAGAGCTATCTTTACTAGGGCTGATATAATGGATGGGGTTAATTTCCTCTATTTTCATAGTGAAGCTAGTCCCAACCAACCCATGAGTCAAGCTTCTGTTAAAAGCTAGGTGATGAGAAAACACATGATGATGTAAAACAAAAATTAACCCTTAATGGAGAGGTAGGTTTTCACCATTATCTATACTACCTTTTAAGGAGGAGACCAAAAAGAAAAGGACATTAGTTTCCTCCCCATGATGCAAGAAATTCAACAAGGGGGAATGATAGGCATGGTAAGGGTTAAATCTCCCTTCACACATAAAATACTTCATCACCCAGAGAAAAATTATAACAAAGGGAGGAGGGAGATAAAGTCTATCACACCCATTTTTAGCATTCGCCCATTTTTCCTTCTCATTGTCATTGAAGAATTTTTTGATGTATTTGTGGTACTTTTGCTGGCTGTTTCTTTCAACTTAGTGTCCTTCAAACTTCAACCTAGAGGTCTCTTTAATTAACTCCAATGTCATGGTGAACTCTATAATATCAATAGTCACCATGCCCTTATGTCAAGAGTTGGAAAACGTAGAAGAGAGTTCCAAATTGAAGCCCCTCGTATCTTAATGAAGTTAGCAAGACTCACATCTTGAAAATTCTTCCATATTTCTAGATTGTGTTTCAATTCCCTATTGTCCCTTGGATCCAATTTCTTCATCGAAACACCCATAATTTTAACCTTTCCCAACTCCTAGAGCACATCTTGAATAGTTTTATTATCTTCCATAGTAATAGTGTTCTTTGAAGCCTCATACATCTGCCTATTCTCCATTGAGAAATTTCCTATTCTAAGAATGGAGAACTAGTAAACTTCAAGAATGGTGCAGCCTTTCTATTTTTTGAGGCTTAAAAAATGATTGTAATAATTCCTTAATAAAGCCTTGTTAGGAAAATAGAAAATCTTGGTTTTCATAAATCTAGTAAAATCTACACTATCATCTTTGGCACTTTTGATGATTAAAGGAGCATTGATTTTATTTTTTGATTCTTTGTACTTTCCTTTGTCCTTACTCCTTTAAGATATTCCCCATATCTTGTCATTAAAGAGATATAGGTCTCATTTTAATGATGTCATTATTTTAAAAATTTGGCCAATTGTTCTCATCTGTGAAAATAACTTTAGATATTTCTCCCTTATATTCATAGTTAGCCAGCTCCTTATTCAAAATTCATTCATCTAACTTAGGAAGCTTTCCTTTCCCATCAATAGTCAAGACTTCGATCGTAGTAGTGTACCTTAGATAATTAAAGTTTCCATAGGCCCAAGTATGTGACCACTTATTATTTTTTAGGACTAAATATTCTAAATACTCCTCTTTGATCAACCCCACTCTAGACATTTCTATTTTTACCATTGATTAAAATAATTTTGAGTTATTCTAGGTAGTTAAGACTAGTAACCACTTTACCTTCTAGGCATCCCAAACTCCAGTTGGCTAGGAAGTCCATAACCCCATTTCCTTCCCTTAGAGCATGTCTAATCTTGACTTCCCTGAACATGACAAGCCTTCATTTATAGTCCTCCACAAGGTTGGTAATATTCTAGGGGCTGGCAGTTTTATTTGAAAGGATATCTACTATGAGTTTAGAGTAAACTTCTAAAATGCCTTTATCTTCCCTTAGCTCCTAAAGGGTCTTGATTCCCGACCACATAGCCAATCCTTCTACATAGTTATTAGATTTGATACCAATGTCTTTAGAAAAACCTTGTCTTGCATATCTCATCTATTGTTCTTCACTAGCCCTCCTATACCAAAGTTTTTTGGGTTACTTTTTGAGCATCCGTCCACACTGTGTTTCCACCAATTTTCTTTTGGGGGGATCCATTTAGTTTCCTTATTTCTCCATATTTTCAACTAGTTTATGTTGGTTAGGTTTTGATTTATATGCCAGGTTTGTTTGATTCTAGTTTTGTAGAGGTTGGGAAAATTTAAGCACTAAGAGAAAGAGGCAACATTGACACAATCCTTCGTCGACCTCTTGACAATTTGAAAGATATAAAGAAAAAATATACTCCCTCCCTCAAATTTATATTATTTCTTTCTTTCTACAGGTTCTAGGAAACAATAGTGATATTTACTTTTAAAGGTTAAACAATACAGGAAGAGAAAGAGGGGAGTAGTTCCAAATGAATAGCATATTCTTAACAATTTAAGGCATAACCCATTAGGACTGGAGAGACTAAAACACTAAATTTCACAACACAAGAGCAAAGGAGAAATTGATATATAGGTGGTCTATAGATTCTTCTTCTTTTTTCACATAAAATACACCTATTAGGCAAGCATACCCCATGTTTCGAGAGGTTTTCTGGGGTAAAAATTTTATTATGTATCAATGCCCACCAAATGAAATTAATTTTGGGGGGAGCTTAGGTATCCAAATGAGATTCCACTTTGGGTCCCTTTTTTTATTATAGTTTTTGGATTGGTAGGCAATTCTAGTTAAGAAGGATACATTTCTAGCATACATCCAAATTCATCTATCTTCAGAAGTGGGGTTGAATAGCTAGGGGTCCAGAAGGAAATAAGCAAGCTCCTCAACTTCCTATTTACTTATATTAGGTATTCTCCTCATTTCCTTGTGTCTCTCCCAAAGATTCAATAGATCCACCCAACTTTCTCTTCCCTCTTCCTAGACTAGATAGTCATTGACTTTCTCTCCTAAAGTCCTTTTTAGCTCTAGTCTTGCATCAAGATATTTAGGAAGACATCTTTTAGTTGTCTATCTTACATTCCATAGATCTAACCAGAAGAAGGAATCAGTACCATTGCCTATGATTTTTCTACTCCCCTTTCTTAGGAATTATGAAACAAATTAATGTCTTTCAATAGCAACAAATAAACATTAACATTGCTTTTCTCCAACATAGTGCCACCGGGGACATATGGTGAATACCTGGTGTAAAAATGCTAGTCTAACATATTTTTTTCATTCAATAAGTTTCCAAATTATCTTAGTAATAAGGGATACGTTCATTTATGCAAATTTCCTTAAGCCAAGCCATCCTTGAACAAGGGGTTTACAAATCATTTTTGATTTGACTAGGGACATTTTCCATTTTTTCCTTAGTTTCAGCCCATAAAAATATTTAATGTTTTTTCCAAGGTTCCAAAAACTTGATTTGGCATACACACCATAGACATGAAATAGGCATGGATTCTCTGGAGGCAAGCTTTAAGGAGTTGTAGTTTTCCCCCTTAGCTGAGGAGTTTCCCTTTCTACCCCACATGTTTTTTCTTTTAGAATATCTCTACAATCTTGTTCCAAAAGGATAAGGGAGCTTGAGGTAGATCTAGAATAGAGGATATGTCACAATTAAGGATGTTGGATATCTCATCTTGCAAAGAACCATTGGTATTAAAGAAGAAAAACTTACATTTTTGGAGATTAAGTTTTTTCTTTGAGACAATTGTTGGTATGTTTGTCATTGCGCCAAAAAATTGAACTATCAATGAATGTCACAAAAACCTGATTTACCAAGATCCATGAGAGGTAGTTAAGCCATGTTATGAACCTTGAATGAGATGCTAACCACTAAGTCAACAATCTCCCCATTAGCACTGATTGAGGGTTCCACACTGACAGAATGAAGGAGGCTTCCCAAGATTTAAACTTGTGATCTAATACTCTGATAGTAATTGTTACAAGCTATAGCTTCCATAACAAACTTTCATTCACCTGTCCCATAAGACAAACATCTTCATGATTGTTAGTGAAGGATTTGATGAATACAAATCTAGAAAACCTTGAAACACCTACAAGTAAAAACCCTATCATAGAAGAAAAAGATGAGAGGAGGCAAGGATTTTTCTCTAAAAATTATACAAATGTATTCTTAGAAATGAAAGAGACAAAAATAATTATAAAAGATCAATCCTTATAAAAGGATATCGAAACAGAAAAAGGGTAACCTAAAAGGGAAAAGCTATTTAGTAGTTAATAATTAATTATTAAATAGAGATGGAAAATGTGCATAAAGTAAAACCTTAAGAAGGGAATAAAGTGAATTTAATAAATTAAATTAAATTAATGCTTTACTCTAACACCCACCTTGAGATGAGCAACAATGCAACTACAAACTATGTAGAAAGAACAAGGAAACTACAATGCAATGTTGAAAGAAAACTTGGGTCCTAGAAAAAAGGCCTGATGAGGTACCCAATGACAACAAAAATCTCTATGAAATGAAAAAATAGAGAAAAATTAGTAGGAAAAATCTTCTCCAAAAAGAGATAGTTGCAAAAAAAAAGGTAGGAAGGACTCATCGCTGAGACCCCCCACCGACAACTTCCTTCACCCAAAGCATAGAACACAACTAAAGATACCGCAGGGATGCAAAAGATTTAGTGAAGATGTCTGCAAACTACTTAGTAGTAGGAATGTAGTCCAAGCTCAAGGTGCCATTCTGAATGAGATGCCTAATGAAGTGCGAGTGAAGCTTGATGTTCTTGGTCTATTGATGCTCAACTGGGTTGTGTAAAATTTGTGTAGCACTCTAAGTGTCACACCACAAAAAGCTGGGACTATTAGGAGAATAGCCAAACTCTATCAGTAACTATCAAAGCCACAAAACCTCCTAATTAGCCAATACAACTACCCTATGTTCTGCCTCTATACATAATAATGTTTGAGCCTGCTACTTCTTGCAAGACCATGTGATAGGACCAGAACCAAGAGAAAATACAAAACTATAAGTAGGCTTGCGATCATCAATATCACCAACCCAATCTGAATCTGTGAAACCAACAATTGTGAGGATCTCCTAATGTGTAGTGAATTTCATAACATGTTGTACCTCTAATATGCCTCAAGGTACATTTGGATGCTTTCCAATGACTCTCATGAGGATCATGGGAGAATTGAGAGACAAGTCTAGCCACAAAGGAAATATTAGGACATGTGTGTGTCTAGTACAACAAACTACCCACAAGCTATTTGTATAGAGTGGAGTCCATTCTAGGAGTAGAGCAAGTGGTAGATATAAAAACACCTGACTAAAATGATGTAGGGGCAGGATTGAAATCAAGCATGTTGAATCTCTAAAGAGTATTAAGAGCATACATCTATTGGAGTATGGCTATCCCATCTAAAGACTGAACAACTTGTAGACCCAAAAAATAGTGTAGAAGTTCAAGATCTGTCATCTCAAACTACTCTCTCAATTCTTGTTGAACACCCTACATCATGGAGACTAAGCCTCCTATGATTACGAGGTCATCAACATAAAGCACAAGTATCAATAAGTCAGCTCCATGACGCTGAATGTAAACTATAGGGTCAAAATGACACTGAGTGAACTGCGAAGCAAGTAAGAAGGAATCAATCATCTGATACCAAGCCCTAGGGTCTTGTTTGAGACCATATAAAGACCTCCAAAGCTGACATACCAACGAAGAGTCCTGTAGAAAACCATGAGGCTACTCCATATAGATCTCTTTATGAAGGTCTCCATGTAGAAAAGAACTCTTTAGGTCCATCTCAAAAATTTTCCATCCCTATGAAGCTGCTAGAGAGAGTACAAGGCAAATAGAACTCATCTTGCCAACAAGAGCAAAGATCTTAGAGCAATCAATACCCTCAACTTTTGAGAAACCTTTTGTAGCAAGATATGTTGTGTACCTATCAATAGAGCCATCTACAACATACTTGTTATGGTACACTGAATGAAACTGAACTAACTTTCTTCCTTTTAGAATAGGACAATGATCCCATGTGTGGTTCTTCATTAGAGAAGAGTATTAGTCATCCATAGCCCTATCCCACTCGGAGTGTCCTATCATCTATGAAAAATTTGAGGATCATCTGAAATGGTATGACTTAAAAGGCCACTACCTGTAGTCTGAGAACAAGTGTGACAAGCATTTGTAAGATCACTTCCCAAAGATCCAGTTGCATCAAAAGTAGCACAAACCCACTTGGGCACTCATAGAACATCTAGTGGAGGTGGTGAAGGGGAATCAATATCAAGATCTTCCTTAGAGGATGCATAATCCTATAGACAAGTAGAGGAAGTTGGGTAGTGAGGAAGAAGCTGAATATGGAGGATCCATCAGAGTAACACTCATCAAACTGAACATCTCACTGAAATAAGACATCTCTAAAATCAGGATCAAACAACCTGTACACCTTCACATCCTCACAGTAGCCAACGAAAATGAGTGGTCAACTCTTCTTCTCCATGGCTTTCTATTGAGTATCTAGAATAAATGCCCAAGCCTTACTACCAAAAATGTGGAAAGTAGAAACATCGAGCTTGACATGAGTCCAAACCTCTTCAAGAGTCAAGTGTTGCAATGCCTTGTGAGGCATCCAATTTCAAATATAGCTGGCACAATTGATAGCCTCAACCAAAAATGAAGAACTCATAGCACAAGACTATATCATACAATTGGCCATCTCCCATAATGTCTTATTATTTCTCTCTGCAGCCCCATTCTACCGAGGTGTATGTGGAATAGAGAACTAATTCTGTAAACCATGCTTAGTGCAAAAATCTCCAAAAGATTGATTCACATACTCCCCCCAATTGTCAGTGTGTATACGCCTGACTAAAATACCAAAATGCTTCTCCACAAAAGTCTTAAAGATTCAAAATGAATCAAAGACATTAGAATTGTAGTTCAAAAATTAGACCCATGCGTGTCTAGAGAAGTCATCAATGAAGGTGAGTACATATCAAGCACCTAAAAAACATGGAGTGGGAAATGAGATAATATCATTATGTATCGATTCCAATGGTGTCTTAACATGTGTGTGTCAACCTGGCAGAAAATGATCTCTATGATGTTTGCCAAGTGCACAACCAAGTGACATACACCATCAGTACAAGAGATATGAGGTAACCCAATCACTAGCTCCTATGTACTCATCTATTGTAGATATTTGTAGTTGACATTGCCAAAATGCTCATAACTAAGCTTGGTCACTGTGTGTGCATGAGCAATGAGAGAAACACCTATAGAATCAAAGCTCTCAAAGCCATCAAATAGATATAAGTGAGACTGAAGATCAACACTCCCTGTAGCAATAAAAAAGTCAGGATCATGGAGGTCTTGAATAACCACATCATATGATGAGAACTCAACTATCTTTCGAGAGCCTGAATGGCAAACAAGAGGTTCATAACAATGACAAGAACCAAGAGAACATCCTATAGTGAAGCACCTTCTAAAGAGATAGTTCCTAAACCTATGACTAAAAGATGACAAGAATCACCAACTACAATATATGTAGTAGCACTCTAAGCAAGTGAGATAACCAAATTAGGTGAGTGTGTCATATGATGGGAAGCTCTAGAATCAAGAATCCAAGAAGTTGTAGAAGATAATGCTCATGCAAAAAGAGCTTGTCCTTTCCCTATAGGTGGAGGTGGAGGCTTCCAAGAAGCAATACTAGAATGCTACATGGCCTCCTTTAATGCCTCAAGACATTTCCAACACTTGGAAACTGGATGTCCTTCCTTCCCACAAAAATTGCAAGGTTTACATGTGTACTGCTTAGTCTTGGAGAAAGACTCACTAGACTTAGAAGTATTACCCTTCTGAGAGGGATTCCAAGCATCTTATTTGGGGGGAGGCTTGGAGGAACTCTCACTTCCTGGTGAATATGTCTTATGCTTTGATTTCTACTTTGACATTCCTATAGATGTCTGAGCTACAAATGCCTTCATCTTAGAACTAGTCATTGTATCCAATTATGTAATCTTTGACTACTCTCTAGTCAAGTGATCAAAAAAAGACCTCAAAAGTAAGCATAAAAAATATATCCCCCACGACATCTTTGGTGGAATAGAATGTGGAAGCAAATATCTGAAAATTCCATTGAAGCTTAGGGAGAATCAAATAGATGCACTCAGTATCAGTCTTTATCTTTCCACAACCCTACAACAAGGATTTCTATTGTGTAAACTTCATTAAGAAGTCATCAATAGTTAGAAAGGAATCTGACACAAGTGAAGTAAGCTCTCTCTCTATCTAAAGTGCACTGAACTCATTCACAGTACCAAATAAGCTATGAAGCTTGGTCCACATTGCTAGAGGAGTATTGCACCTGTCCAAATGAAATTATAAACTATATAATACTTGTAATGTAATCAATTTGATCTCATAAGGCCTCTTAAAAATAGGTTGCATGGCATCTAAAAATGATGAAAACCGTTTTGACTGAAGAAGTTGAGTCATCGAGGTCTTTCAAGTGCGGTAATTGTGAGGGGTCAAAAGTTCTAGAGAAGAAGTGTTCTTGGCCATTGTTTTAGAAAGGGTTTTTTAAGTTTTTTGATATAATGATATAATAACAAAAAAAATATAAAAATGCCCCCCATAGTGACATAAACCAAACCCCATCTTACAAATAGATTGCATAAATGAGAGAAGAGAAAATAAGCTTCAGATATGAATAAAAAAAACCTAGCACCAAATACTAGTGAAATAATAGAGAATCTAGAAGGTTCTCGAGAAGAGCTTTTTGACACTTTTTTTGGAATGAAAAATGGAGCTATAATGAAGAAGTTATGCCCCCAGAAGATAGAAGTCATTAACAGACTTCAAATGCCAAAACAAGTATCAATCTAGAAATAAAATCAAAAAATTCTCTCCATCATCTCTGTCTCAGAACTAGATTTCCAACACGTCTTTTAGATTGAAAAAATTCATCTGTATGCTTGAGTTATGGAAAAAAAACCAACAGTGCCCCTAAAAGAAATACAAAATTGTTATAATTTTTCTTTAAAATAATAAAAATAAACTTTATTAAAAATCTTACCATCGGTGAGCGGTGTATGGGCTAAGTTACTAGCAGAAGTTGTGGGCCAAAGCAATGATTGGGCCAATGGTGGTAGGTTGGAGTGGTGTGCAGGCCAATGGTGGTAGGTCAAACTGGCACACAGATCGATGATTGAAAATTGGCAATGATAATAGTCTAGCATTGGAATTTTTAGAAAACACCAGTGCTATAGCCAAAATGTTAAGGACACTAGCACTACAATCAGAATCTAGTGCTACAGCCCAGAATTTGGTTTGGTGTGCTGAAAAATGGCTTTGCAGGCTGGAAAATGGCTTTCTGGGCCATTTTTTGATTTTTCATTTTTTTTTATTAAAAAAATTCCTCAAAATGCATTTAGAAGTCGTATGACCTAGGAAAAAATATTTTGTCTTCCAGATCGATGTTGTCAAAAATGGAGAAACTTTATATGGAAACGAGGGTTTTGACACCTTCTAGATCCATCTGTGATGTCTGTTTGGTCTCAACCTGCTCTGAAAATTGGTAACCAGCATTTTCACAAAAGAAAACTTGAAAAACTCTAGATGTGTTTACCAAACCCTTGTTCTCCTTTTTCTCCAAATAACGAACAAGCTACATCAGATCTAGCTTTGACACGATGAAGGATTTGATCAAATACAAATCCACAAAGCCTTCAAACAACTGAATGTAAAAAACCTGTCACAGAAGAAAAAGATGAGAGGAGGCAACAGTTTTTTTTTGAAATTACATGCAAATGTATTTTCAGAAATGAAAGAGATAAAAATAATTACAAAAGATCAACCCTTATAAAATGAGATCAAAACTTGAAAAGGGTAAACTAAAAAGTTACAAAAGCTAACCTAAAAGGGAAAAGCTATTTAATAATTAATAGTTAATTATTAAATAGAGATGCAATAGGTGCATAAAGTAAAATTTTAAGAAGGGAATAAAACAAATTTAATAGATGAAATTAAATTAATGCTTTACTGTAACAATTAGTATTTGTGATATCTTTTAAATTGTATACATTCCCTTTAGATCTTTTACCTGATGCAACCAACTCTCTAGATTTTAATTTGATTTTGAATCCATGGTCATCAAAAAGAACTTCATATCCATGATCACAAGTTTGATTAACATTTAGAATATTTCATTTTAATCCGTTAACATTATACACATCATGAATGTACATTTTGTCACTAAGCATCAGAGAACCTAAACATTTAATTTTCCTTGAAGAATCATCAGCAAAACTAACATTGCCACCTTTGTAGTTAATCAATTTGTGAAACTTTATTCTATCTCCTGTCATATGTCTAGAATAACCACTGTCCATTATCCAAAAGTCCTTTTCTTCATAATGTAGAGCCATTTGAACAAACATGGACTTATTAATCTTAGGCCTCCATATCTTAGTCACTTTATTATCAAATTCTTTATCAACTTGTACAATAGCATAAGATTGATCATTTTGAATTGACTTAGTTTTGCAATTACTCATAACATGACCAAAGATATTGTATTTGCAACATTCTAGACCATTCATTTTAGGAAAGGAATAACCAAAATGAAACTTTGAATACCTCCTTAACTTGTATCTACAATTACTTATTCTATGTCCATTTTGATGACACATGAAGCAATACCCATCAAAGAAAGAAGTGAACCTATTTGAGTATCTTTTACTCATGAATGAAGTGCTTGATATAACCTGAATTTTATCATTAGAAATCTTAATAAAATTTTCATATTTATCTACATTTTAAGTGGTAGTATTCTCATTTGTATCCTTACTTTCAGATTTAAATATCTCGAATAAAGATTTATCTTTCTTGTTACTGGAACACTGTCCAAGTTCAAAACCAATTCCTATTCTATCACTAGTTCTTCTTTTTTTCCTTAACATATCATCCAAAGTAGTGTTCTCATATTTTTCTAACTTTCTTCTATATGATACTACTTCATTCCCTAATGTTGTACATTCCTAGTCTTTAGAACTTAGCTCTTCCTTAGTGACAAAGACAATTCTCTTTTGTTCCTCAACTTGTAATTTCAATTCTATAACTTGTTGATTTAAGTGCTTAGTTTCTTTTTCAAAGTTCCATTTTTCTTTTAAGAATTTATTTTCTTGAGCACTTAAATTCATTTTTAATTCCTTGATATTTTTAAGTGCATAAATAAATTCACATTCTAAATTAGAATCAACAAGTTCAACATCGTCATCACTATCTGATTCTTGACAAGTAGTTTCTATAGCCATGAATGAAACTTCATTTTTATCACATTCAAAACTACTAGATTCACTATCTGATATATCAGAAATCAAACTCTTCTCATTCTTAAAGAACTTCTTTTTGTTATAGAATTTCTTTTTACTTGATTTCTCTTTCACATCATCTACTTCATCATGACTTTTATAAGGACATTTCGATGCAAAGTGTCCTATTTTACCAAAATTAAAGCATTTGAAACGAAGTTAGCCTTTGTATTTACCTACTCCCATATTTAATTTCCTTGATAAATGCACTTAAAGTACATCAAGATTTTTTGATTTTGAAGAGACTTGCTTCACTTTCTTTTCCACCTTGAATGTTGGTTCTTTTCATGTGGATTCCTACTCACCAAACTTTCTCATTTCATAAGCTACAAGTGTTCAATGAATATCTTACATTGTGTACTTGTTAATATCTCTAGTTTCTTCTATAGAGCATATCTTATAATAAAATTTATTAGGAAGAGATCTCAAAAATTTCTTTACAACATCAATATCATCAATTTTTTAACCAAGTCCTCTTATGCCATTTACAGTTTCATCTATGTTAAGGAGATAGTCTTCTACCTTTTCATCATTACCGATCTTAAGGTCTTCAAATATTGATTTCAAATGTTGTATCTCAACTTCTTTAACTTTATCATTACCATGATATGTGTTTTTCAATTCGTCCCATACTTATTTAGAAGAACTGCAATGCATTACCTTAACAAAAACATCTTTAGATAAATTATTAAATATAAAAAATTTAGCTTTCATATCAGTTTCATACTTCCTCTTTTCATTGGGACATATAGGTAAAGTATTAGGAACTTTATAACCATTAGCAACTAAAGCCCAAATATCAATATTAATAGATAACAAATATGTTTGCATCATTACTTGCCAAAAAGCATAATCTGATCCATCAAAATTAGGAACCTTTGAAGAACTATCTTGAGCCATAAAAGATAAGTATTCCACTCAACCAAAATATACCCAACGTTGTTAAAATAGGGAACCTTTCTCTGATAGTACTTATTGGTATTTTTGTCATTGCACCAAAAGCTCGAGTTATCAATGAATGTCACAAACACTAGATTTACTTAGATCCACGAGAGTCAGTTAAGCCATGTCACAACAATCTAGATAATGGCCAAAGCTAGCAATGAACATCAAAAACACCAAATTTACCTAGATTTACCCAAATTTATCCAAATCCACACACTACTAAGACATATTAAAAGAAAGCACTTAAGCTATCACAAGAGGACAAAAAGGGAAAATCTCAAAATGCAAAATTGGAAAATCTCCCAATATTAGTTAAGAATAAAGGAAGCATTGATATGATAGATTTGAAGGATTCAAAAGGTATTAGTCCTAACTAGGAAATCCAACCTAAGAAAGATGACAAAAATTGCAAAGATCTTAGCAAAGGAATAAATGAAACAAATCAAGATATTACCAATACAAGAGGATAGAATACATCGATTAGCAGTAAAAAGTTTAAAATAAGATCAAAGAAAGTGAAGAAGGGTAAGAATCCTAAAGGTGTTAATGGAGAAAGGAAATTGTTGGAGACTGAGCCAAGGATCTAGGATAAAAAGTCCCCCGACAACATGATCAATGGCATAGAAGAGATTGAAAATAACCTATTATTTTTTGCTAAAACTCATAATTATCGAAAGACCAAATACATGGAAGGAAATTTTGAGACCCCACAGAAACAGCGAGAAGAAATTATGAAGGAATCTAGAATCTTTGACATCAAGGCAATAAACATGTTCACCAAATTTTGGTAGACTAGTACAAGGAAAGAAACTCTAGATCATAACCTAAGTGAGCAAAAAGCAAAGGAAAATGAATAGAGTAAGGTATAAGGAACATTAATTCAAGATCTTCAGGACATTTTAATGCTAAATAAGATTGAGAAAGAAAACTTGGAACTTTTATCTAAAGAATTGATCCAAGTATTTGATTATGAGAACTTAGATAGGAGCAGTGAATCATAGAAAGAGGATCTTATGTAGCAAGTCTTAAAACTAGGTGGAGACATCTACACATTTGAAGATCTTAAAAATAATTTGTTATTAATTTAGGATGAAGAAAATAATAGTTAGCCCTCTGGAGAGAATAACATAAAATACCTACAACATAGGGTGATGGTCCTGATGAGGTTAGTTATATAAAAGATTATTTGATAGATGTCAGTTTTTAAAATGATAGGACAACCACGATAGAACATATAATGCAAGAAAAAATTAATGAAGATAAAGATGAAATAGAAGGTAAACAATTTGAAACCGTTTTAAATGCACATGAAAATATAGATTAGTTGGGTATCTTGATGCACCAAGAATGGATAAACTCACCCAATTATGGTAAAGTTAAAATTAAAAGAGGAACGAAATCTCTTAAGGAGCTGAAAGAAGCTAATGGGAAGGAAAAAGAGAAACATAAGATTAGTTAGTTACTTTATCTAGGGAAGGGGAAGATCCTTCCCAAGGTAGCATGAAGATCACTACTTGGAATGCTAGGGGCCTAAATGCCCCTAGCAAGAAATGCCAATTAAAAAAAAATTTAAAGCAATTTGAATTTGAAATTACCATATTACAAGAAAAAAAATTAAATAAAGAAGAAGGAATTAAGCTAGAAAAAAAACTAGGTAGTTGGAACTGTTACCTACATGAATCTAGAGGAGCCTCTAGTAGTTTAGGTATGATCTAGAACCCTAGGAAAGTGCCTTTAAATAGCTTAAGATCAAATAACTTGTGGGTGAGCAGTAGAGTCAAGAGCATTAAAACTAACCTACAATTCATCTTAGTTAACATTTATGGTCCAACCTCTAATATAGAAAAAAAATTGCTATGGGATGAAATCAGTATATCTATGAATAATCACAGCAATGAACTCATTCTTATTGGAGGTGACTTTAATACTATTTTACATATAGATGAAAAATTTGGAGGCATCCAAAAAATTTCCCAAGCTACTAAGGAATTCCTAAATTGGTCAAATCTTAACAACCTGATAGATATTCCACTCATCAATGGAAAGTATACATGGAACAATAAAAGGAAAGATTTTTCTTATATAGCTGAAAAGTTAGATAGATTTTTTCTCAAAAGGAGAACTGAGTGAATTAAATTCCGATATCCAATCTTCAATTCTTCCAATAGTAGGATCAGATCAGTATCCCATTCATATCGAATTCTTTGAACCTTATAAACTAGTTAAAAATCCTTTCAAGTGTGAAAAGATGTGATTTTTAGACAAAAACTTCATGGAACTTATTAGAGAACGATGGTCCCAAGGTGATTTTAAAGGCTCTAAAATGTATTTTTTTGTCTCAAAAATGAAAGTGATTAAAGAAAAGATGCTTAAGTGGAACAATGAATATTTTAATAGTATATTTAAATAAAAAATGGATATTGAAAGAAGATTAAAAGAATTGAACTTAGAAGTAATTAAAAAGGGGATGAATAACAACATCTAAATATAGAGAAAGAATTACTTGCAAAGTGGGAATTCATCCTGGCCAAGGAAGAAGTTTTTTGGAGACAAAAGTCAAGGGAAAAGAAGCTAGAAGATGGAGATTGAAACACAAAATTCTTTCATAATAGCACCCTTCATAATAGAGCCAATAGCAAAATAACTAAAATCAAAGACCCAATGGGCATCACCATAGATAACCCTGATAAAATACCTAAGATTTTCGTGAGTCACTTTTATAAAATATTAAATAATCATGACTGCTTGAATATGGCAGCACAAACTTGAAGTCATACCTAGGTGCTCGAATATAGCACCACAAAATAGATGATTGCGATTGCGATGAGCCACCTCCATGCTTTAGCCCCCTGAAGGTTGCTTTATATATTTTATTTGAATAGTTTATGATTCCAACTTTGACCATGAACTCTCATGAGGTGATCTTGTATCCCCCGCCCTTTTTTGTGAATTTTAGTATATTATTTATTAATAGAAAATGATTATTGATAAAAAAATATGAAAACACAGCTACATTTTTATTATTTTATCCTTTTTCATGCTAATGTTGAAATTCGAAAAAATCAGTGAACTGCAATTTTTTTTCATAAAATATACTTTTTCTTCTATAGATCTCTTCTCTTCACGTTTTCTATTTTATTGATTAAAAATAATATTCGTTGGAACTTTGATATCATATGCATAATATGATGACATCTATTAGCACGCGTTTGCAGTAAACTACTATTTTCTAACCCAGAAAACACTATTGTTCTTGTTGTATATATTTTTCATCTTTTTTTAATGAACACACTACTATTATTGTTCCTTTGAATGAACACATTGCTATTACTATTAACCCTTGGGAATATGACGTCTTGTACTGTTTCTTAACAGATATTGTTGCTTTAATTATTCAAACTGGCCTCTGAATAATTTTGCAATTCTTTTGAAAAGAGACCTTAAAAATTAAAGCTATAAGAAAACATAAAATTCCTAAATGAAACTCAACTAATTGTTATTTTGCATGGCTACCCTTCCTTCACTTCTTGCAGAATACAGTCATTGGAATTGGATATAAATCTAACAAAGAAAGAACGTTTGTTCAGAAACAAACTCTCTTGCATATTTAGTTTGTAGAGAACATGTAACTACATTGTGGTTGGTGGAATTCTTGGTTGGATATAAACTAACGAGGAGAGAACGTTTGTTCAGAAAAAAACTCTCTTGCATATTTAGTTTGTAGGCAACCTGTAACTACAGTGTGGTTGTTGGAATTGTTGGCCTGCATGGCGAATGCACTTAAGTTTCTATTGAGGCATGTGTGCGTTTATTGTCACCACTGTAAGTAAGTCTCACCCTTCCACTTCGTGTGAGAAGTTTCTCACAGCCGAGGGTTGGTAAGTCGTTGGCCATTTGCAGCCAAGGTGGAGAGGTAAATAGAAATTGTTGTTCCTGATCTTACAATTTGGATTAGAACTATTTAAACTATTTATAGTCATATTTCTGCATTGCTTAAACAACAACGAGAAGTACCATTTTCTTGGAGGAAGAAAAAATAATGACAATCCTACTTGAAGAGTGCATGCCTATCATTTAAGATGTGCATTGGCAAAAATCTTATAATATACAAGGTGATTGATATCCCCTTTATGATATTGGTGATCTGCTTGTTTTCAGAAAAAGAGTGAAAGGAGAAACGATCAATAAAATTTGGCTTATACAATATTAACTGCTAGAACAAGCAAGTGCAATCATTTCAGGAACATTCCCACATACGTTTCTTCCACTTGAACCTCTGACAAACAATGTTAGGTTAGGAAAAGAGATTAGATTAGGAAAACAATTTATGTTTATAAGGACAAATGTATTTCTTTAGTACACCAATCTCTATGGTACATTTTGACTCATGACTTGTCTTCAGCCACAAACTCATTGGCACACGCAACTGCATGAATGAAATCATTGAACAGGATCTGGATAAATGCATTAAGCTTGTTCAAATAAAGCAGATTCAGACCAAGCTGTAAGGCGATGGATTCAGTCATCAAGAGCTTTCAAGCCCAAACTAAGCTCTCTTTACATTAAGATCTGTCAGAAATGAAAAAAGACCTTTACTTGAGACATAAGTAGAGACATAAGCCTTCTGACTCTAAAATGCGAATATCATCTTATGTCTTTTTATATTAATATCTGTCCAAGGCCAGGCAAGAGCCTAACCCTCAAAGGTATTCTGTTAACGACACCTCTATTAGGTTTGTTTATACTAAGTGCACCGTCATTCAGTTATACTGCACTTGGTCTGGATTCATTTGGGCTTGATATAATACGATCCATATTCCGAATTCAACCTACATTTAACTGTTTAATACGATTAATACATTACCCTATATTGAAAAATCTCCGAATAGTTGTATTTAACTGTTTGACAAAATTGATACATTACAGCATATTGTAGATAACTATAATACTGATTACCAGATTTTACGTCCACCTCAAAATTGATACTGAGATATCACTTAAACGTACAAACTACAGCATCATGCCAAGCATTCAACTTATATGAATACCATTCAATTTATATTCATGGTATTCATATTTGTTAATTTCTGCAGTGCCAAGAAGATATGTGTTGGTAAACAGATTTGTCACCAAGAAAATATACGATTTGGTGCAATGGAGTATGTGGCAAATCGATGTCTCCAATAGTTGGATAGGCCCTTGATATCCAATCTTCCTCCGAGTTTAGAGGGGCAGCCCGCTCGTAAGATAAAATTTGTGATTTTTCAAAGAAGATGAATAGAACTTAGAAAATAAAAGGAAAACCATTGATAGCGAATGCACCACACACCTTCAATATTTTCATAAAAATGATGTAAACTGTTAATGAGAGAAATCAAGGACTATGCTTGAGAACTATCACTAACACAATGCTAATTCAACTATTCACGAATACTCACACCATACCATGAAAATACTCACAGATGAATCCACACTTTAACAATTTAGATTCCTTAGAAAGAGAACACCAAATGTACTTCCTTTATTTCTTTGCACCAAGAAAGTAAGAAATAACTGATTACAAAAACAACAATTGTACACAGTTTTCAAAAATTGCTTTGTTATCAGATCATAAGTGTTCCCTATCTCCAAGTCCAAAAAGTCCCCTATTACATTGATTTTTAGGAATTTATAGCCAGTTCTAGATTAACAAACTTTTCGGGTTCATAACTACTCAAAAAGTTAGAGTTTGGACTACTTCGAAGATGGTTCATAACCAACTCTAACTTTTTAAAGATTAACTAGAGTTAGAAAAACCAAAACCAAAGCTAATTCTAAAGTTGACCTTTTTAAAAATTACATGAATAAAACCTAAGACAACTTTAGACAATGCACTTCTGAATTTTAACTGTGATCATTGATATTTGCCGAGCTTGCTCTTTGATTTGCAAGTGCTGTTAGCAACTGAGTCAAGTTTTCCTTGTATGCTCTAAATGATATGATGACCCGAGCCAAAGTTTTGTTTTTAATGATGACTAAACTCTGCATCTTCAGCTTACATAGCTCATGTCTCCTTCTAACTTCATCCAATTCTGTGATACAACCTAGCAAGTTTTGAGTACAAGAGTCCAATGCTACTGAGAGACTGCTCAATCTTGTCATAACACTAGCATCTAAACTTTGTTTACTGACAAGTTCAGTGCTGATTTTTGTCTCTATGCATTCCAAAATGGAAGATATGTCTAGATTTAGAGTGTGTTCACTAATAGGAATACCTTCTACGATCATTGGTATATCCCCCAAGGCCTTCTTTTTAAGTAGCTTGCATGAGTTTAAGAATTGTTCTCCTTCACCCAATTGTTCATTCATACTATCATTCTTCCATCTAATGTTTTCCAGCCATATATCAATTTTCTCTTCTTCTCTAGTGCTAATTAACTTTAGTGATTTGACTATACTGCTGTCCATTCCTTTAATTTCTACTAAATTAGCATCAATTTCTCTCTAGAATATTTTTTGTTCCTTGAGAGTCATCAACTCTTTTTGAATGCTTTGTTGTATATGATCCACTTTGGCAAATGCGACTTGAACATCCTAGAATAAGCTTGATGCTTGTTCTTTCATGATTTTTACCCATCCTTTCACCATCTTACCATAAGTTTGGCATTCTCCTATATCTTCAATGGTTTCTTTATCAAACATCTTTTTGGGATCTCCTGTTATTTCCATAGATGAATTAGGATCTGGAAAAGAATCACCAACCACCAATCCAATGCATGAAGAAAGGGCTCGGACTTGACACTTGAGTTGATTTTTAGCTTCCTTATATCTCCTTGACTATTCCATTAGGATAGCAACTAACACTTGAAAATTATGTTCTTTTCCCTCACAAGTAGTCCAGCCTAGATCCACTTTAGTGATCCTGAAATCAGATTCATTTGCCTCATTCATGTTTTTCTCTGTGACTGGTTGTGCAATTTCAACAAAAAAATTTACTTGAAGTAGGATTCACTGCCAGTCTAGAATCCATTTTAGTCTTCTTTATCTTTGTACCTTTTTGCATTAAATCAACTACGGCATCCAACTTTGGTGCTTCCAATTGAATCATCCTTTTCTTCTTTCTTTCCAAACTTTTTTGTAGCCAGGATGTTGAAATACTAGTAGATGGGCTGATTAATGAAGGAACCTATAGAATTGTAGATGATAAATCCAAGTTATGTCCATTTTCTACAACTGGTACCTCTTGAGTTCTTTTGCACTTTCAAGAGACAATGAGAGTGCAGGATATGTTATGGTTTGAATAATCTCATCTATGAATGATGGTTAAGTATTCATTTGAGGAGCTTCACCTATGATTTGTTGAATTGGTTTTAAAGTATTTTCCTTGGGTTTTGATCTCTTCTTCCTAGTGGCTGCATTGAGTTCACATGCTGAAACTAGATCAACTTGTTTATCTGGATGTTAACCATCATCTCCCCCTTGTGTGCTATGTAAAGAGCCCAAGGATGTAGGGATAGAAGACAGAATGGCTGAAACTAACGTTCCTTCTTGAGAAATATTATTATTATTTGCACTGCTTCTTCCTGTTGATTTAGTAGCAGTGACTTCTTTCACTTTTTTCTTTAACCATGTTTCAGTTCATTGAATCACAAAGAAAGTCGTTTCCTTGAGGTCTTTCAATTTTGGCAGAGACCAATTAATATATGGCAATTCTAATAATTGTATAAGCTCAAAGAAGTAAGGATCAATCAAGTCTAACCCATCCTCTATTATGCCTATCACATCCTATCCCATTTTGTAATCAATAATTTGTTGTACTATAAATCTCATCCAATCCCTTTTTCTTACTTCAAAAACATTCTCATAGCTCTCCCAATAATCTTCCATTGTAGGGAAATGAAGATAGCCAGGTCCAAGTGCCAAGTTATTTTTAACATGCCCACTACCATGAAATGGAAAGTGACCGTGGAAAGAGTGTAAAGTTATGTTCACCATGGATCTCTCAATAGTTTGAGCATTGAAAGAAGATAGAGAACTATCATGTCCAATGCCAATTGAGAAAATGATTTATCTTTTATTCCTACACTTTTTGTTTACCTAACCAATTTGCGCGCAAATTTTTGAAAGTACCAACTTGTCACCTAGGAAGTGAAGCAACATGAGAGGACAATCTTGAAAACCTCCAATGTGGATCTAAGTGAAGTGGGGGTAATGTATGAAGAAGCTACCATAAATACTAAAAAGACTATTTGCTTCAAAAGAAATCTGAAGTCCTATATCTCCCTGTAGCTCCTTGGCTATGAGCATAGAAAAACATCATTCACCCTGTGGAAGTTTGCATTACTATATTTTAATTGCAACTGGGGGCAATAATTACAAATTTGTGTGGTTAAGCTATACACCCCATAAGGATTTAGACTAGTCCATGACTTCATACTAGCAATTGCATACATTAGATACGAGGACATGTAAAGCCCTTGATCTGCATTGAATCCCATTAACTGGTGATGGAGGGCATCACTAATCATTTCTCTCCAATCTACAAATTGCTTTCCAGTGGTGATGATACTAATATACAGAAACATCCAATCTTGAAAATCTTCAGCCATCTAATTTCCCACCACTCTATTGAGAAGAATTATCATATTAGAAATGTCTTCATTAAAGATATAACTATGTAACACTTTGGGCAACTATGACTATCGTCATTTGGGTTGATCAAGCCAACTTCTAGCAATGACATTGAGACATGTTTTATTATTCTAATGGAAATATCCTTTGGCACCTTCTTTAGAGATTTCTATGAGTTTCCTTCTTATTGGCAATCTGAATGTGATGGATATATATACTTGATCCAACCTTGTCATGACATTACCTCCTATAGTCTTGATGTCCCTTGAATTATGATCATATGCCTTGATACATTCTAAAACCAATTCCATGCATTGAATTGCAAGGGGGTGTCCTCCTACATGGGCTAGACCACTTTCCAATGTTCGATGTGCCAGGGGTGATTTATCTTCTCTGCTCATCATTTTCTAGAAGTCTGCAACTTCTATATGTCCCATCTTTGTGTCTCATATTTCAAGAAGCGTGCTTTTTAATACTATAGGAGGCTCTTTACCTAGAAATTTATACCTCATAGTATCACTTATCAAGTACATCCCTAGCTCAAATGTGAAGTCAATAATCACTTTGCTTTGTATCAAACTCGGTGTTCTATTTTCTTCAGGCAATTGTGAAAATTTATTAAAATCTCTACTTCACTTCAAGAATCCAATATTTATCTAGAGTATTCACAAGATGTTTTTCAATTCCTTATCAATACCATTTGGTTCACTTTTTCTAGAGAATGCACAGGTCTCATATGCAACATAGGCATTTTGTCAAACAATTCAATATTTTTGTTAGACAAATGTGGGTGCACTTAGACTTGGCATTCTCTCAAATAGTTAGGTGCCTTTGTAGTGTTGTTGTGTTCAGACCTATCAAAGCTACATATGCATTTGTTACAAACTGATATTGCTGAGTTGGATTCAATTATTTAATCATTTGAGATGTATTTGAATTGAATCTCCAGTCAACTTTTTTGAATATAGTAATAATATAAAGTTATAATCACTTTTTGAACAACTATCTATGCATTTCCATCTTTCAAATTACAAATCAAATTATTCATATGTGTGGCTATGATTCTGTTTGGGGGAGCAACAATTTGAGTTGGCAGTATTATACTTGGAGCTGCACATCTATGACCAAACTTCTTGTATAAGAGTGGGAAAAGATTAATAATATCTTGTCATAGATACGATTTCACTAATATCAACCTTGAATGAAACTACATGCCTATATAGTGTATGAAGAATGATGACTTTGTTGATTATATGGTATTACCTTCAAACAGTTCGTGTGCTTGGTCTATTCTTGTGGTTTGGTTAAACAATGCATACGCCCTATTTATGGTTCCATGAAGTGCCATAGTTGGAGAGGTGGAGATATAGTTTACCAAACAAGTCATTCACCTTCTATATGGTCGACCAACATTTTAAATGCTACAAGTTGCTTAAGACCGACCTTCAATGAAACAACACACTAGTCTTGCATTGTTTTCTACTACTTCTTTCAATGTGTGGTAGTTTGGGAGTTCTAAACCATTCTCTCATATCTTTTTCCTTGCAATTGGGTTGATTATTCTTCATAAATGTGAGCTAGATGGTATTGAGTTGCGGTTTAGTTGGGTATTCCATCAAATAGTTCACATGCTTTGCTAACTTTCATTAAATTTTGTGGGTTGAAGAAATGAGGGACGACTTTGCCAAACAGATCACATGCCTTAACCTACATGGGATGGCTGGGTAGTAGGTATCCCTAAGGTGGTATTTCAAATAGTTGGGCACCTCCGACTATTTTCAAATGTACACATGATATTCTTTATCCTTTTTCTCATTTGTTATTGGTTCTATTTGAGCAATGTTGTGACTATGTATGAGAACCGCATTTTCATTCCATGCTACTAGTAAGGGAGAATAAATTATTTCATGCAACTGACCAAGATATCAAGGATAATATATTTTATTTGCACAAAGATTCATCTAGTAGTTGTTTTCAAGTTGAAGTTTGGGTTAGGAGGTTCAGGTTAGGATTAGGTTAAAAAATTATAGGGAGAGAGAGAACTTTAGTATGTGGAGAGAGAAAAATTGAATGAGAAAACCCAAACCCAAACCCATTCTTCTCTCTAAAATTTTAAGTACGTGGAGAGAGAAACTTATGGGGAGAAAGAAAATGTTGAGGAGAGAGTGAAACTCAAATCCAAATAAAAAACCCTAAACTTCTCTCTACAAGTCGGAGTATGTAGAGAGAGAAAAGTATGAGGAGAGAGAAAGTTTGGTTTAGCTGAGGACTAATTTCTCTCTTTTTGATTAATTAATATAATTTATCCTCCCACTAAAATGTTCAGGCAATAGCTGGCTCTATCTAGGGGCAAGGACTGTGCATGATGCTAAATAAACCCAAAGTTAAGAAATAACAGTGATTTATCACAAGGTCTATAGAGTCACCCCAAAAGGGAATAAATTCTAGAAAAAGGGACTAAGCATAACAAAAATGGGAACACAACCAAACAGAAAAGAAAGGAAGGCACAACAAAACCTCCGAACTAAGATATGTACAATTTTGCAGAGTGCAAGCCTTACTGATGATAATGCTTCAAATGTTGCTAATTGTAAGGCAAGGGAAACTGAGTACCACATAAGTATGACAAAATAAAGGAATTCTTTCAACATACCTCTTTAATCTAGAAAGGGCCTCTCCATACAGAGTCAAATTTTCCATGTAAACCCTTTAGCTCTATGCGCCTATCCCACAACAAGACAAGATCACCTTCCTAAAACACCCTTAGTTTAGCTTTCTTATCAAATAACTTTTAAACTCGAGACTGGTGTTCCCGTATTCTGTCTACAAACACATCTCTCTCTTCTTCCAACTTGGTGAAATACAACATTCATTTTTCAAGAGCATCTTTGAATTCATGATTCTCAATTGCATTCTGTAACTTCAAGGCAGATAATTCCAAAGCAAGGGGGAGAGATGCTCTAGTTCCATATAGGATCTCAAAGGGAGATCGCCCTATTGCTCTCTTCTTAGTGGTATGATCTACCCAAAGTGCATCATACAAGTGTTTATGCCGAGATCTTTGAGTGACATCTATCAATTTTTTCACAATGGTCATAATATTTTTATTGCTTGATTCTGCCTGACCATTTCCTTGTGCAAAATAATCTAAGGAGTGAGAGAAAATGATTCCATATTGATAGAAAAAAGTTGATATCTCTTGAGAGGAGAAGTTCATAGCATTATTGGTAGCAATCCTTTTAGGAACTCCAAACCTAACCAAAATATTTTTCTTGATAAAACTACACACCACTTCTGAAGTCATTTGTTTGACTAGAATAATTTCCACCCATTTGGTAAAAGAGTTAGTTGCCATAAAAATGTGAGTGTGTCTAGTAGTGGATGAAGGATGAATAGGAAAAATGAATTATAAACCCCATTGTTGAAAGGGTTCTTCGATCACTACTAGCTTCAAGGGTAATGTTGCCAATTGAACTCTTCCTTTGAAATATTGACATGAATCACACTTCTTGACCCATTCTTCTGCATCCTTGAACATTTCAGGCCAATAGAAATAGTTTCTCAAATTTTATAAGCTATTACTGATGCTAAGTAATGACCTCCACATGCTTTGATATGAAACAATCGAAGCAAATCTTTCCTTTTCTTAGAATCTACACATCTCAAAAAAGTAGCATCTATCCCTTTCTTGTACAAAGTGTCACCCCAGATAACATACTTCATAGATTTCAATTTTAAGGTCCTTTTCTCTTTGGGTGATAGATGGGCAGGGCATTCTCCATAAGTTAGAAAGTAAGCAAAATTGGAAAACCAATCATCGATATTACTAACGAATAAGACTAATGGAATTTCTTTTTCTATCTCTTCTTTAGTTGAGGAAGATCCTTCCATTATAGCTTTACATAAACCTTTTCCTCTGACAAACTTTGTAGGTTTGATATCGAGGTCATATTCTTGTACTTTATCTATCCAAGAGGCCCTTTTGTTCACACTGATCTCCAATTGTGTCAGAATAGTCTTCACTACTGAATCAAGAACAAACACCTTGGAGTGAGAGTTTAGGATGTAAAACCTGAATTATTTCACTACTCTTACTAGAGCATATGCATTCTTATCAATCAAAGAGTATTTCAATTCATGTTTCTTAAGAGGGATACTCATGAATTCTATTAGGGCATTGGTATTGTCTTTGTCGGGTTGGGTAAGTATGGTAGATAAAGTGTTCTTAGATGCATAACAATACAAATGAAAATCTTTAGAAAAATCAAGATAACAAAGGGTAGGGGCATTAGCAATTACAGTCTTGATTTGTTCAAAATAAACCTTACCTTTCTTTGTCCATTTAAAGTTTGTATTCACTTTCATCATATCTACAATTGACTTTGTGGTCTTAGAGAATTTTGGTATGAACCTCCTTATGAAGTTCATTTTCCCGAAGAAGGACCTGACCCCTATTTTAATCATAGGAAGTGATAACTGTTGGATAGCTTTCACCCTTTCAGGGTCTACTCGAATACCCTCCTTGGAAACTAAGTGTCCAAGTAGTTTTCCTTCTATCACTCCAAATATAGACTTCTCAGGATTCAACGAGATGCCATGGGTTCGACATCAATGCAGGATAGCTTCTAGGTGATGTACATGGTCTCTTCTATGTTTTTAAAACACTATAAGATCATCAAGGTACATGACAATGATCTTGTTCTTGAGATCTACAAATGAGTGATCCATTGCTAGCTAAAAGGTAGCTCTAACATTTATCAAACCAAAATGCAAATGATTGTAGGAAAACGTATCACATCGAGTGGTAAAATTTGTTTTATGTTGATCTTCTGGTGCCACATTGATTTGATTATAATTGGAGAAACCATCTAACATTGAGATGAGCTTTGAACCAGACACCAATTGCAAAATACAATCCATGATAGGGAGTCAATAATTATCCTTGAGTGACACCTGATTCAAGTCCCAAAAATTGACACATTCTTATCTCACCATTCTTCTTCTTGACTGGGATGATATTGGCTACCCATGTTGAATGGTGGATAGGATAGATAATTCTTGCTTTAAACATTTTATTGACTTCATTGAATATAGCATCAACTACCCTAGGATTGAATTGCCTTTATTTTTGCCAGAAGGGATTTGAACTAGGTTTCAATGGAATCTAATGTTTAAATTTTCCACTCATGAATTCCTTTAGGTCTTCATAGCCCCAAGCAAAAATGTTGTGATAACCTTTTAGCAAATTCATGAACTCTTCTTTCTCTTATGATGAAAAATTCCTCCCTATTAGGACCATCTTGGGAATTTCTTTAGAACCAATGTTTACCTTCTCATAACCCAAAGAAGTAGAAAATTTAGTATCTTCAACTTTCTCTTTCCTTTTATCTTCTTTATCAAAAAGACTTTCAAGGGTGACTAATTCTCTAGGAATAACATTACTTTGTAGTTGAATAATCTCAAGATTATCTCCTAGTATCCCATCACAATTTTGTGATCCTTCAAAATTCAAATTTGAAATTGGAGGCCTTCCCTCAAGAAATGCAATGATTTGTGCATCAACATCAAAAACGTGCCAATGTCGATCATTATTAGGCACACTAGGTCTATGAATCATCTCTACTATGTAAACATCTCTGTTGAACTTGAGATGAGGAATCATGAGAGAGGCAAAGATTGCAAGACAATTAGCTTTAGAATTTTTTTCTTGAGGGATAATAGATAAAAAAAGAGCATCGAAATGTTCAATCTCATCCCATAGTCTATTTCTATATGCCTTCAATTTTGCATTCTTTGTTTGATATTGTCTTCGTACCTAATTGACAACTAATTCTACATCTCATGATACCTTGAGTTGTTCGATTCCTTTTTCTCTTGCATACTCAAAACCAAGTAGAAGAGCTTCATATTCTGCGATATTATTAGTAGTTTCAAAAGCCAACTTATAAGCTTTTGGGAATTCCTCTTTATTTGGTGATATTAACACAATCCTAGCATTTGAACCAAAAGAAGAAGAACTTCCATCAAACTCCATTGACCATAATTCATTAGTTATATCAGGCATAAGAAGCTTAGCTACATCTTCTTTAGTGGATGTCATCATATATGTCCCATGTCCAATATCAACATACAATATTTCTGCCCTTGGATTGTCCAATTTCAAGACTGTATATTTAGCTTTAGGTTTAGGATTGAGTTTAACCTCTTTATCTCCAATCGGGATAAGGGCATGATACATATCCATCTTGATTTCACCACCAAGATCTTTACAAACATTTTTGCTCAATAGCATCCCATAACTAGCTGGGATATTAGTGACCAAGATATTCAATTTTAGCTTCTTCTCAAGATGTGTTGCAAGGGCTACTTGAGCATTTTTTAATTGGTTAACTAGTGGAACTTGTTTCACCTCCATAGAATACACCTTTCCTGATGGTTTGTTTAATGAGAGACCTAAGGCATGGGCCACCTTCGAAGGCATGACATTATCAGATGCACTCAAATCAATGATACAATTGTTTAACTTGCATCCAACTATATAGACAGTAACATAGAAGGGATCAAGTTTATCTAACAAAGAAGCTACAACAAATGATTCTTTCTTAGTCATGAGCCCTTGTAAATTATCTTCCTCTTCTGGAGAAACTCTTGACTCATGATTGTTAGTGATCTTAGGTGAACCTTTTCCTTTACCAACACATTGAATCAACCTTTCTAATTGATGCAGGTTGGCTTTTAGGTAGTCCAACTGAGAAATTTATACTTTGGTCTTCCTGCAATGATCAATAAAATCAAAAGTCTTCCACAATAGCAGAAGTTCTACCATTATTTGTCTCCTTGGCTTGTGAAGGCTCTTTTGGAGTGTGCTTCCGAGATAGAATTCACTTAGTAGTCTCATTAGAAGCTTTATCCTTTGCTTCTTTTACCCACTTCTCTTCTAATCTATGTCTCCAATTTGGCATAGCCACATTGTAAGAATGATTGTTAATATCCTCAACTTTCCAGTCATCAGATTCATACTTTGGAAAGTTTATGGAGGAGGTCCTAGTAGTAGGTTTTGTTACATCCTCAAGAGCTGCATATTCTTCTATTTTTTCACTTGTCAAATGCATTTGCATGAATCTGGCCATCTCGAGACAGCTTGCACCATCATGATCTATTGTTAGGTGAAAATCACACATAGTCACTTGTTTACTAGATGATGCAAGATGTTCGATGACTAGTCTTGGTGTTGACTGGGGTAGCCATTTAGCTTGTCTATTTTTTTGATATGGCATATAATTTCTTCTTGGAATATCTTGATAAAGAGGTAGAGGATTGTGGGACAACTGCTTCTTAATCTATAACACATCATTAACTAACTTCTAATATAAAGGATCAGTGGTTGTGATAGGGGCTTGTTGACCTTTCCATTTTTGTAGATGACAACTCCATTTTCTTGAACTAAGAAAGTCATCTTCCACCTCAATAGCCAAAGTTTGTCCAGCTACTAGATTAGGAGGTCTTGCCCTTCATATTTGAAAGCTTATATTAGAGGGTTGAGCACTGATGAAGAAATTCATTTGATTTTCTTTAGTGGGTCTTTTGTTGACAGTAATTCAGTTTACAATCTGATTAAAATGAGCAATGAATTCTTGCATTGGCTCATGAATTTCCTTCTTCATTTGAGTCAACTAGGAAAGAAGAAAATGTTCATCTTTGGCAGTCTTAAATCTCCTTTCAAAAGCTTGAATCAAGGTTACCCATGAAGTAATTGATCAAGCTGGTAGCTGACAAAACCATTTAGCTGCGATTTATATGAGTGTTTTAACAAAAAGATGAATAGAAACATCTTCATGTTGAATTGCAAGAACCCCGCTTGCCGTAAAAAATGCACTAATGTGTTGATCAGTGGTAACTTTCCTGTCCTTGAGAAACTGAGGAAGAATATTTTAGGAGCCAATGGACATGTCATGTAATTGGTTCCCTAAAGCTAAAGGACCAATAGCAGCTCCCCATGGGACTGGTGGGTACAGTGCTTGATGTGCCATAGCTAGAAGAATAATGTTCAAGGGCTGCAAAGTTATAGCTAGAGGTACAAGAGTACCTAGTAGAGTCAAAATTTGAAAGGCTGTAGGAGAAATAGTAGCCTTGGTTGGTGAATATGATCTACTAATAGACTTAACCTTCTTCTTCTTCTTAAGAGTAACTAGGTTGAAATCTAACTTTCGAAGGGCTTCAAAATCTTTGTCTAGCAGACCCTTTTTTCTATCTACCCAGGTGTATGGTTTGTCAGCTAGCTTAGTGGTTATTGTTTATTTGACCTTGAATGTGACCAAGATTCTATGTGTTTCCTCTTGGAATAACTACTATTCTTTCAACGACTACAATGTTTAGACCAATAGGAGCTCTTCCCAAGATTTCCCCAAACTCTTCTTCTTTTTCAAGAACTTGATTGACTTGATGATATTGTTGCACACTTTGTCTACACCTCTAGGCTAGAGTGTTCCAGTCTAAAATGATATCCTCCTAGGTGTCTTGGAAGCTGAGGTTTGGTTCGAGAACTAGAAAAATGTTCTCATGTGGTAGCACAATTGTGCTTCATTATAGGTGACTGTCAATCTATTCTTGTCTAGTTTCCCCAGTAGAGTCACCAAAAATCTGTTGGTAAAAAGATTTGTCACAAAGAAAATATATGATTTGGCCCATTGGATTACGTGGCAAATCAATGTCTCCAACATTTGGATAGGCCCTTGATATCTGGCCTTCCTTTATGTTTAGAGGGGCAACTCCCTCGTAAGATAAAATTTTTGATTTTTCAATAAAGATGAGTAGAACTCAGAAAATAAAAGGAAAACCATTGATAGAAAATGCACTACACACCTTCAATGTTTTCATAAAAATGATGTAAACTGTTAATGAGAACAATCAAAGACTATGCTTGAGAACTGTCATTGACACAATGCTAATTCAACCATTCATGAATACTCACACCATATCATGAAAATACTCATAGATGAATCAACACTTCAACAATTTAGATTCCTTAGAAAGAGAATGACAAATGTACTTCTTTTTTTTCTTTTCACCATGAAAGTAAGAAATAATTGATTACAAAAACAACAATTGTACACACTTTCCAAAAATTTCTTTGTTATCAAAGCATAAGTGTTCCCTATCTGCAAGTCCAAAAAGTTCCTTATTACATTGATTCTTAGGAATTTATAGCCAATCCTAGATTAACCAACTTTTCAAGTTTGTAACTACTCAAAAAGTTAGAGTTTGGACTATTTTGAAGATGGTTCGTAAACAACTCTAACTTTTCAAAGCTTAACTACAGTTAGAAAAAACGAAACCAAAGTTAATTCTAAAGTTGACCTTTTTATAAAATACATGAATAAAACCTTAAAAAACTTTGGACATATGTACTTCTAACTTCTAACTGTGATCATTGATATTTCTCAAGCTTGCTCTTTGATCTCCAGGTGTTGTCAGCAACTGAGTCAAGTTTTCCTTGTACACTTTAAATGATTTGATGACCCAAGCCAAAGTTTTTTCTTTTAATGATGGCTAAACTCTGCATCTTCATCTTACATAGCTCATGTCTCTTTCTAACTTCATCCAATTCTATGACACAACCTAGCAAGTTTTGAGTACAAGAGTCCAATGCTACTGAGAGACTACTCAATCTCGTCATAACACTAGCATCCAAACTTTGTTTAGTGCAAAGTTTAGTGCTAATTTTTGTCTCTATGCATTCCAAAATGGAAGATATGTCTAGATTTAGAGTGTGTTCACTAATAGGAATACCTTCTACGATCATCGATATATTCCTCAAGGCCTTCTTTTTTAGTAACTTGCATGAGTTTAAGAATTGTTCTCCTTCACCCAATTGTTCATTCATACTATCATTCTTCAATCTGATGTTTTCCAGCCATATATCAGTTTTCTCTTCTTCTCCAGTGCTAATTAACTTCAGTGATTTGACTATATTGCTGTCCATTCCTTTAATTTCTACTAAATTATCATCAATTTCTCCATAGAATGTTTGTTTTTCCTTGAGAGTCATCAGCTCTTTTCGAATGGTTTGTTGTATATGATCTGCTTTGGAAAAGGCAACTTGAACATCCTAAAATAAGCTTGATACTCATTCTTTCATTCTTTTTACCCATGCTTTCACCATCTTACCATAAGTTTGGCATTCTCCTACATCTTGAATGGTTTCTTTATCGAACATCATTTTGGGATCTCCTATAATTACTCTAGATGAATTAGGATCCAGAAAAGAATCATCAACCATTAATTGGATGCATGAAGAAAGGGCTCAAACTTGACACTTGAGTTGATTTTTAGCTTACTTATCTCTCCTTGACTGTTCCATCAGGATAGCAGCGGACACTTGAAAATTATGTTATTTTCCCTCATAAGTAGTTTAGCCTAGATCCACTTTAATGATGCTAAAATTAGATTCATTTGCCTCATTCATGTCTTTCTCTATGACTGGTTGTGCAATTTCAACAAAAAAAATTGACTGAAGTAGGGTTCTATGCCTATTTGGAATCCATTTTAGTCTTCTTTATCTTTGTATGTGTTGGTAAACAGATTGTCCTTTTAAATAAATTCTCAAAATGCCCAAATCTGAAAGAGCAATTAGATGCCAACAGTTGGATAATCTATCATGAGATTGATAGATTTCCTCTGAATTGGAAGGTACAAATCCCTTATGAAATGATATGCAATGAATTTTTTTTATTGCCTAATCTAACTAGGTGCGCTCTTAACCCAAGAATTAAAGAGGAAAACCAAGTCAATCCTAGGAAAGATTAACTTGTGCAAAATTTAGATCCTAAACCTAGCCAACTTTGAGAACTCACACATCTTATGACTCCTCGACATTGATGATGCAATATGAATTCAATGAATGCAAATGCAAATGCAATGTAAATGAAATTAGAATAGAAAGGTCATCTATTTGGGTTCTTGTAATAGAAATGGATGCAAACACTTCTTATCCACAACACATTTGCTATCCAATTCTAATGTGTAAGATAATACCCAAAATCGATTAATGCAACTCTCTGATTGCGAATAATCAGAAAAACCCCTTTTAAACTCTTTGATTTAACAAAAGATCTCTCTTTATTATGAACGTAGAAAATAATGATGCTCTGATAATTATTACTTACAACTCAGTATCAAATCTATTACAAAAATGGAATAGAAAACCCCCCAAATGCAAGAAACAAAAAATACAGAAATTAAATGTGTTCCTCTCCCTGCTCCAGCTCTCTGACTGTATGTTTAAAAAAGAACCTCTACTTTCAAGAAAAGAGTTTACAATAAATAGCTCTCCAAGATGACTCTTCAGTTCTTCATGACTATTTTGATTTTGCAACCGTGGCCTTTTAGTTACAAAAACTAATTTTGATAAATCCTCTACCTATTAGTCTTCCCATATTTAAAATATTCTCTATTTTCACGGAGGCATCTATGTGTCCTTTATAAAAAGCCGATACCTTCAGGTCGATTACTCACTCTCACTTTTAGGAGAAGATGAACATTACTTCAACATTAGTTGTGACATGGGTTAGATGGCTGGGACTTCAATGAAATGAAACAATGCTTGATATTCTCATGAATTTCTTACACAACATATTCAGTACTTTGGCTAGAACAATTGGCCCACAGTAAAAGACTCCAATTCTTACACCTTGGTGTCTCAGGACTAATTTGGAGAAGACTTGTGCCAATTGAGCCTTGCAAAATGTGTTCTTACTGATGTTCTAGAGAAGATGTCGACTCCTCTTTTGGCATGGTGCAAAGCCTGCACCATCTTTATTAAGACATATCGAGCATCCCCTTCCTCATAAACGCTTGTCAGATAATTGTGCATTTCTATCACGGGTTTGGGATCTAGTTCTGCAACTTCATTCATGATGCTTTTAAACCATTCAAATGAGTTTTTCTCTTTTAATCCAGTTTTTCTTCCTTGTTCTATATCATCCATATGGTAAGAAGGAGGAGGGTTGTTGAAGTTGTTGGCAATGTTCTCGAGGATACTGATGAAAGGGGCAGTGCCTATACCAAGTCCAATAAGAAGTATCACTTCACATTTTTTGTAATCTTGTGCTACCGATCCATATGGACCATCAATGTATAATCTTGGTGTGATGGAAGCTTTCATGCTAGAATCTAATGTCTTTTTCATGCTTGTGGCCTCAATGTAAACATCACTCACAAATGTGGGCTAGGGGACTTGCTGCGGGTACTTCATATAAGTTGTGGCTCTAGCTTTCTTGATAAAGACTCCAAGGCCTTTCTCTGTTCACCAATTTTTGACCTTTTGATGTGCCATGCAATAGAATCTCTTGTTTCAATATGACAGTCACCTTTGGAAGGAAGGCCGAGAACCCAATTGTTCAGCAACATTCACACCTCATATCTTGGAGCACTAAAATAATGTGAATTTTTGCTCTGAATATCAGAGACATTTTCAGGCTATGCTTTCAATACAAGAAAGGTTCTTTGGGCCATTTGAGAATGACCCATATCATTAGTTTTTGAAAACAAGTTGAGATTCTCAAGACTCAAGCTGGCGGGTTTTGGAGAAAGGAGTGCAAAAATGACAATGGCGCACCAGAATTTGAGATTTCCACCTTGGCCCTTTAGGCACATTTTCAAGTGTTGTTTTCTAAACATGAAACCTTATTTGGGCCATTCAAAAATGACCCAGATGAATAATTTTGAAAAAGAACTCGACATCATGAAATTAATAGCTGGCAGGTTTTTGGAAATCTGGTGCCCAAATGCAATGGAGTAGCCAAAATTTGAAAACCCGCTTGGTAATAACTTTATCATCCCTTTACCTTTTTGCATGCTATTTTTTGCAATAGCTTTGTCTTACTAGAAAGAATGTAGAGGAGCTTCCAAATAGTGGAGATCACCACCTTTAGCAACTCATGTAAAAGAATGTAAAAGAGGTGTTTAAACTTGGTTATGCTGTGTCCTCTTAACGGTTTTTTCTTCTTCAAGATCACATTATAACTTTCAAATAGAATTCATAGACAGTCCAGATGCTAATATTTGATTGTATCAACCAAATGCATGCCAAAAACCTTAAACGGACCGAGGCTCCATATACTTGGTTGTTTAAGCAATGTTAAATTTTGCAATTCTTTGTCGCCAAATTGACCAACACATCACTGAGATTCATTTTAAAAATTTATAGTTCCTGATCATGCTCCATCATAACATCATACTTCTGTTTTAAAGATGTTTGTATGCTGAAAATTAGCATTATTACGTTCTTCAATATAGTCTATAGATCAATCAAGTATATGGAAAATACCTCTTTGAATGTCTACATCCAAAGAAAGATCCTCTCTATTGTCAATTCATTCATTAGTATAAGTAAGATCTCAATGGCTGAATGTACACATAATCATATAGAGTACGAATTGAATCATCCAAATGCTAATTTTGTCAATGTTACATTATGAAGACTTTTCCTCTAATTCCTTGCGGCATCTGAAAATCATGTCTTGAAACCATTCTTCTGCCTGAAAAAGAAACATCCATTGAAGTACAAGTCTCTACTGGATTAGGATCTACTACCTACCCAAAGAAATGAAACTCTGATAATAACCCAACCAGCTTGAAACAAGATGGCAAATGAAAATGAACCCCTCAAGACTTCCTATCCTAGGGGAGATCTAGACCTAGACACCAGACTGACTTGATGACTATATGACTCAATATTGCCAAAAAAATGGGTGACTTAAAGTCAAGCAATAGTTGGCTCCAACTTTGGAATATGTACTGCAAAGTGCATAGAGAATCCAACATCTCTGGTTAAGCAAGTGCCTTAAGCATTGTGTTACGGAGTCTAGAATGAAGATCAATGAGGAAGTGCATATAGGGAGGGCAGAGGAGAGTAGGGAAAACTGAAACAAAGCAAGAGAAAACAACAACAACAAAAACTAGGCAAGAAGAAGCTACACTAGACACACCAAAATTGGAAAGAAAAATTATTTACAAAAGGTGAGGAGACCTCACCTGTAGGACCAAAAGCAAAGAAAGACTCATACATGACCATTTACAGAAAGAGAGAAATATGAACCTTTCTGGCATAGAGGAGAATGCTTCACCCGTTGCAACAACATTGATATCTTCTGGCCAATCCTTGACTGTTGAATTTGAGTCCAAAAACTATTTGTAACATAGTAACCCATAGAACTTTGCCAAATAGCCATGCCTCATCATATACTTCTGATTGTTCAATATTTATCTGCATATTGTCTTTCACATGCTCTATCCTGTTTGGTGAAGAATATTCAAGTGATTCTAAAAGCACTGCTTGAAAACTCTCACATCCGTTTACTCCATTACCACTCTCAGCAAGGATATCATCTTTCAAATCATAATGAACATAATCAAAAAATTGAAAAGCTTTTGGAAGTGAAATAGCATCATACCAATCATAGGCTTTATCATTAACAACTTCAAATTTCAAAATGGGGCTAAAATTGAAGGATTCCTTATTTGCTACAGCATCCGTCCAAGCTGAGATATCTTCTTTATTTTCTATAGCAAGATGTTCATCTGAATTCACATTTTCAATATCTGGATTAATTATGGAAGAGTATTCCAGACTGGGAGGATTATAATCAGATTCACTATCTTCTTCATAATGCTACAATACCTCTTTATCTTTCACAATTCCTTCCTTTTCATCATCTATTATTGCTACATCTTCAGATTCAATATGATGACCACTAAGGCATAATGCAGCTAGCATGTTTGTTTTAGGATAGTTCTCCAGAAGAAAACAATTTAAAATATAATCGTCATTTAGTTCTCTTTCAATTTTGCTGATCATTTCTTCAATCATATTTTCAGATTTGACAAAACATGTTTCCACTTTTTCTTCAAGACACATAGATTCTAATATAGTATTATCACAAACCTTTGCAACTTGAAAATCAATTTCACAAAGATTTTCAATGGAATTCAACTCTTCATGTTTTTCATTAACTATCTGATTTTCCTCATCAGAGACTTCATGAAAAGGTTTACCTTTATTTTCTTCAAATCTAAAACTTTTAAAATCAGAGGTAAATGAAGGTATGAAAGGAAATTCTTTGTCAACTGTTCTTACCAATTCTTCATCATTGAGAAGGCTGTCTGAAAGTCGTGCTTCTGGGAAACCAGGCTTCTCTTGCTATTCAAAACTCAAACCATTGGTTGATATGATCTCTTCATTCTGCTTATTGATTCTATCCACTTTAGGAATGCTTTCTGCAACTTCAATGATTTCAGCATGCTGGACCAAAACTAATTCCTCTGTTTGCAATTCTGAGAGTGGTTCTAGGTTCATACTTACTACATCAGGTTCAGCATTAGGAGAACAAGTCTCATTTCCAACCTTAAATGATGGATCTAAAGGTATAACTAATGATTCCACAGGAAATACTATTGAGAAGCAAGGAATAGTAACAACCTTTTCTTCTTCTTGTGATGGTTCAGGCTGGAAATGCTTTTCATGCTGATTACTTTCTTCATGCTGATGTTTCATCCATGGTAACACTAAGGATGAAGAAAATTTAGTCTCTCTTAAAGCAGCAAATATGGGAGGAGATAAAGCATCCTTTTTACAATTCACATCAGTTCTTTTCTGTCTAAACTCCTGGAGAACATAAAATCTCTTTTCAATAAGCTTCGAAAATTCTCTAGACCGATGGTCTTGAGCTATACTCAAGTTATTTCTTGTGGCATAACTGATACTCTCTTTAAATTGAATCCAGAGTTGTTGAAGCATAGGATCCTCATCAATCACAATCTCTTTAATAGATGGCGAAATTCTCTTTTTATATTTTAAATCATTTCTCAGAGGAATCTGACCTCGATACATTTCCTGATATTATTTGCACAACAGAGCAATAGAAATCTGAATCAAATTTATGGAAAGATAATGATGTTATCTCGCTCATGAACAACCAATTTTCTAGCAAGTTCTTCAAAAATTTGTTCTAATAGGCATGATCTTTTTACAACGGAGTTGCCAATCTCTTGCAAGATAATAAAGTTTCTGAGAATGAAAGCACTGGACTCTTCAACCATAAAATATGAGAATAAAAATGGAGTTGCTAAATTCTTGTAGAGATAACAATAATACTGAGCAAGTGAAATCTAAACACTGATCTTCTTTTCCAGTCCCCATCAAAGTCACCAAAAATCTATTGGTAAACAAATTGTCCTTTTAAATGAATTCTCAAAATGCCCAAATCTGAAAGAACAATTAGATGCCAACAGTTGGATAATCTATCATGAGATTGATAGATTTCCTCTGAATTGGAAGGTAAAGCTCCCTTATGAAATGATATGCAATGAATTTGTTTTATTGCCTAAACTAACTGGGTGCATTCTTAACTCGAGAATGAAAGAGGAAAACTAAGTCAACCCTAGGCAAGATTAACTCAGGCAAAATTTAGATCCTAAACCTAGCCAACTTCGAGAACTCACACATCTTATGACTCCTCGGCATTGATGATGCAATATGAATTCAATGAATGCAAATGCAAATGCAATGTAAATGAAATTAGAACAGAAAGGTCATCTATTTTGGTTCTTGTAATAGAAATGGCTGCAAACACTTCTTATCCACAACACATTTGCTATCCAATTCTAAGGTGTAAGATAATGCCCAAAATTGATTAATGCAACTCTCTAATTGAGAATAATCAGAAAAACCCCTTTTAAACTCTCTGATTTAACAAAAGATCTATCTTTATTATGAACATAGAAAATAATGATGCTCTGATCATTATTACTTACAACTTAGTATCAAATCTATTACAAAAATGGAATAGAAAACCCCCCAAATGCAAGAAACCAAAAATATAGAAATTAAATGTGTTCCTCTCCCTGCTCCAGCTCTCTGACTGTATGTCGAAAAATGAACCTCTACTTTCAAGAAAAGAGTTTACAATAAATAGCTCTCGAAGATGACTCTTCAGTTCTTCATGACTATTCCGATTTTGTAACCGTGGCCTTTCAGTTACAAAAATTGACTTTGATAAATCCTCTACCTCTAGGTCTTCCCATATTTAAAATATTCTCTATTTTCAAGGAGGCATCTATGTGATGACTTAACACCTTCCATGTGTCCTTTATAAAAAGCCAATTCCTTCAGGATTCCTTCAGGTCGATTACTCACTCTCACTTTTAGGAGAAGATGAACATTACTTCAACATTAGTTGTGACATGGGTCAGATGGCTGCGACTTCAATGAAATGAAACAATGCTTGATATTCTTGTGAATTTCTTACACAACATATTTAGTTCTTTGGCCAGAACAATTGGCCCACAGTAAAAGGCTCCAATTCTTGCACCTCGGTGTCTCAGGACTAATTTGGAGAAGACTTGTGCCAATTGAGCCTTGCAAAATGTGTTCTTACCGATGTTCTAGAGAAGATTTCGACTCCTCTTTTGGCATGGTGCAAAGCCTACACCATTGTTATTAAGATAGATCGAGCATCCCCTTCCTCGTAAACACTTGTCAGATAATTGTGCATTTCTATCACAGGTTTGGGATCTAGTTCTGTAACTTCATTCATGATGCTTTTAAACCATTCAAATGAATTTTGCTCTTTCATTCCAGTTTTTCTTCCTTTTTCTATATCATCGATATGGTAAGTAGGAGGAGGGTTGTTGAAGTTGTTGGCAATGTTCTCGAGGATGCTGATGAAAGGGGCAGCACCTATACCAAGTCCAATAAGAAGTATCACTTCACATTTTTTTTAATCATGTGCTGTCGAACCATATGGACCATCAATGTATAATCTTGGTGTGATGGAAGCTTTCATGCTAGAATCAAATGTCTTGTTCATGCTTGTGGCCTCAATGTAAACATCACACACAAATGTGGGCTAGGGGACTTGCTGCGGGTACTTCGTATAAGTTGTGGCTTGAGCTTTCTTGATAAAGACTCCAAGGCCTTTCTCTGTTCACCAATTTTTGACGTTTTGAAGTGCCATGCAATAGCATCTCTTGTTTCAATATGATAGTCACCTTTGGAAGGAAGGCCGAGAACCCAATTGTTCAGCAACATTCACACCTCATATCTTGGAGCATTAAAATAATGTGAATTTCTGCTCTAAATATCAGAGACATTTTCGAGCTATGCTTTCAATACAATAAAGGTTCTTTGAGCCATTTGAGAATGACCCATATCATTAGTTTTTTAAAACAAGTTGATATTCTCAAGACTCAAGCTGGTGGGTTTTGGAGAAAGGAGTGCGAAAATGAAACTGGCGCACCAGAATTTGAGATTTCCACCTTGGCCCTTTAGGCACATTTTCAAGTGTTGTTTTCTAAACATGAAACCTTCTTTGGGCCATTCAAAAATGACCCAGATGAATAATTTTGAAAAAGAACTCGACATCATGAAATTACAAGTTGGCGGGCTTTTGGAAATCTGGTGCGCAAATGTAATGGAGTAGTGGAAATTTGAAAACCCACTTGGAAATAACTTTATCATTCCTTTACCTTTTTGCATGCAATTTTTTGCAATAGCTTTGTCTTACTACAAAGAACGTAGAGGAGCTTCCAAATAATGGAGATCACCATCTTTAGCAACTCATGTAAAAGAATGTAAAAAAGGTGTTTAAACTCGGTTATGCTGTGTCCTCTTTACAGTTTTTTCTTCTTCAAGATCACATTATAACTTTCAAATAGAATTCATAGACAGACCAGATGCTGATATTTGATTATATCGACCAAATGCATGCCAAAAACTTTAAACGGGTCGAGGCTCCAAATTGACCAACACATCACTGAGATTCATTTTAAAACTTTATAGTTCATGATCATGCTCCATCATAGCATCATACTTATGTTTTAAAGATGTTTTAATGCTGAAAATTGGCATTATTATGTTCTTCAATATAGTCTAGAGATCAATCAACTATATGGAAAAGACCTCTTTGAATGTCTACATCCGAAGAAAGAGCCTCTCTATTGTCAATGCTTTCATTAGTATAAGGAATATCTCAATGGCTAAATGTACACATAATCATATAGATTATGAACTGAATCATCCAAATGCTAATTTTGTCAATGTGTCATTATGAAGACTTTTCCTCTAATTCCTTGCGGCATCTGAAAATCATGTCTTGAAACCATTCTTCTACCTGAAAAAGAAACATCCATTGAAGTACAAGTCTCTGCCGGGTTAGGATCTACAACCTACTCAAAGAAATGAAACTCTAATAATAACCCAACCAGCTTGAAACAAGATGGAAAATTAAAATGAACCCGACAGAGACTTCCTATCCTAGGGGAGATCTAATCCTAGATACTAGACTGACTTGATGACTATATGACTCGATATTGGTAAAAAAATGGGTGACTTAAAGTCAAGCAACAATACGTTTATGCATTAAATCAGCTACGACATCCAAATTTGGTGCTTTGTATTGAATCATCCTTTTCTTCCTTCTCTCCAAACTTTGTTGTAACTAGGATTTTGAAATACTGGTAGATGGGCTGATTAATGGAGGAACCTATAGAACTGTAAATGATAAATCCAAGTTATGTGCATTTTCTACAACTGGTACCTCTTGAGTTACTTCTACACTTTCATGAGATAATGAGCATGTAGGAGATGTTATGGATTGAATCGTCTCATCTATGAATGATGCTATTCATCTTAGGATCTTCATCTATCATTTGTTGAATTGGTTTTAAATTTTTTCCTTGGGTTTTGATCTATTCTTCCTAGTGACCGCATTGAGTTCAATGCTAAAACTAGATCAACTAGTTTATCTAGATCTTCACCATCATGTCCCCTTGTGTGCTATGTAAAGAGCTTGAGGATGTAGGGATAGAAGACAAAATGGCTGAAACTAACATTCTTTCTTGAGAAATATTATTATTATTCGCATTGTTTCTTCCTATTGATTTAGTAGTGGTGACTTCTTTGACTTTATTCTTTAACCAAGTTTTAGTTCGTTGAATCACATAGAATGTCCTTTCCTTAAGGTCTTTCAATTTTGGTAGAGACCAATTAATATATGGCAATTCTAATAATTGTATCCTCTCAAAGAAATAAGGATCAATCAAGTCTTACCCATCCTCTGTTATGCCTATCACATCCCATCCCATTTTCTAATCAGTAATTTGGTCTATTTTAAATCTCATCCAATCCCTTTTTCTTACTTTTAAATCATTCTCACAACTCACCCAATAATCTTCCATTGTAGGGAAACGAAGATAGTTGGGTCCAAGTGACATGTTAAATTTTTAGGGTACTTCGCTGCCATGAAATGGGAAGTGACCATGGATAGAGTATAAAGTTATGTTCGCCATGGATCCCTTGATATTTTGAGCATCCGAAGAAGATAGACATCTATTATGTCTAATGCCAATTGGGAAAGGGATTGATCTTTTGTTCCTGCACTTTTTGTTTACCTGACCAATTTTCTTGCAAACTTCTGAAAGTACCAACCTGTCATCTACGAAGTGAGGCAACATGAGAGGATGATATTGAAAACCTCCAATGAGAATGTAAGTGATTTGGGGGTATTGTATGAAGAATCTACCATAAGTACTAACGAGACTAGCTGCTTCAGGAGAAATCCAAAGTTCTATATCTCCCTGTGCTCCCTGGCTGTGAGCATAGAAAAATCATCATTCACCCTATGGAAGTGTGTATTGCTCTATTTTAATTGCAGCTAGGGGTAATAATTATAAATTTGCGTGGTTAAGCTATACTCCTAATAAGGATTTAGACCAGTCCATGACTTCATAGTAGCAATTGTGTACATTAGATACGAGGACACGTAAAACCCTTGATCTGCATTGAATCTTGTTAACTGGTGATGGAGGGCATCACTAATCATTTCTCCCCAATCTATAAATTTTTTACAAAAACTTCCAATCCTAAAAATCTTCAGCCGTTTCATTTTCCACCACTCTATTGAGAAGAATTATCATATCAGAAATGTCTTCATTAATGATATTCTTGTGTAACACTTTGTGGAGCTGTGACTGTCCTCATCTGAGTTGATCAAGCCAACTTCTAGCAATGACATTGAGACATGTTTTCTTATTCTGATGGAAATATCCTTGAGCACCTTCTTTAGAGATTTCTGTGAATTCCTCTCTTATTGGCAATCTGAATGTGATGGATATAGATACTGGATCTAGCCTTGCCACACCATTACCTCCTACAGTCTTGATGTCCCTGGAATTTTGATCATATGCCTTGATACATTCTAAAACCAATTCCACACATTGAACTGCAAGTGGGTGTACTCTTGCATGAGCTAGACCACTTTCCAATGTTTAATGTGCCAAGGGTGATTTATCTTCTTTGCTCACCATTTTCTAGAAGTTTACTACTTCTATATGTCCCATCTTTGTGTCTTATATTTTGGGAAGCGTGCTTTTTAATATCGCAGTAGGCTCTTTACCTTGAAATTTATACCTCATAGTATCACTTATCAAGTACTATCCTAGCTCAAATGTGAAGTCAATAATCACTTTACTTTGTATCAAACTATGTGTTCTATTTTCTTCAGGAAATCATGAAACTTTATTAAAATATCTACTTCACTTGAAGAATCCAACATTTATCTGGAGTATTCACAAGACATTTTTCAATCCCTTATCAATACCATTTGGTTCATTTTTTCTAAACAATGCACATGTCTCATATGCAACAGAGCCATTTTGTCAAAAAATTCTATAGCTATGTTAGATGAATGTGGGTGCAGTTAGACTTGGCATTCCATCAAACAATTAGGCGCATTTGTAGTGTTGTTGTGTTCATGCCTATCGAAGCTACATATGCCTTTGTTACAAACTAATATTGCCAAGTTGGATTAATTTATTTAATCATTTGAGATGTATTTGAATTGAATCTCCAATTGGCTTTTCTGAATATAATAATAATATAAAGTTATAATCACTGTTTGAACAACTGTTTATGCATTTACATCTTTCAAATTACAAATCAAATCATTCATATGCATGGCTATGATTCCATTTGAGGAAGCAATAGATTGAGGTGGCAGTATTATACTTGGAGCTGCACGTCTATGACCAAACTTCTTGTATAAGAGTGGGAAAAGATTAATAATATCTGATCATAGATACCATTTTACTAATATCAACCTTGAATGAAACCACACACTTGTATGGTGTATGAAGAATGATGACTTCGATGATTATATGGTATTACCTTCAAATAGTTTGTCTACCTGGTCTATGCCTACAATTTGGTTAAACAATGCATATGTCTTGTTTATGGTTCCATGAAGTACCATGGTTGGAGAGGTGGAGATACAATTTACCAAACAAGTCATTCACCTTATGGTTGACCAACATTTTAAATGCCGCAAGTTTCTTAAGACAGGCCTTCAATGAAATAACACACCTATCTTGCATTGTTTTCTACTACTTGTTTCAACATGCAATAGTTTGGGAGTTCTAAAACATTTTCTCCTATCTTTTTCCTTGCAATTGGGCTGCTCATTCTTCATAAATGTGAGTTGGATGGTATTAAGTTACAGTTCGGTTGGGGTATTCCATCAAATAGTTCACATGCTTTGCTAACTTTCATTAAATTTTGTGGGTTGAAGAAATGAGGGACGACTTTTCCCAACAGATCACATGCCTTAATCTGTGTGGAATGGATGAGTAGTAGGTATCCCTGAGGTAGTATTTCAAATAGCCGGGCACCTCCTGCTATTTTCAAATGCACACATGATATTCTTTATCCTTTTTCCAATTCATTATGGTTCTATTTGAGCAATGTCGTGACCATGTATGGGAACCACATTTTCATTCCATGCTACAAGTGAGGGAGAATAAATTATTTCATGCAACTGACCAAGATATCGAGGATAATATGTTTTATTTGGACAAAATTTAAGCCGGCAGTTGTTTTTAAGTTGAAGTTTGGGTTAGGATTAGGTTAAAAAGTTGGAGTACGGGGAGAGAGAACTTTAGTATGTGGAGAGAGAAAAATTGAATGAGAAAACCTAAACCCAAATCCGTACTTCTCTCCAAAAGTTTGAGTACATTTAGAGAGAAAAGTAAGGGGAGAGAGAAAATGTTGAGGAGAGAGTGAAACTCAAATCCAAACCCAAAACCCCAAACTTCTCTCTACAAGTTGGAGTACATGGAGAGAGAAAAGTACGAGGAGAGAGAAAGTTTGGTTTAGCTGATGACTAATCGCTCTCTTTCTGATTAATTAATATAATTAATCCTCCCTCTAAAATGTCTAGGTAATAATATGAAAATCATAAATTGAGATGCGAAACATGTAGATTTTACATTATTAAAAAGGAAAAATTAATCATGGAGCAATGTAGTTTAAATGATTCATAATGTTTCCCTTTCAAAATAGTTTCCCCTATTAACAAATAAGGGGATAAAAGTTGTAAGGGGAGAACAAATAGCACCATAAAAGCTATAAGCAGAAGAATGCTGATTAAGCATTATAAGAAGAGTTAAGTTTGAAAAAATAAATCAATTTTGATATGTAATGTTTTTTAAACATTTTAGAAAATTCTAATGCATAATTCTAAACAAATTTATAAATAGCCACCACACAAAGCAAGTACAATGCATAGAACACCAGCCTCCATGAACACCATATTGTTATACAGTATCAATGGGTTCAATATTAAACTCTACCTCTTTTTCGATTAGGGTTTTCACCTTGATGGAAAAGCCTCCCCTTAATCCAAATCTCAAAAGTAGAGTTGATTCATTTTGTATGTTATAATCCACAAGAGGTCATCCATATTCCATCTCTTTTCCATTATATATCAACTGCTACTGATCTGGTGGGATACGTTCCGTGTCCTGGAAAAACACACTCAATTGTAGTACAAATTCAATACAAGTTTGAGAAAAATGCTACTAAAATTAAAGGCTCATCTTGGATAAGAGACAGGCACAGATATATTTTGGATTAAGATAAAAGTAGGTCTTAAATACACTCATAATCATATGGAAGAAGAAATTACAAAAGATCATGAGTTATTAGGTATTTAGAGCCAAAACTATGTTTATTCTAGGTGTCAAGGAAATTATAATATCAGTTGATGCAATCAAGGCACATATGGCCAAGTTGGTAGCTGCCAAGAAAAATTGATAGAATCTAAAATGTGTTAGCTCCTTTATAATTTTTCCCCTCTCTCTATCTCTCTATCTCTCCCCCTCTTTGCCTACCATTAACCCCCACCTCTTCTCATGTAATAGTTCTACATAACTAGACAACATTTTATAAAACTCAATCAAGTTATAAGAACCTATGAACATTATTGGCATAACTCAATAACCTAATTAGGTTATAGATAACCTAATCAAGTTGCTAAATAGTGTAAATTAAAAATTATATCAATTGTTATAATATTGTTTTATTGTGATGCACAAGATTCTATTGTTGTTTCATGTGTCTTTCTGCACTAACTTCTTGTATCTTTTTTTCTCTCTCCTCATTTTGTTGTGAGACTAACTTGTAGGCTTCCTTGTTGGAAAGTGTAGACCTTCATATGATGTCTATGTAATAGCTAATCTCTCTCATTACTGGTAAAGTCTTTAGATTCTCATCTTCAACTATCCCTTTATAATTCTCAATAATTTATGATACTTCATAATCTATTTTTAGTTTCTTTTCCAAGGAGTTGTGTACCTTCAATTATGAGCTCTCTTATGTTGTTACCTCTTTTATTTCTATTTGATTCAAAAATTTAGTATTTTCCTTGTTGGCGAGGATGGGAATAAATGCAAAAAAAAATGGATCTTTATTACTCTTGATTTCCTTCAAAAATTCTACTTTACCCATCACCATGACCATTGTATCTGTAAGATTTGATTCTTCATGTGAATGCCCAGTCAATGGTAGTAATTCAATTAACGTACCATCCTTTCTTATACTATATGTATTTCTTACCCTATCATGTTGAGCTCTTATATCATACTACCATGGATTTCCAAAAAGAAGGCGACAAGCATCCATGTTGACTATGTCAAAAAGTAGGCGATCCTTATATGCACTAATCTGAAATTCCATTAGAGTAATAAGATATTTCCTTCTTAATTAAATCATTTTGATTTAGTTATTAAGTCACCCATTATCTCTAGTTTTCTTAAGCCAAACTTTAGGCATATAATAATTAATTCTTTTATTAGTTATTATCATGCAACCTAGGTTTTACCTTGTTAGGGTTTTTAATCTCCTTTTATAAGGATTGATCTCTTTGTAATTTTATTCATTCACTTTTGATAGAGAAATCTCTCATCAAGAATGTTTCATCTATGGATCTAGCAATTTCTGCATCCATGGCTTTTGCTTCTCTCTTTCTGTGACAGGTTTTTGCATGTAGGTGATTCTTGCAAGCTATGGAGTTGAGATTTCATCAAATTAATTATGGTATCAAAGCTCAAAATCTTCATGCCCCTATTCAGTTTATGAGATATTTTTCTTGACTTTCAAATTTGTGTTTTTTTAATTTCAGAGGGCTTCCATTTTTGAAGTTATTTTGTATTGAGTTGGGGGGGTGTCATTTTTTTGAGTGCATTTTGAGCCCAAATGGACATCACAATTGGATTTGTACCACACAAAAACCCCTATGTCCATATAATTTTTTTCTAATTTGGACACTGTTGAAATTTGAGGCAAAAAATTTATCCCAAATTTGGGCACACTTCACGAGGCAAAAATTTATTTTTTTAATAAAAAATAAATAAATGAAAGAAAAGGTTTAAAGCCTTTTTTTTACAAAAAGAACATGATTTTTCCAAAAAAAAAAAAGTTTCAAAAGGAACTTGTATGCTTTCTTTTATTTTATTTATTTTTTTAAATCATGTGATGCTTGCATCATTGAAGGGGGCATATGTCAGCAAAGTATTGACTCATGTTAGTCCAATTCCTAAACTGGTAGGTCTAACAACCATAGGTGTGATGTCAACAATTTTGGAGCCAAAATTTGACAACGTTCAAACCATCTCTTCTTTGATTTGTTTTCTCCTAAAAAGTTGTCCGTGGTTTTTTGGCTATATCTTTGTCATGATGGTGCAGGTTATTTAAAGTTGTGATGCTATTTAGTTTCTTGTTTATGTAGTTAAAGTCAAAAGTTCTATTTTTCACTCTGGGAGACATATCTTGAGCATTTGATCCCTAATTTGAGAATTCTTTATATCATTGGAATGGTTTTTTTGAGATCTTTCTAGTGATGCTAGTTGTTTTTCCAAATTCATCTCCAGGTACATTCTATTCATTATTTTATATTTTCTTCATTCTGGTAGATATCTTGGTTGTTTCAAGTTCGTGGATCGATTCATCGTAGGTTTTACTATTTTTGTATTAGCCTTTTATCACTTTGGATTTTTGTTGACATCCTTTTGTACTATTTTTCCAAATGTACTGAGATAAAGTGCTAGTCTATTGCATTTTGGGATCTTGCACATCTTTGTGTTTTGTTGTACTTGCACTACATTATAAAGTGCTTTAGGGGTTTTTATGTTGGCCATATTCTCTGCTTTCCTTTGTCAAGTGAGTGTTCCTTCCACAACATTAGCCTTATGATGTATTGATGATACATGCTAGTATAGGTGTTTGTACCTTTTTCTCACTCTTGATGTTCTTGGTTCTTCTTTTTGTAAGAGATATTTCATTTGGTTTCAGTGTTCATGTCTTGCCTCTTAACATTATAGTGGGTTATGTTGTTTATATTGCTTTCTTGGTTTGATGGGGTGAGTTGTGTATTTAGTATTTGATCCTATGTACTAGGCAATTGTAGTAGCTAGATACCTATGCATTTTGGTGACATGGATCATTTACCATATAGACATTCTTTCTTTCATAGTTTTTGAGGCCATAAAGATACCTTCCATCTTTGATTGATCAGCTCTTCATGCTTAATCTTCTCTACCTGGTCATGTTCTATATAGTGGAGGTTCTTCATATCAGCAGTTTGCCAGTATTTGTAGCTTCATGCTTCAATGGTGTTCTTCATGATCATTTTTTGTTCCTATCTTCTAGAACATTCTTTCAATCTATTTTTGGAGTAGAAGTTTTCCCATGTGGTTTTCTCTATTTCTCCTCTTTACCAAGATTTGGTTGTACTTAGGTACCTCATTAGGCCCTTGTTGCTAGGAGCCAAATTTTATTTTATTAATAGTTTTTAGGTTTTTAGCTACTCCATAAGTTTATCTTAAGGGGGTTATTAGAGTAATAAGGTATTGCCTTCTTAATTAAATCATTTTGATTTAATTATTAGGTCACCAATTATCTCTAGTTTTCTTAAGTTAAACTTTAGGCATATAATAATTAATTATTTTATTAACTATTAATATGCAACCTAGGTTTTATCCTATTAGGGTTTTTGATCTCCTTTTATAAGGATTTATCTCTTTTTAATTTATTCATTCACTTTTGATAATAAAATATTATTTTTCTTCTCAACAAGAATGTTTCATCTATGGATATAACAATTTCAGCCTTCATAGCTTTTCCTTCTCTCTTTCTGTGATAGGTGTTTGCATGTAGGTGGTTTGTGAGAGTTGTGGGGTTGAGATTTCATCAACTTAAATAAATTCCACCCATGATTATCCTTCTACTAGGGCCTACTTGTTGGCATAAATGAGCTAGCTAATGAAGTTTTTGGAAGAAGTCTATTTGCTGATGATAAATAAAAACTACAAAATTATTGATAACATAATAATTAATTATAGTATTTTTCATTCTTGTAAAACTATTTGAAATATTATTTTGAATTTTTACCATATATTTTAGAAGGAAAAATTTATTAGTATAAGAATATGTTAAGTAATATAATAGGGGTACAACAACAAGGATCTTATCAGGTAACAATTGAAAAAAGCAATGGTAGAGAGATGATGTTTTGATTTCTTATCAAGAATATGGTAATGGATACTACTAAAGGAAATAATAATCAAGATATGGGTTAAGGTAAAGGTAAAATATTTTGTTAGAAGAAAAATTATAATAGACAATACTTATCATCAAGACCATGTCTTATCAATAAACTAGAAAACAAAGTCTTGTTCGAATAAAGAATGACTTATAAAAAATAGTGAAAGATTATAGATAAGAAATCAGTAGGTCACAAATTAAAAGATGAAGTTGGAAAATTCAAGTGTAATTGAAGGACCATGGTGATGACATGAAGATTGGGATAATATGGAAAAGGAGGATTTTTCAAGAAGAATCCATAAGATGAAAGCTACTTACATAGATGATGAAATCACAAGAACACTTTAATGATGATATTGTGATTCTTGGATCTAGGTTTAGTGTTTGTGATTGAATTATAACCACACATGGGAAAAATAGAAAAGAAGTCTAGTATCATGATGAAGAAAAGAAGGATATTGGCAAAAAGAAAAGACTATAAGTAAAACATAGGAACTAGTTGGTTAACAACAATTGTGATCACATAAGAGGATACATATTTTGATAGAGGATTAAAATTATATATTATTGCATCCAGGAACTATAATGCATTTGATACAAAAGGGTTAGGTCAAACTATTGATAATTTTTAGTTGGTACTTTTTAGCCATTATGACAATAAGATTCCTAATTGGGTGACCCTCACAAGTCTATTGTAAATCCTTCAGCAAGGTGGAATTTTTAGAGTAGAGAGTATCAATCCCCAAATTAGTTTATTCCTAATAGGGTAAATACTTAAAAATGTTTCTAGGAAAATCCCTTAGCTAGATAGCATTTCACAATTCTTTCGTAACCATTGGCTAGCAAAGCTCTTAAAAGAGAGTATTCTAGAAGAGTACAACATTTGTGGGCATCGATCTCACACCATGGTTTTCAACCAAATCATATTTCCATGAGATATATACTTGAGTTATGTTTTTGTTATTATTTTGTTAAGTTGCATGGATGTTTAATGTTTCAGTAACTAATATTACATTTATAGGAATACTAAAGTTGTAATCAATAAATTTGATAAGGAATTTTGGTACTGTGATTTATTATTAAATTTGGTGATTATGGATTGAACCTCCTATCTTAGTAATCTTTCCTATATCTACACTGCTTTCCTTTGTTGAGGCATGAAGTTTTGTAAGGGTGGGGATGAGGTACTCTCCTCAACTTTAACTTTTCAACCATCTCAAGATACACAAAATTATCTATTGATCCTAAATCAATCAATGGCTTGCATATATTTTCCACTTGATTTTTCTTTTTTTTCTAAAGAGATATTTTCTCATAGGTGGTTCTTCCTCTAAAAGTGCCCCACTCATCATGAGGGCCTTTCTCTTCTTAGGATATCTACAAGAATTTGGATTGTCATATTCTTGTGCTAAGTGGGCTCTTTTCACTCCAAAGGAACATGCCCCTACCTACTCTAGGCATTTATGAGCCATATATTTCTCTTTATTATAAATGTAAAACTTTATTGGTCCATTAAACCTCCCTAAATATATACCTCTAAAACTAGGTCTTCTTCCTCTAAAGCTCCCTCTATTATTCTCAGTCCTTGAATGAAATTCCACCAAGTGAGTGTATCTCCTTTCATCCTTGACTTTACTATCTTGATATTATATGCTTCTCAGATATTCTTACTACCAAAGTAGCCTTGCATAGCCTCAATCCATTCTAAGACTGATTCTGCTTTGATCTTGCCATTGAAAATTAACAACTTCAATTATTTATCTCCTAAAGCTTAGAGTTCTTTAATGAAAGGTTTCTCTTGTTAAGGTACCTTGTCTTCTCCATCTTCAAGGACTTCTTCATCATCTTCCTCTTCTAAATCACCATCTTTTCTTCTTCTTAATTATCAACTATGCTCTCCACGTAGTCCAACATACATCACAACTATTGTAATATTTTTGTCAATGTTTTATTTTCTTCCTCTTGTTCCTCTACCTTCTTAGAAATATTTTCATTGATAACTATTCTATTTTATCCAACTACAAACTCACTATTTAAAATGAAACAATTATCCTTTCCACAAAGGAATATGCCTAATGCTCTAATACCCTAATTTCATGGAGAGTTAACTTTGGAAAACATAGCAAGGATTAGCACTAAACTAAGCTACACTAGAAATCTCATACATCATTGAAGTTCCATTTTTGACAAACCGATTTGTTGATTTTCAACCTACCTCCCTCTATACTTTCATTCCTAAGATTCTATCCACTGATCAAGCTAGTGAAAAATGGAGTCCAACTTCACAATCCCTTACCCCATTTAATTTGGCACCTTGAAAGTGCATGGATAACATTTATTTGTGTTGAATACAAAGATTTACTTATGGGTTAAACACCCACTACCTCTAAAGCCATGATTCCACTTAGTAGATTAAAATTCTAGTAGCCCTATGAATGCTATTTTTCCTATTTTTTCCCAAATAACATGAAAGGATTCATATATTAAAATAGGGACTTAGATAGCCTTCATAGGATTATAAAAGAACCCTAAGTTTTGATTTTGTAATAGGTAGACTCCTACCTCTAATTCCAATAATGTAGAAGATGTATTAACACCAATTAGGCCTCTCTTTGTAAAGTAACACCCTAGTATTAATCAACCCTAGACTCCTTATAAATTGGATCTATTAGAGGACCTCAAAACATGCCCAGATCAAGAATGTAAACTTCTAGCTCCATGCTCAACTCAATATATTGAAGTTTCTAGCTATGTTCATTAGACGAACACATGGTTATGTCCACCCAAGGCATCAAAATACTTCTAATTTCTTGCACCCCAAACTAGGAGACTTACATAATCCCAAAGACCATGACTCTAACTTGAATCCCTCAATGATTGTGGAAGTCCAACCATGGAAACTCAAATTAGATTTTTGTCTATTCAAAACCCTCACTATGGGCTTTACACAGACCTAATGACAAAAAATCTTGATTTCTCACTCCTACAACAATTTCAAGAGCTCAGGAAAAATAAATATGAAGGCCAATAGACTATTCTACCACATGCGATCAATTTCTACCCTCTACCAATACATGCAAGGTCATATATATCTTTACAACAACTAAAATACAAGGAGAAACATAATTTTCTTTCATTCTTGTTCTCTCCCAATCCTTCAACATGATTGAAACATCACTTGAATTGAAGGATCTCTCCTTCTCAACCCTTAAAAAAGGAATGTAATTTTTTATTATCAATAGTTATAGTTGAATGAATTCTTTCGAAAGAATACAATAACATTTTACATAAAATCTTTCAAAGTCGCTCATTTTGTAATGATGCAACCTAGGTAAGTTTTTAAACTTTTTCCACGTGTCTAATTGAAGCCTTCTTTTATTTTCTTCTTTCCCCATGACACAACACACTCCAAAACACTTAATAAATGAAATTTAACCAAAATTATTGCAAGACTATGTCCTAGGGAACTAGGTACACTAAATGAGCTTATAAGACTACCACATTAGTTGTGCTACCACAAGTTAGGACTTTATTACAAAAAAAAATTATGCAAAATTGAGTTTCTCCTATTAAAAGGTTATCATATTTCATGTCATTCACCATATCCTTGTTGTCTACTCCTATAGCATATGCCTTGTTGTATGTTCCTACAACATATTTCCTCCATAAAATTTTCATCTTTCCTTTTGTGTGACCCCCCAACCATTATGTGTCTTTAATCAATTGGCTTTTAGTCACAAAACTACCCCTACAATATTTATTTCAATTAATAGAGCTTTCATTTGTCATGTTCATAATAAATCCCCCTAAGACACAACAACCATGCCTTCTTTAGAAGAGAGGGGTTAAAATGGGCCTCTAAATTTTGTAGTTGGGGAAACATGTAAATTATTTGATAAAATAAATGTTGTCTAAATTGAGATCATTCATGTTTCCCTTGTGGATGTTTTTCTTACCAAAATTCTATCCTAACCCGTTTCTCATGTGAATTCTACAACCTCATTTAGAGGGAAAAATAGCTTTGTAAATCTTTTGTTCATTTCCTTTGCTACCTTTAATTTTAGCACATGAAGTCAATCTCTGTTTAATTGGAAATATTCTATACCATGTTTCTAAAAGCCTCAACATTTATCCTTTACCCACTATTTGTAAGATTTTGTCTAGCTTTAAGCTACCTAACAAGTAGATCTAGTTGATAGAAAAAATAGAGCTATTTATAATGAAGAACAAAATTTCATATTCAATGTAACACACCTTGTACAAGAAACATTAAGCATGCTCTATATAAATGAAAACCATCCACTGATAATAAAGCATTCAAAATACACGCATGAAAAACTTCACTTGAACAAATGGTTAAGATCATAAAAAATTATTAAGTTAGTGATTTATTATATCTCACTAGTCATGTGTAAATTATGATCAAAACAAAAGGTGATCAAAGCATTACAACTATTAACACTAACACCCCTTAATTCTAATTAGGGAGAAAATAATATAATGAAGAAAGGAGGAAAGAGGGAAAACTCAATGGAAATAAAACTCTCCCTCAAAATCTAGAGAGAGAATATTTTGTGACATGAAAAATTGTGAACACATATCAAATCATAACCACAAAAGTGTTGAATGAAGAACATCCTTTGAAACCATAATGAAGATCAAGATTAATGTGCATAAGTGCCCCCAATGACACTACTCAAACAATGAACAGATGGAAAGCGAAGGTAAAAGACCTATCAATCGGATATAAATAAGACAATAACCTGCATATCTCCCCTAAAAAATGGATAGATGAGAAAAAGGTAAAAATGTTAGTAAATGATGTAGATGACACATAAATCAGTATGAGTGACCCAAACAACACTACTCAACTATTGTAAGAATAAAATGCTTCTTGAAAATATAGGTGTCAATTGCATGTAAAATCGATCAACCATGAAACAAAAGAAGCATTTGCACAAAGAGACATGACAAGTAGAGCATGACCTTGGCCTTTTTCTAACATAGAATTGGGTCCAACCTCTAATGCCATCACTTTTTGATGGAAGCCTCTACTAGTGAGCTTAAGCAAAATTGGTGACTTCCTTCTAACATAATAGCATGGTATAAAAGAGAAAATGTTGAAAACTCCATTATTTTAGGCTCTAATATATGTACCTCCAAAGAAAATTTCACATTTCTTTTCCTAACAGTCTTAGCTTTAATACCATATTAAATTTTTTTAAGCAACTTTAAGCTACATTACAAGTAGATCTAGTTGATAAAAAAACTAAAGCTGTTCACAATAAAATAAAATAAAATTTCATATTCAATTTATTGCACCTTATACACGAAGCATTAAGCATGCTTTATATAAATCAAAGCACCCGCCGCTAACAAAGCATGCAAAATTGGTCAAGACCAAATAAATGGTGAAATCGGTGATCTCCTGATCAGCTGTAACTAATTGAGTCATCTATAGATTACGATCAGAACAGAAGATGATCAAAACATTAGAATTGACACTACTGTCTTCTCTTATCAAATAATATGCCCTTCTTCCACCCTTTGTTCTCCATATTAGTAGTCTCCGACGGCTGCCACAGCCGACGTCTCGATCTCTCCTCTATTTCCATTATAACCAATTTGTGAAAAAGTTTCCCTAATTCTGTTGTATTAAGCTTCTAAGTTAAGTTTATTTCAAGTTCCTTATATTGTGTTTGAGACTGATATATGCTACTTCAAAGGCAACAATCTTGGGAATGTTGCTAAGCCGATTGACGAGGTTCCGAGGTCAGTTTAGGTTCTACATAATAAGTCATCTTATTTTAGGAACGGGAAACTATTTGAGGTAAAATCACAGTTTTATATAGTTCCAACTTATTTATCATCCGTAAAAAAGACTCTCATTTGCCAAAATAAAATCTATAATACTACTTACAAAATAACACTGTATTTCAACATGCCCGTGTCATTAGTTTCCACAATCGTCGATCGACTAAATGTGAGAAATAGCAAATAGTTGAGAGCTTAACTTATACTAAAGCCCTGCCTAATAATTTGTAATATTGTACTCTACACTACAGTTTTACGATAAACCCCCATATGAGGTTTTCGCAACAATGAAATCCGGATAGAGATAATGGTTTTTGCTTATTAATAATCGATCGAGCTGGCTGAAGTTGCAAGATGCGAACCACATCTCTTATTTACTCATCGTATACTAAACATTAGCTACAGCTGCATCAGCTGCAAGATGCAGATCAAATCATTTTTTTTCTTTAAGATAAAATTTAACATTAAAATCTGAAATCAATTTTTTAAAAATTACGGATAAATTTCTAACTTTAGAGCCAAACTATGGTAGATGTCTAGAGTTATATCTCATACACGATGCATTTACTTCTTAAGAATATTTCGGAGCTGAGAAGTACTAGACACAAAGACGATTACGATCAGACAGAGTTGATCTTCCTTATGGGAAAGATTTGGATTTCTCCGAAGAACCCAAACACCATTAAAATAATAATAATAACAATCCAATTCTTTCTAATTTCGTCCACATTTAAAACTAATATAACAAAGAAATTTAAAAAAAATAAAATAACAAGGGTAATCTGTATCGACGAAACAACATAATATTAATATACTTCTCATATTCTTATTCCGGCAGCCAAATGGACGCTAAGGTGAATACAGAGAAACTCAAGACTTAAACCGGAGTGGCTCTTGAGACAGCCAGATATATAAGCAAATCTTACCTAACAAAATATTACCAACAACAGAATAGCTGAATATAACTGAACCGGAGATAACACAAAATTGGGATTGGATACTCATAGTAGAAAGCGCAGTGATAAAAGAAACTATAATGTAACGAGAGGAAGGGGCTATTATTCCATGTCATTCTCCAAGGTGAAAGCCATCTCATCTTGCATGTCAACTCCTCGCTATGGATCAGAGTTTGCAGAATCCCTTTTGATGGTCCAAAAGTGTGAGAATGGAGGAAACCCTGGAGCGAACTCGGTCGACCATTTCATCACCCAATACCACGAAATGCTTACCGATCACAGAATCTCGTCACCAATGAGGCATTTGATAGTTTGGCTGTAGTGGGGGAACTGCGTTATATTGAACATTTGCCCCAGCTGGTCTTCCGAAATATGGCCATTGGAGGGCAGCTCCCACTCGAGGACTGGCAGTGGAAGGCGATAATTTCTCGGGAGATATTGTCTCTGGGCTTTGCTGAGAACGTAGGGTGTATTGAACTCCCCTTCTTCATCATCAGAGGGATAATCGTGATGGTCCATGCCGAATCTCTCCAAACAATGAGAATAACAGCAAATTAGAAGCCCTAAATAGCAGCTGAATAACAAGGAATGTGAGGAACAAAACCTTGCATATGGTATTTGAAGGCACAAAAAGCTTCCGAACCCTAGAGCATCATTACTTCGCACATTTGTAGCGCATCGCCCGGCAAATATTTTTTGATGAATAGTCCTTTTCAATTAATAAAATTTACTAAGATTACAATTCACAAAAAAGGGTTAGGGGATACAGGATCACCCCGCGAATGAGTTCAATTGGCCGAAGCTAGAGTAAACAACATGGCCACAACCAAGAACTATAAACTATTCATAAAAAAAAAACATTCTCATGCTGCCAAGGCAGTACCAGCAGTGGGAGGAGGATCATCTTTATCTAAAAATCCCCACGTATCAGTGGGATTGTGAGGCGGACTAGGAATAGTCCAGCCATCAACAACATCTGCAGGATCTAGGGTAGTTGCAGTCTCCGCATCCTTCTTGTCTGACCGCGAAGGAGAAATTGCCAGGGCCAGCTGGAGAAACTTGCCAGCGTGCGCCCGTCCAGGGGGAGGAGCTGGAGACCAGCTAGAAGCCCGCCCAAGGGGGGAGTCGGGGACAAGCCAGAACCACCACATGGTGGGGAAGCGGAGCGGCACCTCCAACCACCATGACCACTACTGGGAGAGTGGTGGCGGGGACCTTGGGAGTGCGGTGTGTGCAAATGGCGACCAGAGGACTGGCGTCTGGAACGGCAACCACGAGACGAGGAGGCATCAGTCGCAGCATCTGGAGGCACTCTGGCAATGGTACAAGGAGCATTGCCCCAGTGGTTTAACAATTCCTGTAAGTGGGCAACCTCTAGGGCAACTTTATTAGCTTGCACCTGTATCTGCATAATGACATTGTTACAAATGCATGCCTTATTGTACATTGCAATGTTAACATCCAAAAAATTGTGAGTGAATAAAACTGCATTCCTATCTTTCCATAGAGAAAACAAAATTTCCATCCTGAAGGTATGCCAAATCTAGGAAAACTTTCGAGGAAATCTGGGGGAATCACCTAGCAGGATCATGTGCCATGAAAAAGGTTCGGGCCTGAAAAGCTTAAAAAAATCATGAATCCAGTGCCAATAATTCTAAGCACACTTGCAAAACCAAAAAATATGCAAAAAGGACTCAGGTTGGCCATAGAAGGGGCATCTGGGATCAGGAACCCCAATGTGCTTGAGCCGAGGCCCCAGGGGAAGACCTTGGAAAGCAAGGCACCAAGCAAAGTGAGAAATCTTGGGTTCTGTAATGGCACTCCAAATGGTGTCGAACTGTTTTCTCCATTGAGAAAGCGAAGAATGCAAATGCCACCATTGATTAAGCGTGTCCACCATTGGAAGGTGGGCTGAAAGCCATCTGTATCCCATATTGGGCTTATAATTGGTAAATGGAGTGGCAAGAAACCACTTCCAATCATACCACCAAGGTCGAACAGACTGAATCCCCACTTTATGAAGTAAGTGCACAGGGATGGAAGACAACAGAAGCTCATAAGTTTGGCGATCAACACGTACAAGGCGGTATTAAACTTGCATATCCTCCCAAGACCTAAAATCCATGGTGACTCTTGAAAAAATGTTCTTGGTAGTGCGAATGCCACGTTTATAGAAACACAGAGCACTGGCACCTTGAGTCTTGGCAAGAGGAATACCCTAGAAAGAAAACAGGGGAGACCACCAAATGTTCTGCTGATTTAAGGACAATCCATTGCGAAACTCATCACCAGCCCAACGAAGCCAAGGTTTAATAGCTTCCCAGGCTTTCTAGATGCTCTTTATAATGAAAGAGCCCTGTATGACCATTGGTTCACACATAGTGAGAAGGGTCTGAATACCAATTCCCTTCCACGTCGATCTGTTAGCAGGGAAGCCGGAAGAGATGCAATGCCTGAAAAGAATTTTCCAGGCTTCATCTCCAAAAATAGCTCTGATAATCCATTTGGCACAGAGGGAAAGGCCCTGATTTCGAGTGGAAAGCAGGCCGAGACCCCTAGATTCCTTTGGGAGACAACTGAAATCCCAAGCAACTCTGTGAAAACCATGATGGTCAGAACCAGAGGCCCAAAGAAAATCTCTGAGCAAACGTTCTAATTTGAGATAGGAAGCTTTCGAGGGAGCCCAACAAGAAGAATAAAACACATGGGTGGCAGCCAAAATCTTAGAACAAATTTGAAATTTACCAGCAAGAGAAAGCAGCTTAGTGATCCAATAATCAAGCTTTTTGGTAATCTTTGTAAGCATAGCATTCCAAAGTTCCACAGGGGAAGCCTGGAAAGCAAAGGGAATGCCAAGAAAGTGGAAAATTTCTGCATAAGTAACCCATTTCCATTGGAATTGGCTAAGCCAAGGTGGAGCTAGCAAAAAAGATTGTCGATAACAGAGCGTTTTATGCCATTGAATGGCAGAGCCAGAGGCTTGACAAAAAGTGTCAAGACAATTTAAAGCATTTTTGATATTTTCTTCATCTTCAAGAAGAGTAAGAAAAGAATCATTAGCAAAATGACCATTGACTAACTAGGAGGAAGAATCAGGCAAGGAAATGCCACAGACCAACCCTGAAGACACAGAGTGAGCAAGTAAATAACTAAAACCTTCAGCAGTAAGGACATAAAGTGCTGGAGCTAACAGATAACCTTGTCTGATGGAGCGAAAAAGTCCAAAAGCTTCAGATTGCGAATTATTGATGGTGATGCAAGCATTAGTGTCACCAAAGAGCATCTCCATGGACTAAAGGAAATTGGGACCAAAACCTAGAGCCTGGAGCATAGCCAAAATGAAAGGCCATTCAATGCAATCATAGGCTTTAGAAAAATCTATCTCTAAAAAGATAGCCTGCTGCTTGGACTAACGGGCCCATTCCATACCTTACCAGACAACAATGATGTTGTCAAGAATATACCTGGATTTGATGAAGCCAGTTTGTTTAGGCCGCACAATTAGAGGAAGCATATGACAGATTTTGAGAGAGAGCGCCTTAGCAATGATCTTATAAGACACATTCATGAGGGTGATGGGCCTCCAATTGCAGATGTCCTCAGGATCACCAACTTTAGGTATGAATTTAATATTGCCTTTATTTATGATCACTCCTAAGCTTTTAGAATGGTATGCTTCAAGATAGACTTTGTGTAGATCAGGACCAATTTTCTCCCAAAGATGTTTGTAAAATTCACAGGGAAATCCATCACACCTAGGGGATTTGTCATCCACCATGGAGTAAACTACCCCTTTAAGGTCTCGGAGGGAAAGAAGTTGCTCACGAAATGCGCATTGCTCAACCGCGAGGTAGTTTGGAGTAACAGTAATACACTTTCTAACAGCCTCCTCCTGAGCAACCGAATGGCCATATGAAGCAAAAACGTTCTCATAGTGAAGAACAAAAGCTTGCAGGATGTCTGGTAGACTGGAAAGAACATCAGTTCCCTGTTTTATCTTTTTAATCCCAATATTGGTATGACAGGCTCAGAGAGCCTAGAAGAACTCCTTCAAGGCTTTGTTGCAAACCTCCAACCAGTGGAGATAGGCTTTGATTTGAGCTCCTCGGGCAGCATAGTTATCAAAAATTTACTTTTCATTGCAAAGCTTGGCAAACTGAAGTTGAAGATCCACATCAAAGGGGTTGAAGGTGATCACTTCAGAGGCTTTTTTGAGGGCAAGGGTGTTGGCTTCATAAGATCATTTTTTGAAAATTGCCATCTGATGCCTGTAGAGGCGCAAAAAATGAGTCATTCTGGTAATGGCATCATTCCACCATTGAATCCAACCTCGATGGGAATGTGGACATGGTTCCAAATTCTAGACACATTGTATGTGGGAGATGGTGGAGGCATGCAATAGCACAGACGTGTTGAGGAAGAATTGAGACTTAACCACTTTGGGGACAACTGTTTGCTAGGAAATGCCAAAATAAATGGGATAGTGGTCTGACAATGTCACATCTGTTAGGGGAATGACAGGTAGATCACGATCTTCAAAAAAATAAAAAAAAGATTGCACCAAGATCATGGCACGATCAAGACGTTTCAATATGCAATCAAGACCAACTTGAAAATTGGACCAAGTGTGCCAAGCCCTGTTATCATGATGGCAGCTAGTATTGGGATCAAAGAGGCCCAATTTATGATGCATGTAAAACCAGGCTTCTCTTTCCCCAACTGTCCACTGGAAAGGCAGAATGCCATCTTTGTCAGAGGCCACTTCAACCATATTGAAGTCCCCACATAGGACCCAAGTAGCTGGCGGCAGGTTGTCAGCAAGCCAAACCCACATTTGCGCCCTTCCCATGAAATCATTGGAGGCATAAACATTAATGACTCCAAAAGAATGATTGTTGATGGAAAGAAAAAGCCAAATAATATGGTGTGTGGGGCCAGAACCATGCGAAATAATAGCAGAATGAAGGCGAGGTGACAGGAGAGTAACTACACCACCTCGGCCAGCTTCATGCTGAGAAGAAAACATGACGCTATCCTGCCAAATGACACGGCATGTAGTAGAAAGCATGAAACCAGAAATCTTAACTTCTTGCAGGCAAACAAAATCTAAATTCCCAAGTCTATGATGGGTATCCCAGACATAGAATTTTCTGGGGAGGTCTGTAAGACCTCAAACATTCCAAGAGAGGAAGTTCATGAAAACTCTTCCATATCATTCTTGTCCTTGAGAGAGGAGTAACTATTCTACAAAAAGGTAGAAACCATATGCTTGCCCGAAAAATATTGAACATGCAATAACCTACAATTAAATGAAAACGTGTAGCATCATTTTGGTCCCTGACATGACAATTTTTTACAATTAATAGGTAAATTAAAAATTAATGTAGAACTATATTATAAATATTCTAAATGACTGCTAAACATAGCTACTTTGAGGGCAGGTCGCATGTGGCAGTGGGCAGGGAAGAATGAGAGTGGAAAAGTTGGTAAGCATTAAAACCGCTTCAGAGGTCATTATGAAATGACAGCGGAATGAAGTGAATGATTCTTTCAACTAGGAACAATAGGGAAATGATTCAATAGTTAGGTCTAATTTTGCACATCTATAGTTCTGAATGTATATGTAGAAACTTCTTTATTTTTTAGGTGAATCTGGGTAGGTGAGCTTAAAGCTAACATTTCAACTTTTTAACATTTACAAAATTCATTGTAGAACTCATAGAGTGTGAGGTGGTCTAAACGTGTTATTTAAAAACGTTTGTCCCCAGTAGCTGTAGATAAGAAAACTAAAAATTGAAAAAAAGCTAACTGTTATATCAATAAGCATAACACAAATTGGCCTAGGGTGAATCTGGTCCAACCTGTAGATAACAAAGATGTGAAACCTTGGTTTTCACTAGTTTGTTCTAAAATATAGTATTAATTATTTATAATCATTATGGTCACTAATATCATCTTGACTCTTCTTTGTTACATTTGCTTCTTTTCAAAAACAATTGAAACAAATAGTTTATTTTATAGGAAAAATAATCTAATATGAATCCTTTCTTATATGAACAAGAGATTAAAATTATAACAAGAGACACAATGAGTTATAGTTCTTGCCAATTGCTAGAGAGGAAATAAAAAGAGTAGAAAGATATGTAATAGATGAACATTGAAAAATAAAGAGAGGAAAATATGAGTAAGAAATAAATGTAAAGATTAAGAGAGAAATAAGAAGTGATTTATAGAAGCATGAAGGGATTTATAAATTAAAAGTATGAAGCTTTAAAAATCTATAAACGTTTGTATCATTTTAAAAAATATTTGGAGAATGAATACAACTTTTCAATTATTTTCTATACTTTTATTAAGTAGTGACTTTTGGTTTTATCTAAAATGGTTCTATTTTTACATAACCAACATAAAATAATTCTTCAAATCATAGATTCTAAAAACTTGATGACATTTGTGGAGTCTTCTCACCACTTAAACATAAGTACAAACACATACATATATGCCTAGGAATAAGAGCGTCTAGATAATTGAGAGTAATATTTATTTCATCAAAATTATATGAATATAATGACAATTGTATAATTAGCTTTGACTTTTAGGATATATATGAACTATACTTAAAATAATGATATTTTTTTTTTGTAATAAATAATGTACCTATTAATAAATAATTAATATATAATTTTTTTCTTATATCTACTATATACATAAATTTAATATACTTATAGATATAATTTTATTATATATAATTATATATTCACATCGACCCAAATTAAATAGTGTCTAAACTTAATATAATATAAAGTATTATTAAATCATTTTAGATAAATATGTTAAATGTCAACTATTTTCTTTTTAAATATGATTATGGAATAAGTCCTTTGAAAAATAATATGAAAATAAGTGTTAGGTAATGGCTTTATTTGCCCTAAGTTATAATAGTTAATTAAGTAGAATAGTAAAATTTAAAAATAATTTTATTTAATATAATTTTATTATATTTGAATATTTGATTAATGTTTTAACATTCTCGATATACTTTGACATAAAGAATTATAATTTTCAATTTAGATAAATTTAAAAATTATCTTGTACTTCAAATATTTGAAAATTAATATTTTTAAATAAAAAATATTTGTAATTAATATTAATTTTTAATTTATCATTTATAAGTGATACCCAAAGAATGGAACTACAAAAAAATAGATAAAAAGATTGAAAAATCATGATGTTCATACAAACAAGTATGGAATTAATTTTTAAAAGAACTAGAAATGTAAGTTCATCTAAACAAGCTAGAATTTTTTTTTTTTCTAATATTATAAATTGTGGGATCAAAAAGGTACATCAAAAAGGAGGGAGGTAGAGCCTCAACCAACAAATTGAAAAACAACAAAAGAAATAGTCCACCAAGAGGGACTGCTATCTGAAATACAAATACATCAGAGTAATACAAAGAGAAAGGTGAGCTAGAGTCATAGCAAATGGAAAGCTACGGTATAGCATCTTCAAACTTATTGATCCGGGATGTCCAACCGAGGGGTCCCTCCATCCATATGGCTTTTTTCTGATTTAGCAGCTAGTGAAAGACGTGGAGATTATCCGCAGAGGGGTTCTTGCTGTTCTTGATCTCTTGCATGAGTTTGGCAAGAGCTTCATCAAATGCCATTATACTGGCCAGCTCGTAACCATTCTGCGTCTCGCAAATAAACATGGTAGCCCGACCATCCCTCAGAAATCTAAGAAACTTCCTTTTTTCCATATTCAACATGCAGCAAACATGTGAAGCAATTTTAAAATGAATTAGATTTCTATGAAATCTAGTAAGAGATCTAGTAAAACCTTGGAACTTAGCATCATTTCTAAATTTCCATATATGCCAAAGGATGAGCGATGAGAGAATCTGCCAGAAAAAATTAGCATCTTTTCTAAGGCCCTCAATAAAACCAAAAATAATATCCAAAGTGTAAACATAATGAGTGACGCATATACCAAACATGAGCCAGATTTCTCTAGCAAAAGAGCAATCAAAAAATATATGTCTCATAGTCTTAGGAACTCTATAGATAGAACAAATATCAAGATTAGCATGCTAGTTTCTTGTGGGGAGTCTGTCCAATAGGAGCTGCCACTTAAAACATTGAATTTTAGGCTGAATAGGAGCTTTCCAGAGTTTATCAAAAAAATTATGCCAGTCTGAAGAGGTAAAGGAGTAGTACCAAATGCCATTAAGATGGTGGAAAATAGAGCTATCATGATTAAGAAATCTGTAAATATGTTTAGCTTTGACAGAGGTGAGGAGAGTACCATCTTGCCATCTAAAGGAGAGAAATTGGTGAGAATCCACATTAGTATTATGGGGAAGATTAAGCTGAGAACAAGCAATTTTGATAAGATTGTAAGTACGCTTATGAGAAGCAGGAAGATCATATTGATTGGCAAGGACATCCTAGCTGATGAGCTGATTGTGCTCAAGGATGTCCATGATATATTCAACACCTTTGTTGGCCCAAAATCTAGCCGAACAACCTTTGGTCAAAGCAAGAGGTTTGCCCTGATGGAGAAGATTCCACCATAATGATTGCTCACCATGAAGAGTATAGTGGTAGTCAAAGGCTAAGTTATCAATATGGTGGCGAATGTTCTCCCATGCTTTCCAAATGGAATGAAAAACCCAAGATCCCTGCACAGAAACATGGAATTTGCCAAAAATCAGATCACTGAGGGGCAGATGTTTCCACGATTTAGCAAGTTTAGGCACACCATTTTGAATGTTACTTCTGACAAGCACTTTCCAGGGCTCATTACCAACAAGGGATTGAAGGATCCATTTAGAGGCAAGAGCCATTCGCTGAAGTTTGAGATCTTTCAAACCAATCCCACCAAGACCTTTCTCCAGATGGCACTAAGCCCACTTAACAGAATGGCCTTTCTTAGTACCTTTTCCATCCGACCAAAGAAAATGTTTGATGGCCTTCTAAATTTCCAAAATCTAATAGTTACTAAACATCCAAACAGAAGAGTAGTAGATGCTATAGGAGGAGAGAATCTTCTGGCAAACCTAAACTCTCCCAGCAAGGGAGAGGAGCCTATGATTCCATTTATTAAGTTTTCTGAAAATTTTTGCTTTTATCCATAATCACATATCCTTAAGGGAAGGTCTCACAAAAAAGGGGATACCAAGATACCTAACAATCTTGTTAGGTCCTCCCCAAGAATAACCAAATTGAGAAAGCCAGTCTGGAGGAAGATCATTCCATCCTAACAAAATGGATTTAGAGCTGGAGATACGAGCTCCAGAAGCTTTACCAAACATATCAAGTTTATTGCAAAGGAAAATGAAGTTATCTAGGGTCAGCTCCAAGAATAGAGAGGTGTCATCAGAAAATTGAATATTAAGAAGCTCAAAGTCATTAGGAAGAGTGATACCACGCACCTTAGGGGAAATGGTGTCATCTTTGAGGATATAATAAAGAGCATCAAAAGAAATAACAAATAGAGCAGGGGCAAGTGGGCACCCCTGCCGAATGGACCGAGACAGAGAAATAGGATTAGATAGGATACCATTAACATCAATCATGGCAGGAGCATCTTTTAGAAGAATTTGAATATATTTACAAAAAATATTAGGGAATCCAAAAGCTTTTAAAAACACGAAGATGAAGTCCCATTCAACTCTATCATAGGCCTTCTCGAAGTCAAGAAGAAGCATAGCAGCCTCCTGATGTGAAGTATTGGCCCATTCCATGGCTTCCCAGCTAGTAAGGAGATTCTCAAGGATGAATCTACCTTTAATGAATCAAGTCTGAGTGGAGCAGATAAACTTGGGGAGAATAGTGTCTAACCGAGAAGCCAAAACTTTCACAAGAATTTTATAAGAAACATTAAGTAAAGTGATAGGGCACCAATTTTTAATCAAAGCTCTGTCTCCCTCTTTAGGGATGAGTTTTATGATACCAGTGTTAATAGCAGTCCCCAGGACTGCCATGCGAGAAGGCCTCAAAGTATAAATCATAGAGGTCTTTAGAGATCCAATCAATGTTGGCTTTGTAAAATTCAGCAGGAATGCCATCCGAACCCGGAGCTTTGTTATCTTTTAGCTTTCAGATGGCATCAACAATTTCTTGCTGGGAAACAAGCCTTTGGAGGGAAGAAATATCATCCTCCGCAAGCTTCTTTAGAATAAGCTTAGAACATCTAAGTCTCCTTAATCTAGAATTATCATCATCTTGAGAAGTAAATAGGTTCCTATAAAATTTTTCAAAGGCCAAAGAAATATCCTGGCCTGTAAGAAACTAAGGAAAATATATATCAAGGTACATCTAAGGATAAGATATCCAAATTACAAGCCCTTATAAGAAGTTTGAAAATTTATAAATATGAGAATTAAATTCAGGAGATTTAATATTTTAGATTATGTTATGAATATTTCCAGTGAAATAAGACTACATGGTGAAGAATTAGCTAATAAAAAGGTTATAGAAGAGATCTTAAGGAGTTCATCAAGAAAGCTTGTTATTGTTGTGGTTACGATTGGGGAAACTGAAGACCCATCAATTTTATCCTTAGCTGATTCATTTGAACCATAAATTGCACATGAATCCAAGGTAAATTATAATGATGTAAATTTGGAGAATTCTTTTAAGAAATTTTTTTATTTTGGTAGAGATGGAGGAAGAAGAAATTTTGAATTCAAAGGAAGAGGAAGAGGAAGAGGAAGAGGAAGAAACAACTATCAAAGAGCAGAAAGAAAAAGTCAAGAAAGTTGAAATTCAAGAGGACATAATAAAAACCAAGCATAAAAAAGGTATGAATAGTAAAATGTTCAATGTTATTATTAAATTATGTTTGAACATTTTGCAAATGAGTATAGAAAGAAATAATAAGATATAGGGAAGGAAAATGTAAATTTCTTTGAGAGTAGTTGTGAGACATTGTTCATTACATGTAATGAAGTTCAAGTGATGTTTAATTTGTTGATATTGGTTGTAGTGAATAAATATTCCAACACATTTTATAGAATTTTGAGATTCAAAAACTAACCATACTCTTGGATAATTTAACAAAATGAATAGTAAAGTGCATAACAAAAGGAAAATAATAGCACCATATTGTGTTAACTAGGAAAACTTAGCCAAAGAGAAACCTTGATCGTGATGGTACCCAAAAAATATGCACTAATCAAAATACCTATGATGGGTATTTATCCTATTAGGAGTCTTTCATATACATCCAATATGTCTTCATTCGATGATTAGAACTTGTTAGAGCTCTTAATCCCATTAGGATTTGTTTTACAAAAGGAGCTCACTACTCATACAATGAATTAGAATCCATATAAGAGATATAGATATTATACAAAATTTGATTGTAGTTATATCTTTAATATCTAATTCGTTCTTGTGTATTTTTCATAGCAAATCATGTCCATATACCATCTAATCTAATATGACAATTCATAAATACATAAATCTTATATAACATAATCATAGCATAGTATAATTACATGTATCTTGTCTTAACCAAATGGTCTTCGTATATAACATTTTCATTTACTCTTTTCAGTCAACCTAAAAAAAAAACATGTTGCATGTCTCAAATTTTTTTATCACAATCTCCTAAGTGATGGTAGACATCTAGAATGTCCTTCCAACACTGAAAAGTTCTTGAATTGTTAAGAAAATCTAGTTCCATAGCCCAATTATCTATTATTTTCCTTATACTTTGAATCTATGATATCAAACTATATTCATTATTTTCATTGAAAACTCTTTTTGACTAGCACACTAATATTAGAGGGAATAGTTATATCATATGAATATATACTATGTGCATAAAAGTTCTCACACTTCAATAGACCATTATACTTGAAAGAACACATGATAGAGACCATCGCAAGATCTGACCTACAATCTCCTATGTTTGACATGCAAGGGTTCAAGATGATGGCATGGCTCTCAAACGAACCTAGTTAAGAAACCCTTGCAAGGTGCAATATAGAACATGATATTTAAGGAGTAGAAGAATGAGTGTCAATATCCAAGAATCACCTAGTTGACCTGAGTTGTCCTGGTTTAGACTAGGTTGATGTGGGTTGACCTATTAAAAAATGTTGACCTTTAGGGTCTTATTGTTGAGATTCCAGACTAGTAGGAGTCAAAGATAGAATCTGATGTGTCGAATTGTCATGCAGACATCCAATTTAGGATTTTGAGATCCTAGAAAGAGGTGATACTCACAAATTATCTCCTAATGTAGTGAATACATGAAAAGAGAAGGAAATAAAGGAGGATTTTTTAGGTCCTACCTCAATTTCACCTAGAAGACAAAGGAGAAAACAAGTGAAGTGTGTGCTCAAGGTGTGAATATGAAATGAAAACACACTAAAGAGGAGCTAAAAGGTCTCAAATAAATGTCCATCCAATTTAAGATGGTACATTTATCCCCGACTTTAGTGGGATATGACACTACGTCTAAATACAAGATAAAGTAAGAAATAATAATCATACCTTGTAGAAAGGATATAGAAAAGTCCATATATACAAATCCTACAAGAAAAGATTAGTAACTACATCCTACAAAATCAGAAGTTAGTTATAATTACTCAGCTAGAACTTACTATAGATGATGGTGAAGCTTTTGTATAGCCATGCCCCCTTTTTTTGGTGTGCTCATTTAGAAAAGGTGAGATAAGGGATCATAATAAAGCAAGAAAATTGTGCATATAAAAGATGATAAGAAGAGGACCCCAACACACTACTAGATGAAATTTGAATTCTTTAAGAGGGTATTGGGGGGTTAGTTAAGTTAATTACAATCCCAATATGCAAGAATAAGACCTCTAATCGACCTCCATATAATCCTTTTATTTGTCATTCCTAAAATATTGCTAGTGCTTGCTAGAAATTCTCTTATAAGACCTCTATACGAGTGAATGAAATTAAGTAAAAAAATGGAAAGAACTTTAGAAATTGAAAAATTGGTCCATTTTAATATTATAGAAATCAAAATAAAAAATTAAAAAGAAAAATATTTACAACTAATTGATGTAGATAAAAAAGATTAATCACTAGTTACAAACATGCAATTACAATATTATATTGCATAGGATAAATACAAAAAGTTCCACATAATGGCTTAGTATTGGCATTCAATTTTTAATTTAATTAAAATAAATTTATTATAAAATATATAACATTTTAATAACTAAAATATTCATTTAGTTATAATTGTTTATAATTGTAATTCTAGTAATAAAGTATATTTTCTTATATTTATATAAATAATTCTTAATTATTAATTATAAACTATGATTAATCTAATATTAAATTTTATTTTACTGGCAAATGTAAATATCAATATATTTTTTTCTATTGAATATATATCATATTATACTAGTATGTTATAAATAAATTATAATATTATAATAATATAACCTTAATAATAATAATATTTCTTAAAATATTGCATAATATAAGTACATGTTATATTTTTAATCTTATAAATTGAAAGACAAAAAAGATAATCTAAAACTATAATAGATTAAAAGTATAAAAATCTAGACTAACTTATTTAAATTTAACAATATTAAATATTAATCAATCACATTGGATTAATCAATTTATTTTTTAAAGCATTAGGTCCACAATGCCCCATAATTCAACCAATCAAATAATAGAATAATATCATAAATTATAAAGTTAAAAATATTGCATCTATGCTGAATTATAAATTTAAAAATACAATTTTGAATTTAAAAGTGATTAATTCTAACTATACAAATGAAAATTTTTAATCACTAATTAAGGCATGAAATTCCAAAACTATCCTAACAAGTACTAATAATGTCTCATTCTTCTATAGACCTACCTCAAGGAGAAAAAAGAGAAACACTAAAAACATGTTATAGGATGATAATAATGAGGAGGTCACTGAAATGGACCAAATAGAAGAGAGAGCTAGCACCCATTTCTAGAATATATATAATCCCCCAATGGCCCAAATTGATAGCAACTTACATAGTGATATCCCACAGACCTTTCAACCTGTGATTAATGACCTGATGAATGAGGGGATTACATGTAAGGTCAAAGAGGAAGAAGTTAGAATGGTTATTTTCAGTATGAATCAATACAAAGCCCTCGGCCTTGAGGGGTTCCCCCTTCCTTCTTCCAAGGATTTTGGGACATAGTTAAGTATGATGTTATTCATGTTGTATGAGACTTATTTAGAATGGGGAGGCTACTAAAGGAACTCAATCAAACCTTCATTTTTCTCATTCCTAAGACTAAGGACCCCCAAAGGATGGAAGACTTCAGACCCATTAGTCTTTATAGCACTATCTACAAGATCTTTGCTAAAGTTATGGTGAATCATTTCAAGCTCCTCCTAGAAAAATTCATTAGTCCTCATTAGAATGGCTTTGTACTTGGGAGATAGATTCTTGATGCAATCATAACTATCCATGAGGTGATACATTCGATGAAAAAATTTAAAAACCTAGGTATGGCCCTTAAACTTGATATTTCTAAAGCCTATGATAAGGTTAGGCATGACTTCCTATTTGCTATTCTTGCCAAACTTGGATCTAATGAGAAGGTTCTAAGAATTATAAAGAATGCTATGATTTCTAGTACTTTCTTGGTCATTGTTAATGGTTCCCTAGGAAACTTCTTCTCTTCTTCTCAAGGTTTTCGTCAAGGTGACCCCTATCCCCATATCTCTTTATTGTTGTAATGAATGTTTTAAGCAAAAATTTAGTCTCTTTATCTAACTCTGGTATAGTTAGGGGCATGAAGCCTACATCTCGGTGCCTCCATCAAGTCTTACAAGAGTTTTTGGATGATACTTTCCTATTTGGTGTCTCCTCTTTCCATGAAGCTAGAGAATGGAAAGATGGCCTAAATATGTATGTGCTAGTCTCTGACCAATGCATAAACTACCAAAAAAGTAAAGTTTATTTTTATAACTATTGTGCTAGTTTGTGGGAAAGGGTTATTGGTACCCTTGGATGCAAGGAGATGACCCTCCCTAAAACCTATCTTTGTCTACTACTCAGTGTTAAGGAGATCACCAACTATTTCTAGAATGGTCTTGTGGAATGTCTACAAATGAACTTGGTAAGCTAGAAAGGAAAAATACTAAGCAATACTGGGAAACTCCAACTCCTCTTAGCCTCCTTGCAAGGAATGTAGGTGTATTTCCTATCTCTTTACAAACTTCTAGGCAGATTCAAAGACATCATTGAGAAAATTCAGCATAATTTTCTATGGTCCAAAACTAAAGAAAAGCCTAGAATGAGCTTGGTTAGTTGGAAGAAAGATTGCAGACATAATGCTCATGGAGGATTGAATTTAAGAACAATTTGACACTTAAATAAGGCCTTGTTAACCAAAATTGGCTAGAAGTTGGTTAATTCCTAGGGTAGCTAGATTAACATCATAATGAAAAAATACTTTGGGGTATTGTCTTCCCACCATTTTATATGGGCATAGGCTCTACCCTAGGGCTTTCAGATCTAGAATAACATTGTTAACACCCGAAAGATCCTAAGAAAGGGGTGTCATTGGATCATGGGGAATTGATGCAGGAGTATCCTAGATGTAAGAAAAATCTTGCATCACCCAAAAATATTTTCTTTTCAGTCAACGTTTTCTATTTTAATAAGGACTAGTAGACATGGTGGTTACTATTTATGGGAACTTGCTATTTTTAGTAAGTATGTCATAAAAGCTCACAATGTCCTCACTTTCTACATAAAGGTTCATTTTAGACTTATAAACCTACTATAAAAATCTCATTGCTCCATCTTAAGTATCAGAGAATTTATTGCAGATTTTTGGTGGAAATATTTGTAGAAAAATCTTTAGGCTCACCGCTGGAGGCCTTTGAGTGCCCAAATGAGGTCCAAAAACTCGACAAAAGGGCACTTGCACCATTTCAAGTATGTAGATTGAGAGCTGACATTTTTGAAAAAGTGGTTATAATAGCCAATTAGAGCAATGGTTCGTGGGTTATGGTCTTCCAAAGTTGGGCTACCCAAAACATTTAAAATAATTGTCAGAGATGTATTTAACCAACTCTATATGTATTGTTAGGGTCTGTCGGCCCTAGGTATTAAGTTTCAATATCTAGAACCTTCCCAGGTGGCATAAAATTGCCTATTTAAGAATGACCTAAACATTGTCTAGAACAACTCTAGGTGATAGTTGGCAACTTGTCTTGCAAATTACTATAATGGAGGTGACCATGTGGGTTAGCATATTGTACTTGCAAATTTTGTAATTCTAAATTTGCGGTGCAAATACGAAGTCCATATTTTGTGCTCACATTTGTTGTTGTTTTTTGTTTATGTTATGAGTTTATGGTTTTAAGGGAAGTACCCTTCATCAAGTAGTATCAGAGCTAGGTTCTTGAGTGTGTGGATAGATCACTGACTATGAGGTAGTTCACACCAAGATTATAGTTTGGGCTGAGCATGTAGACAAATAGCCAATTTTGAGGTAGTTTGCACTAAGGTTTGAGAAGAAGTGCAAAAATACCTCTAGGAGGAGAGGATGATGGATATCTGTAGGTGTTACACCTGAGGGTTTTAGAGCCCTCTAAAGACAAATGCAAGAATTGTAAGAAAAAATGCATAGAGGAATAAATCTTCCTATAAGAGATGAAAGTGAGGAGAGGACAAAGTAGAAGAAAATGTTGAAGCAGAGGCAATTCTAAATCTAGAGGAAGAAAGGCTTTTAAGGGCCATCTCCAAGATTGGAAAAAGACCTAAGTTTGAGGTTCCCATATTTTTGGGAAATCTTAAACCAGAGGAGTTGATTAATTGGATCAATAAACTAGAGGAGTACTTTGAGTATGAAGATATTGAGGATCTAGATAGGGCCAAGTTTGCAAAGGCAAAACTAAAGGGACATGCAAAGATCTGGTGGCAAAAGGTTTAGTTGGAGCAAAATAGAAAGGGAAAGGACAAAATCACTAGATGGGATTAGATGATAGCTAAACTAAAGTGACAATTCATTCTCATATATTATGATCTTGATTTGTTGAAGAAGATGCAAGGGATGAAGCAAGTGGGAAAATCTGTTAAAGAGTATACCGAAGAGTTATACCAAGTTCTCATTAGAACTGGCCATGTAGAAGCTAATAAGGAGAAATTTGCCCATTATCTTAATGGGTTAAGGCCAAGCATTCAAGATGGGTTGAGTCTAGTTTGAATGAATAGTATTGAGGAGGCATATGAGTTTTCCCTAAGAGTTGACAAGAAACTAAACAAGAAGTTTGACAAGAAGAATAGTGGAAGAGGTCATAGTGGAAGATCTAGGAGACGATGTTATGGAGACCATAATAATGACCAGAAGAACAAGGATGAGGCTGGAAGTAGTAGTCAAAACTAGAAGGAAAATAATTCCAATCATTTCCATGATTATAAGAATAGAGATCATAGAGGAAGATGTAAAGGACAAGGATTTGGAAGAGGAGGCTTTCGTGGAAAATGTTTTCACTACAGAGAAGAACGACATAGATCATCTAAATGTACCCAATGCCAAGGAAGGATAGATTGATGAACAAAAGGCCAGGCTAGAGTTGCATGTGTTTATGAAGATGCCAAATCATCACATTTTGAAGATGCTAAAAGAGGAGAAGTCCTACTTAATAGAAGAGCCTTGTTGAGTGGTGACAATGAACTTGATCAAAGAAGGAGCTTGTTTCATGAAAAGTGTAGATGTGAAGAGAAATGTTGTGATATAATCATTGATTGTGGAAGTATTGACAATTTGGTGTTAGAAATGATGGTCACAAAGTTGAAGCTGAAGAGACAGAAACACCTGTGTCCATATTGCATTGCTTGGGTGCATGATGATCGCAAGGTCATGGTCAATGAGAAGTGGTCAATGAAGTTCAAGATTGGAAGCTACTTGGATAAGGTACTATGTGATATCATACCTATGGACATATGTCATATGTTGTTGGGTAGGCCATGGTAGTTTGACAGGCATGCTACACACAATGGGCAAGAAAATACCTACACTCTAACTAATGATGGACTGAAGCATAAGTTGAAGCTGTTGAAAAATAAAGAAGAATAGGTATGTAGTATTGCCAAAATATATTTTGTTGATGAAAAAGATTTTCTCAAAGGTATGAAGCATGAGCATATGTGCTTTTCTATAATTCCTAAAGATCGCAAAGAAGAAGTAGAGGAGGTACCTACAGAAGTTGCAGATATGTTGGGAGATTTTTTTGATATTGTATCAGATAATGTACCTGATGGATTGCCCCTAATGAGAAAGATTAGTCACTAGCATGATTTGGTTCGAAGAGCCAATTTTCCAAACAAGGTGGTGCACAGAATGATACCAGTAGAAAGTGAAGAGTTGAAAATGAAAGTTCATGAGTTGTTGCAAAGGAGTTGATTTGAGAGAGTGTGAGTCCATGTGCTATACCAACTATATTAGCACCAAAGAAGAATGGAGAATGGAGGATGTGCAAAAATTCTCATGCTATCAACAAGATCACAATCAAGTACAAATTTCCATTTCCAAAGATAGATGATATTATGGACTGTTTGAGTGGAGGTAAGTATTTCACAAAGATAGATTTGAAGAGTGGATACCATCAGATTTGTATTAGAGAAGGTGATGAGTGGAAGACTTCTTTCAAGAACAAAGGAGGACTATACGAGTGGTTAGTCATGCCTTTTGGGCCAACTAATACTCCGAGTACTTTCATGAGGCTCGTGAATGATGTATTGAAGGAATTTCTGGGTAAGTTTGTCATTGTTTACCTAGATGATATTTTGATCTTTAGTAACACATTGGAGGAGCATTTGATCGATATTCGCAAGGTGTTTTATAAGTTGAGGGAAGAAATGTTGCTAATAAACCTGAAGAAGTGCTTGATGAAGGGTGCTCCCTTCAAACCATAAACTTGTAACAGAAATAAGAAACAATAGAAAATGTGAGAAAAAAAATGGACTTCTTATTTGTACCACAAATGTGGAATTATAGAATTCACAAATACAATATGCTAACCCACATGAGCACCTTCATTACAGTAATCTACAACACAAGCTACCAACTATAACCTAGAGGTATTCTAGACAATGTTCAAGAATTTCTTAAATATGCAATTTTAAGCTGCTTGGGAAGGTTCTAGACATTGATACTTAATATCCAGGGTCAATAGACCATAACAATACATATAGAGTCAACCAAATAAATCTTTGACAATTATTTTAGATATTTCAGGTAGCCCAACTTTGAAAAACCATAACTCACAAACCGTTTCTCTGATTATCTATTATAACCACTTTTTGGAAATACTAGCTCTTGATCTACAGGCTTGGAATGACAAAAATGCCTCTCTATTGAGTTTTTAGACCTCATTCGAGAACTCTAAGGCCTCCAATGGTGAGCCTGAAGATTTTTTTACAAAATTTTTGCCCAAAAATCTACAATAACTTCTCTGATACTTAAGATAGAGCAATGAGATTTTTATGGTAGGCTTATAAGTCTAAAATAAGCCTTCATTTTGAAAATGAGGATATTCCAAGTTTATACGACAAAATTACTAAAAAAAGCAAGTTCCCATAAATAGTAACCACCTTATCTACTAGTCCTTATTAAAATAGAAAAGTTTGAAAAGAAAATATTTTTGGGTGATGCAAGATTTCTCTTACACCCAAGATGCTCCTACATTAGGAATGGTAATTCAATTGACTTTTGCGCCCCTTAAGAAAACTAAATTCTTTCCTCTACATGATATGTGCACTAGATGACCCTCAGACTTTAGACTTTAAAACTCCTAACAAATAATGGATTACTTTCTAGAATATTTAGCCAAGGGAGTTGAGTTTAGCTCAAGAACTGCAAGATCCAAAAAGAAAATATTTTTGGGTGATGCAAGATTTCTCTTACACCCAGGATGCTCCTGCATTAGGAATGATAATTCAATTAACTTTTGGCCCCCTCAAGAAAACTAAATTCTTTCCTCTACATGACATGTGCACTAGATGACCCTCAGACTTTAGAGTTTAAAACCACTAATAGATAATGGATTAATTTCTAGAATCTTTAGCCAAGGGAGTTGAGCTTAGCTCAAGAACTACAAGATCTCTTACATACCTGTAGGATTCCCCTCATCCTGATTGAGGACTCCTTAGTGTGGAAACTCACATCATCAGGAGAGTTCACTATCTAGTGTAGATATCTTTGTGGTTTGGTGGGGGAAGGGGTACAAGCTAATTTTCCAAAAAACATGGCACCCTTGTATATAAACAAAAATAAACTTCTTTTGGTGGTCAGTTCTGCATGGGTCGATCCTCACTATTGACAACCTCCAGTGCTGAGGTTATCAACTTGCCAAATCTTGCATTTTATGCCTCAAAGATAGATGTTGAATCTATTATGCACCAACTCATCCACTATCCCTTTGTCATGGAAATTTGGAGGGAGTTTCTTACTTTATGGGAGGTCTATTGGTGTATGGATAATGAGTTCAAGCAATTTGTGCACTGGGATGGCCTAGTTGCCCACCCTTACCTTAGAAGCCTATGGTTAATTCTCCCACCTTATGTCACATGGAAAATATGGAAGAAGAGGAACAATAGGATTTTTATGGAGAAAGCCACAACTACCTTGGGGGTGGCTCAAAAACTTATCAAGCTCCTAAAAGAATGCAATTGGATCTAGTGCTAGAAAACCTCCCTCATCCCCCAAGTGAAGCTAATATGAACTAGGCTTTGACTTGGAGTGTGGGCCTGATGGTGGAATAGTTTGACAATTCCAAAACCTAGGCAAGAAAGGAGATGGTTTGGCAACCCCCAAGTCTTGGATCAAGCTAAATTTTAATGGGCTGGCCATGATGGGTAGCACCATTGTAGGGATATCCTTTGGAATAGCATGGGAATTATGATTTTTGCTTATTTGGGTAACTATGGTGGAGACTCTAATAATAAAGATGAGACACTTGCACTTCTCTGGGTTTTGAGAATTGTGAGAGCTTGGGGAGTCACTAATTTGGTCACAGAGGGGGACTCTATGCTAATCATCAAGGCTACTAAGGTAGAGGGAAAATGTAATTAGTTGGTTAAAATCATAATCAATTAAATATGAAGGATTATGAAATATTATCATGAAATCCATGTGGCACATATATATTAGGAAGGATATATCATGGTGGATGACCTTGCCAAAGCTGGCCACATAGTCACGTAGATAGAGGAATGCGATGATGTTAGTGTATTGCCATCAACAATTGAAGTTGTGATAGAAAGGGAGTGTACCTTCATTAATAACACATGAACTATCAAACTAGGTGGTAGGTCTCCTTTTTTACACATGGTCATGAGAATGTGTTGCTTAGTAAAGGGATTTTTTGGCATGTTTGGATTTTGATTAACACTTATGTCCTTACTACCATGAATATTGATTATTGTTGTAAAAAAACATATAGAGGGGGTTGAACACGATTTATAGAATGATGTTGTCATGATCATAAAGACAGGTTGGTTAATTCTCACAATTGGTACAGTTGGTGATGATTGTTTGTAAATGGAAAGGAACTGCCCAGTGGATTTATAATAACTATGCAATGCCTTTTCATTTTCTCCATTGTGGCATTGCATTTTATATTTTGAAACTCCAAAACCTAGTGCAAGGCTATGTCATTGGAAGAGTTAGTAGTGGATCTAGGTGACAATATGGGCACTAGTGACTGTATTGAACTAGTGGATGTTGAAGAGTTTATTGATAGCAGTGAAATGGTGATGGTCTACTTCTAGGAGGGAGGCCTTTTACCTTATATGGAGGGCATGATTAAAAATAATGAAGTCATCTCAATGCAATTCTATTCGACTTGGAAGGATAGAAAAGTTATTGTCAATGGCATGGGCTTTGAAATTTTTGAAGAAAATATTGTGAGGGCTAGGGACTTTCCTTTGGATGGAAAGAAATGGCAGAGGAAGACTAAGGTCAATAAGGAGGTGAGCTTGCAAAAATTCTTCAAATTCAAGGAGGAACCAAAGAAATTGTGTGGTGGGTTTGTGTGGGCTGCCCTTCCTAAGCCATGGGATATCATTTTCTATGCGATCATTAGATACATTACCTTGAACGAAAACTATTAGGTACTTTATTATTATCATTTTCCTATCCTGAATCATTTCAAAAACCTTGACCTTATGTCCTTTTTATTTCTATTATTGCATTTGTTGGAGGATAGCATCTTTAAGGCTACAAGGAAACATGAGGAGGGGAAAACCTAATACCTTATCCACCAGGGCCTAATGAATAAAATTTTCATCCAACACCTAGCTCAGAATCCCCCTCTTCTAATTAACCCCCTGGCCTTTATTACCCATCAGACCTCCTTGGACCCTAGCCCTAGCTCTACTCTTAAGATGTCCAAGAAAGCCCATGCAATTGACTTTAAAGTTAGCATTATTGAGTTGGACTCAGACATTAGGAAGGGCAAGAAGTGTGCCAGGAGAACCAAAAAGCATCTCTAGATGGAGAAATTTAAGATCCCCTAAAGTATGAGTCTAGCTCTAACTCCTCTGATAGTGAGGATAAACCTACTAAAAATAAAAGACTCCACTAGGACATTAAATCTAGCCCCAACTGTATCAGCTCATCTCATGCATTTGATACCCTAGAAGCTATCCTAGGTCAAAGTGGGTCGAAATACATCACTTCTCCTAGCAAGGAAAACCCCAAGGGTACTAGGAAGAAAATTAAACATAGCCACATGAAGATATGGATAGAGAGGCCTAAGAAGGCCATGAGAGACCTAATCGATAACCATAATTCTATCTACCATAGATTCAAAACCTTGGTTGAGTTCTCCCCCAAGGTTATGCACTTTGTGGCCACAACCCTCTACTTCCTACAAGCTAACAAAGAGGGAAAGGACTTGGGAAAGACATTTGTGACAACTAGTTCCATATATGGGTTCTTAGTGGATGATTGGCTAAAAACCATCTTGGACAAACCAGTAAAAGTGGAGGAGAAGGATGTGGTGGAGGAAGCCAAAGAATGGTAACTAGGAGAAGGAAGAGGGAATCTAGCCTAGGATCTATTGTGTTTTATTTTTGTTTTTATGATTATGTGTCCAAACTTTACACTTGACAAGTTGTTTTGGACTATGTCGATTAATTAGACCAATAGAAGTGATGTCTTTAAATGTTTATGGTTTATTATTCAATTTCTTATGCATAGTAGTTTAAAAATTGTGGCTAAGGACAATTCAAGCATGAACATATTATGGTTTTTGATGTTTAAAATTGGTATAGGTTAGATACTAGGAGGTAACCTCTAGCTGAATTCTCTGCCTTTTTGTACTTTGGGGCTAGCCCCCCATCTTTTTGGTTGCTATCAACTACTTCAATAATGTCTCATTCTTACCAAAACAAATATGACTTATAATGTCTATCATTTTTATAGTGCAAAAATTTCATTGAACATCACGTCACATGGAAAGTTATTTTTTTTTTTTAAAGTTGTCATTTGTCAACAATGATGTATGATGGTAGGTGAAAATGTACTAAAAGATAAGTGTTTCATAATTTTTTATTGTACTTGTGAAAATTATAAATATTTTGGTAATGAAAATTCATTTTATTGCCTACAAAAATTAACATAGTCTAATATAATTCTAGAAAATTTAGATATATAAAATCTTATAAAATAAGAGATAAATATGAACATTTAAAATTTGTTTTGAGTTAGTAGTTAATTAGTTTATACCCTAAGACATGTAGAAATAAATTAGATTATTGAAATATATTATAAATAATTTGTATCTTAATTTTTCCAATATATTCATTTCAAAATTAGATATTAAATTTTGACTTAAAAAATATTATAATGAAATCCTTGTAACTCTTCTATGTGTGATGATTGAGCTTGAATAGTTTGAATTTGACTAGTAAACACACAAGAAATAAAAGGCCAACAAAACAAAAAAACCAATATTGTCCATACTATGAAAGAATGACAAATAATCAATTGCACTTGAACTCCTAAACAATTTTGGGACAATGTTTGATAGATATATTAATTAGCTTAGCTAGTAAAAACCAGCCATATTCATAAAACAAACACCAACTAATCTAAGACTTAAGTGCACATTATTTAAACATGATAATTTCAAATTGAAATTTGTTAACAAAATAAGTGTTTAAATAGAAAAAATTGTGAGTAACACTAATTTGAAAGGTTTTGGGGGTTTTCATGTTCTATTTGACTCAATGTGACAAGTATGATCGAAAGCATATATATCCTAATAAAATATTTGTATATAAAATATATTTTTAAATAATACATAACATTCTAAATAAGAGACGTGAGGGTTAAATTTCTTCCATGGTGGAATCCATTTAGAAGGTACATTTACAGTTATGATTAAATTAATTAAGTATATTGATCATTTCTAATTGAATTTAACTTTTAGCAAGCATTTATAATGTACATCTACGGTTAAGATAATTGAATTGAGTAGATTGATCATTTGTAGTTTATATATTATCTTTAAATACAAATAGTTACAAGATTTCAACTTCTAGCAATATAAAGGAAATAGGAAAACAAAATTATTGATAGAACAAAAGCTTTAAAGCAAGAAGTAATAGGATAGAATTTACGTTTTTAGTCCCACTTATAACTAGGCGAAGACTATAGTTTTCAAGTCTCTTTCTCCTAATAGTTCATGCTTGGAAAACCATGAAAAGAATAAAACATCTCTTGTATGCTATGATTACTGAATTAGTTTTGATTAAAATGAATTTTCAGTTAAAAAATTTCTAATTTTTCATTGGCTGGGCTATTTATTCCTAGAAATATTTTTATTTTCTTGTTAATAAAATTTTACTAAAATTGAGAGAACATAAACATTCCAAATGGTGACAGTTAATAGTGATACATTTTTTTCCAGAAATGCTTACCATACAATGTGTTTCCTGCATGCACATTACTTTACTATGTGTGTCCTGCATGCACATTACCAAGTAGCACCTCTAGAGTCAAAGATATCTCTCTTCTACCCTCTGCTTTGGGTTATCTCTCTCTTCACTTCATTCTTATGCTCATTTGGCACTATGTTTCAGAGGTGATCACCTCACCCATCCTCTCAACAGTTCATCAAGTTCTCCAATTCATTCGTCCTTTGTTTTTAGAGGTTGGTTTGGTTTATTCTTTCATGCATTCTTCCTTCTAAGTAGTTGGCCATACACTTGTTTTGGAACAAGAATTGTAGATGAAATTTTGACTTCAAATCAAAGATGAAATTTTGACTTCAATATTGATTTGAAGGGTTTGATTTTTAAAATGAAATGTGAAATCTATATAGATCATCTATTCATCTTTATATATGCATATTGACACTAATACATTTTGGGGATTAATTGGAACTGAGATTTTGCTGATGCAGATAACATAAATTCATTAAATATTTTCAATAAAATAATTTACAATAAACCTAGATTCACCAGTATCTTTGGAAGCTTATCTTCATGTGAGTTTTCACATTCTCCTGAATCACTATTTATTGTCTTATAAGACTACAATTCCCCAAGGATCTCAAAGATCTCATCAAGGAATATATTCGCACTAATTGGAATTGCCAAAAATTTTAATATTTTTTAGAATAAGGAAAAGGTTTAGACCCTTTTTGCCGAAATATAAGAGCCCATGGCACTAGCAAGCAAGAGTTTGGCTATTGAGATTCAATGCTAGAATGATGCAACTGAGCAGTTTATAAGTCTCAGGTAACTTAGACAAAATAAAACCTTAATAACATTAGATCACTGCAATTCGATGAAAATAAATGCACATCATTTTGCCAGAACTCTAATTAATTGTTATACTTTTTTAATCGATGAAGCAATTTATCCTCCATTCTCTATAATTCCTCAAGAAGGATGAACGAGGCAACGTCTACTAAAAATGATGGAAAATCATTGCAAGGCATTAGTATGCTATGCTACATTAGCAATACCATGGAAGCTACGGGAGAAGGGCTTGGAACTTCTTCGCATGAATCGCAAAAACATGGAGCTAGAGGAACAAATTAAAGGTCTCACAATCGAATACTAGGCATGGAATAAATGTGCCAAATGTTGGCAAGAAAAGTAGTTGTTGTCCTCCAAGTGTAGATCGAGGAAGTGAACAAAGAATGCAGTGAGGACAACGAAGAGCAACCTTCGAATTGATGGCTAACATCTCCGCTTTGTCATGTCAGATAATTCATAGTACAAATGACAATAACAGAAATAGTATTTTAAAATAATAGTTCTTAAATAATATTAAAATAATAGTACTTAAATAAATATCATTAGTTGTATGGTGTGAATCTTAATTATTTAAAGCTGCTGATTCGGAAAAGTAGCAAAATATGTTACAATTATATTAGTCATTTCGTTTCCTTAAAGTCTCATGGTTTTAGGTGTTTTGCCTATGTTTTAGTTTTTGTGTTACACCTCTAGCTTATGTAGGGATTAATTAGTCTCAAAATTATGTTGCATAAGATGCAACCCTCAAAAAGATTGTATTATTTATTTCTAGTTCTTTTAATCTTGTTCCTCTTCATTTACAGAATGTATGTTATGTTAGAAATAAAAAAATTTTATAGTTTAGATATATTGTTAGCATTAGAGATAATTTCAAAATAATTATAATAAAAGAATAAAATGGTCAAATATTTATATATCTTGTACCAGATTTGATGGATTCTTAGGCAGAAGTTATAGAAAATTTGGAGTTTGGTTTTAGAGTTTGATGAATTTTTATTATTATATATGATCAAATAACATTCTTTAAGATCATTTTACAAATTATTTCAACGTTAAATTTATATGTATTTCAAGGAAGCACATAATTTTTGGTTTAAGATATGTTCTCATTCCTTATTTTTAAGAAATTATTTAAAATTAATTTGTAGGTAAAGAAATTTCAAGCATATTTATTGTAAGACTTTTCTTCTATTTTCCCTGTTATATTTGTTCAAACAATATTAAGTTCTCAACTTTGTAAATATTTTACACTATGAATATATTCTTGTTTTATATATATATATATATATATATATATATATATGATCAAATCCCACTTCTTCAAATCTTCAAATTGGAAAATATGGTAACAATGTAAAATAACAAAAATATTGAAAAAAGTCTTCGCAAATTATTTTCACAACTGAATTGTCAAATTCTTCTATAAAGTGGGCTAGGCTAACTATGCAGTTCATACAAAAACCTTCTTACACTTCTCCAATTTAGTTAGCTTCAAATGAATTGTATATGAAGGCCTTAGAAAGAATTTTCAATTACCTTCTCAATCTCTTTTAGATTTACTATTTTAATATTTTATGGAAATATTCTCGAATTCTACCATTTCTAAAGTGTTTAGTTATTGAATTATCATATTGTAATCACAATATCTTTATACATTGTTAAATAAATTTTATTTACTATTAATTCAAAATGTTGTATATTGAATTTGAGGCTGATAATCACTTTGAATGGTGGCTTTTTTAAAATTCCTTATAATCAATCTAATCTTAAAAGAAATACTTATAGATCTTTAATTTGAGTGGTGAAAATTATCTTCCAAATATATTAAATAATTGCTAGGTAATTTCTTAATATCAATTGATAATATTTTCCATGTTGTGAGTTGCAGGCTACTATGGATGAGGTTAATATTGACGCATATATGAATGATGATTGTATGAATCAAGTTGTCTTTGGCTTGGCTACAAAGAAAGAAGCCATGAGCATGTACAAACAAGGTAAAGTTTTACAGTGGAATGTAAATTTTCTTACACCACCTTCAATCTTGTTGAATTTTTGTTTACATTAATATCTCATTTGAAAATTTTTCCTATTGTAGTGTAATAACAAAGTTAGCTGCATGGAAAAATAATTCTCAACAAGATCCAAAAACATAAAAGATTAATTTTTTTTCTTCACATTAGTTTTCCTCACATTAGGCGGAACTCAAGTTGCAAGAGAACTCTTGTTATGTAGAAGGACCACAATATTTTTTTCATTAGGCAAAAGAATTTGAGCTTGCCAATTTCATGCAATTGTTCATGAACATGAAGCATAAATGGTTAGACCATGGACATGATTTTCATAAAAAAAGGAAAAGAAAAGAAAAGATGAAGTAGTTTGATAGGAAGAAAACTAAACTAGAAAGTGGAATTTAAAATAGAGATGAAGAAAATTATCATATTCTTTCTAATTATTGTAAAAGTAACAAATACAATATTAATGATAAGTCAAATTGTAATATTAAAAAGTGCAATTTTTTTAATAATTGTAATAATCATAATTTTTAAATATAATATTAAAAAAAAACTTACTTATAAGGAAAGAGCCTACAACACATTAATAAATTGTGAGCCTTTATCAGGAGGTCTTGGGTTCAAATATACTCAAATTAACACATAATAATAATTAATCTTAACACTAATAATAAATAATCTAGGTTTCAACCAATTATCTATAAAAAATCTTACCGATAAATAAATTTTAATGTTTATTTTAATTTTATTTGTATTATTTCTCAATTTTTATTTTATCTTATTAATATATTTTTTATTACTCATGATTAATAAAATTTAGTTTGGCCTTTAAGGATAAAAATGAAAAAAAAGAATTACATATTGAAATTTCAAGGCAAAAAAATGGAATGGCACAAAGTCCTAAAAATATTGGAAAAAATTGTAAATAAATTTGTTCTCCCAATAAATTCCTACATAAGACCCAAGTTAATTTAAGCAAATCACAATAGTAATAAATATTTTTTATAATAAAAAAACTTAATTTCTTTTGTCCTTATACATTAAAAATATAAAATTTATTATAAAATAAGAAAAATATAAAAGAATGAAAACTTGTTGCAACTATACTTAGCCTAAATTACAAATAATACCTTGCAAGGCAATTTAATGGTGATAATAACTATATGGGTCAATAATTTAGTTTTGGTCTTGTGAATATTAAAAGGCTTTGAGCATGTGTAGAAATTCCAACTAATCATCTCTTTATATGTAGTTTAAAATAAATACATCTAAAAATGACTCTACATGAGAACAAAAAGGGCAAGGAAGTGTCTAAAAATGGGATTTGTAATTTTCTAAAAAATGAGAAATAAAGATTATAAACCAACTACACCAATATGTAGAGAATGAAATTATCGACCAATCCCCCTTAAAAAACTACTCAAAAAAATGAGATGATAGATGTATCAAGATCTAACAATTTTTTTTGTTCCTGAGATTTGGCCTTTAGTGCCATATTTGGATGAAACAAATGATTTATGTGGTTTTTGGATGTCCTTAATGTGATGCTATGCTCTAATTTGTGTTCGAAAGCTCCAATTTTGACAAAAAATAGAAATCCACAAAATGAAAAACCCCAAATTTTGTAGAATTGAATCTAAATTGAATATCCAATGTTGATATTTAAATATCCTTATTTTGTACCTATAATTGAAATGACCAAAAATTGATATTATTGGGGAGTTTTTACACCTTAAGATATCTTATATGATATTATAGTCTTAGGCGAGTCTACTAAACCCCTAGGATCACACAAAAGAGTAAGATAACTTTAACAATGGAATCAAAAGATAATCTCATTACAATGCAATAATGATATTATCAATAATGTGCATGATTAAACTATACCTATTATGCCTTACTATATATAAAGTGAAACAAGAGAGTATGATAATGCATAGATCAGATATCCCCCACATAAGTTATAATCAAATGTTGACCACAGGTTATGCAATTAAATGTATGAAACATGTGGAGTATGATAATCTGATATATGCACTAAAGGTGTATCTCACACAAAAAGTGGTATATGATCATAAGAAGTATAGCCTAAAGTGTAATTTCACTTATAACATATGTTAAGATAGGTACTAACTTCTAGCTCCATCTCATAGTATGGTATTATGTAATGTATTATCCTTGGTAAGCTTATGTAAAGTTTAATTATATGTATTTGATTTTACCAACATGCCCCCTTAATTAAATCTTAGGGAAATGTAATCAAAATCAAAAATCAAGATGGGTCTCACCTACTAGGCCATGGTAGGTACCTATGTGCATTGTCAATGCAATGTAATGAACCTTCTTAAATTTAATAAAGGTTCAAAATCTCATAGGAAAAATCTCCCTCCAAAAGGGGAGATAAAAATATACATAGTGCATAGATGGGGGAAGAACTACCGCCTTCCCTCCCCCCTCCCCGCTCCCCCGCCCCCCCGCCCACACACAGACACATACACACACTTTTGATAACTAGGTATACTTCATGTATAGCTAGGTAATTGTCCCTCTATAGGAATATAACAAGGAGACATATTCTCCTCCATAACGAATTATTTCTTCCAAAAATGACACTAAGAGTATTTGAGGAAAGAGCGCAATCCAATATATTTACTAACAATATTTCTCCCCTTGGAGAGAAGATAGATTAAGTAAAAATAAAATAATGCTTCTCACTAAGTATAAGAAATAATAAGTAAAATACGAATGAATTATGATGAATTCTATGAGTCAATCCATATCTAATTGAATGGAGGAACACAAATATTGGAATTATAGAATGCTAAGAGGGGGGTGAATAAGTGTTATGTGATTTTTAATCTTCTTTATCTGATTATGAAACCATAAACTAATACCAATAAAAAGTAAACACATAGAAATAAATGAAAATAGACATAACATTGTGATATCATAAATCTTAATGTGGAAACCTTGTTATGGTAAACACCTTTATGAGGATGAACCCATAAATTTGTCAAATATGCTTTTTGAAAATGGATTCATTGCAAAAGGTGTACACTTGCATGTAGGTTTACAACCTAGAGCTCATTGATAAAAGTACAATACAAAAGCCACACCTTCTTATACAATCAAGTATTTATGATTAGGTGATAAAAAATATCAAACATGACTATAAAGTCTTAGATAGATTACATGAAAAAAATCTACCTTACCATCTTTTCATGCTCTACCAATAAATTCTTTCTACATTCTATCTATATATATAGTACCTCATTATAATTAACAATGCTCACCATTTTAAATATTTATGCAAATAATCATTAATTATTATTTTCACATGACATTTGGGAAAATTAGTACTATGTGTGGCCTTTTAAAATAGGACATGAACTATATTAATTCCCATAAATTTAGAAAGGTTGTGATAGACATTACCAATGATGATCAATTTTTAAAGGACATAGGTATAGATATGGATGTTGCTGTAGGAAATATTTGCTAGGATTGTGTCAAATATGAGAAGATGGGAGTTTTAAATATTAGTATTAGAATAATTGTTGGTAGGAGAATTTGTGGTTGGAATCATAAGGTGTACTCATATTCATTATGAATTTTGGTGGTTTGAGCTTGTAGTTCACAATTTTTACTTGGGAAAATATCATTCGTTCACTTGCCATATTAGCTTGTTTACTCACAAGTTTTACTCTACAAATGCTTTTTCCATTTTAAAATTACTTTTGAAGGAAGGTGTTTTTATGTCACATTGTTATGAAGATTTCATTGAGGATTTCATAGAAGATGAAGTTATGGGTGAGAATCCTGTGCACATTGAACTAGATGTCATTGAATAATGCAATGAAGTGATGTGGACTTACCTAAAAGAGGTGTTCTTCACCTTATATAAAATAGATGGAATGATATCATGAGGTTATGTCTATGTAGTTTGTCAATTCTTGGAATAATAGAAGGGTGATTGTGAGTGGGACACTATTTGAAATTAACAAAGATGTCATTGTGAAGGTGGGTGGTCCATGCTTAGATGGCCAGAACTGGAGAAATAAAACTAAGGTATCTGATGGATCCAACCTCAACCTTCTTCCTCCCTAATAAGAACCCAATTTGTGACTATGGTGGTTTCATAAGGATGGCCCTATCAAATCCCTAGAAAGAGGTATGTTATGCCATTGTGCAATATCTCATTTACTACAACCATTTCCCTATCATAAACTATTTTAGAAATCATGACCTTATTTCACTTTCATACCTAATTTTACATTCTATGGAGGATAATATCCATAGTGTTAGGAAAAAGATGAAGCTAAGTAGACCTTGCAATGTCTTTCATTAGGATTTTATGTTTAATCTCTATAAATACTATAAAGCCTTTTTCCCTCTTTGACCTATTAAAGTTCAAGTTGTATTCTCAAAACCATACTTTTCCACCCCAACCCATCAAGCCTCTATCAAAGTTGTGTCTCTTAACATGAATGTCGATGATATTCCTTTGGGGGAGTATCCTAAGCATTTCTAGAACACCTGGGGAGATTTTTAGCATGATTGAAATGTTTCATTCATAATAGTGTTTATCATTGATGGTAATATAATATTATTTGTTCAAAGACTGGCAAAGTAGTAGATAGAGAACAAGATCATATGGACTGAGTATTGATAATTAGGTAAAGCATAGTTAAGAATGTATTCAGCATTATATCCTAATAAAGTGGTTAAATGTGCATGGATAAAGTCGAATACATGCATAAGCTATTCTTGATTTATAGATGAAATTATATAGATAGAGTACCTAAGAAGTAGTTACTAATGTTTGGATTGCATCTCCTAAAAAAGCTATAATCTTGATATACAAAGTTGGATAGTGACAACAGACATTCTAATGATAATGTTAGTGAGTGCACAAGGTCAAAGGCCAAACACATGAGAAGTTGTAACAACTACAAGCTGACACTATTGTGTAATTGTAAATTGGATATTTATCTTAATGAGGTCCTATTATAATTAACTAGGAGAGCAACAAGCCTAACTCAAGGAATTGTCTTGAGGACATGGTATAAATGAAATATATTTTCCATGTTTGGATATATGTATATAATTTTGATGCTGCAAACAAGAGAAGAGGATTTGGAAAATGCAAGTAAGTGATCCAAGAGATTATTGGATGTAAATTTGGTGATATAGTATCATGATTTGAAGAGGTTTGGTCTAGTGAGAGGATTGAGAAGGATCTATACATTTCTATTGCAAGGAATAATACAAAGACCAGTTGGACAGTGAATTTGGTGGTCTTTCAACTAAAGGTGCTTGGATAGTGGGTCCATCTACCTACTACAACACCTAACAAGGTTGGCACAACTCCTAAATGGGTTGGAATCTGCTAACATTTATTTAAAGGCTCCTAATAGGTACTAATATGTATTGAAAATATTTCATTGGATCCTAAGAGTCCATCCTTTTTTAAGGAACTTTTATATTAGTACATCATGTTGTGGGTACCATCCCAACTAGGGTTTTCTCTCTGATTAATGGTTTCCCTAGTAAACATATCTAGTGTTATTGTGTATGAGTATCTTCTTATGGTTGTTGATTATATTGATGACATGCTTAAAGATTAATAAGGATGATAAATATTTCAATAGTTGGATTCCTGATTCACCCCCCATCTCAGTTATCTTGGTGCACTTTACTTTCTAAAAATTGGTATCAGAGCCTTAGGTTCTTGAAGAGAAATCTAAAAAACTTTGGGAGATGAATGGTAGTTCACTTCAGAATAGAAAGGCTGAAATTTGATGAGGACTATGACAATTGGAAGGAGAAGATGAAGACTCATTTTCTATGTATGGATCTAGGATATTGGCTAGTGGCAAAGAATAAAAGGGAGATTATGGAAGAAAGAAAAATTGAGGAATGCGGTGAAGCTTAAAGAGATCTGTTTATGTGAATTATGCTATCTAGAGAGGAATTATTGTCATCTCTTCCTAGAAATTAATATAGTTTGGTAAAATCACTCGAGACATCTCATAGATGTGAGGTAGCCATAGAATCTAGTTTTGAAGGTGAAAATTATGCTAAAAGAATCAAACTACAAAATTTGATATGTTTGTTTGAAGATGCTAAAATGATGAAAGATAAATATGTGAGATGCTATGCTGGTAGAATATTTGAGAGTGTTACAGGAACTTAGTCTTGTGAAGGATCAAAAGATGAAGATGAGATTATTTGGAAAATTTCTAAAATATTAACACCACTATTTAAACAAACATTGCAGATGATTGAGCAATCGATACCTTGAACTGAGAATTTTACCAAAGAGACCTTGCTTGGAAGATTGGAAATAATAAAAGTAATCTTGAAGCAATGTTGAGAATTACCTAGAGTAAAATTTTTTTTTTGTGCATTAAGTGTTCATCCCTCTTTATAAATAAGTACAAGTGCTAGTGGATACCATACTAGCTATTAGCCAAAATGACTTCACACCAAAAGATCAAATTCAACTGATGAGATGCTCAACGGTCACCTAGGGTTTCAAATTTTAGATATTTGAAATGTTTTCATGAAATAATTTAATTCTAGCCTTATTCTTTTATCTTTAGTCTCTCGTCCCTTCTCATATTATGCTTTTAAATTTTTTTAGTTGTGACTGTGAGATCACCCCTTGGCCGCACCATCGCGATAGGTTAAGTGTTGATTGGTGTTCAAGTGGCAAAGACATGATTACACTATGTTTGCATCATTGTAGAATTAGTTGGTTCAATCAAGGTCAGGGTCCCCATAGGGAAACTATATTATTTTCACTCAGTTGCAAGGTTAATTTGGTAGACCATGGTTTAAGTTGGGATAGTGCGATAAGGAAAAAACTTTTAATGCTTTAGAGATGCATTTCATGTCATTAGATCTTTTAGATCTATGGCCAGTGTATCATTGCAGTGTGTTAAGAATGAACTATGGTTAACATTGTGATCAAATGATTTCCTTTGTTTCACTTGGTTGCAACGTTAAAAGGTGGACCTTAGGTTACGATGGGGATGAAGCGAATGTAGTTAACAATCTCCATCTTTGTAGGGTTGCAGTGTTAGTGGAAAATGTTGAGGGTAGGTCATGAAGTAATGATAATGGTTGTTCACTTAGTCATAGGCATCTAATGGTAAGTTGGATATCAAGTAGTGATGGTGAGAGATTTTAGTTTCTCATTTTCTTTTAATCATGGTGATTAGAAAGGATTCTAAGGATAGGTTGTGAAGCAAGGATAGATAGATTAGTTGTGGTTTCCCAAGTAATAGCTTCTAATGAAGAATGATGGTGGAAAAGATGTGATCATGGGCAATCAAACATGAAATATAAGTTGAATGTTGGTAGGGTGGTAGAAAGTTAAAGAATGATTGGTCCACATGCCAAGGACTAAAGGTTGACTCTAGTTGACAAATCACATGGTTGATTCAGCATACTAATAATAAAGGAATTAGCTCCTTGATGGAAGATCTGATCTTTTCAATCTTTCCCAACCACTTTCATCATTCCTCATGTCTGATAAATGAAGGAAGACACTTCATCACTACCTTTTGGTCGATCTAATCAATTAGAACAATAATGGATGTTGTTTCTATCTTCTCAAGGGCTCTGCTTAGTGAATAAGTGATTTTCCTATGTCTAGAAGTGTGCCATGATCAGAACTTTCCTAGATTTGTAGTGACCACTTTCTACCATTTTAAATATAGTTGTTGAGTTTTCCTTAGGGAAAAAGCTATCTAAGTGATGCTTCAGCTATAAAAGAAAACTTTTTAATCCTTTTAATGGTCAACTCTTCTCTATTTTCTTTGGCATTGCTCTAAGATGCTTATTTCAAATTCCATTTGACTCTAAACTTCGTGATATTTTGCCTTATCTCTTTTAGCCATTGATGTATTGTGCAAGATTTATTTTCCTTTCTTTAATGTATTGCGGTTGTCTATAATTTGTGTAATTATATATCTTTTGGCCTATAAATGATATAGAGTGAATCCCTTCTTCCTTGTGTCATTTGTCTACTTGTCTAATCTACATTTGATTGGTAGATTAAACAAGTCTGAATCTATATATTTTGGTGTCATAATAATAAAATTGTGCATTTATGGGAAAATATTGGTTTGAACACTCTAATTTGGTGCATCAACTCCTTAGAATAGATTAAATAGGTTTCTTTCATGCATTCCTTCTCCCTTTTCCTCTCCAAGTGTAGTTTGGGTGCACCTTGATAGCAAAGGAAGTCAGCCTTCTTCTTTGAAGACTCAACCTCATTCCTTCTCCCTTTTCCTAACAATGTCCTAACATTCCATTTACTTTAAAGTCATCATCTAGGAATAAATTGTTAAATTAAACTTTCATTATTAAATCGATTGATTAAATTAAACAATTCAATTTCAATTCATTAAAAGATCTAACACATTATTTCATTTATTTACTTAAAAAGTATATATTATACTCACAACACAATAGAATACTAGACCCACTAGTAAACATAATTTATAGTCAACCAAAAATATTAATTAACCCCATAATTAATTTTTTCTAATAATTCATAATTAAATCTAACAATAATCATTATAATTCCTAAACATCAATTCCACATTAATTTTAAACCAATTCATTGTCTTTAAACTTACCACATAAATAATTTAAACAATAATTATATGAAACTTAAGTTAAACTAAATAAGAAATGATGAACTATTGCTAACAATGTTTAACATAATTTAATTTAAATATACTAAAATATAATTTAACAAAGTACTAACTACCTTTAACTAATAATAAAATAAATTCTAATGATGAAATATACTAACAATAAAAGTAAATAAACTTTATTAAATCTTAAATAAATTCTAATATTAAAATATACTCATATTTGAAAAAAACATAACAATTAAAATTACTTAAAAAAAAAATACTAACAAACAACATTAACAAAATATACTAATAATTAAAAACATATTAAATTACTTAAAATTAAAACCAATTAATTTCCTAAAACTAATTACTATCCTACACTTTCAATCTTGAAACTTTAAAACATATAAATAAACTAAACTATTAAGAAACATCCTACTCTAATACTAACCCAATCTAACCACCTACCCCACTAATTCTTTTTTTCCTAACTTACCAGCCACACATTTTTTTCTCTTGGGAGGGTATTTTTTTTTCAAGTCCATCTTTTTTCTCTAAGTATGGATTTTTGAATGAAATTGATATTTTCAAAGACATGGGGGATTATAAATTTTTTTTTCTAAGTGTTGGGTTTGTGCAAAGGAAATCTATTTAACCAAGGGGAAATATTATTATTCTTTGTAAGTTGATTACAGCATCGAGTTTAATAGTTTGTTTAAACAATAATGTAGATTATTTTATCTCCTAAAAATCATGTGAGTAAATCAAAGTTCCAACCATAACATAAATTTTTCCTTAACATATTTGAACTTATAATTGCATAATTGTATATCACCATTTTATCTATTTTTCAATACACACATGCATATAATTGAATTCCAAGAAGAAACTTATATGAAAGAATACTACTCATTTTTATTATTGAACTACTTGATTCAAAGGCTCCATTGGAAAATAACCATGAAGAAAATTTGACATCATTTCCATTTCCACAATAAGTTAAAAATAATAATGTTTACATAGGATTTCTATCCTGAGGAGAATTCTCCCAACATAACTGAATTTCAATAACAATTTTGAATTTCCTTCTTGCCTCCTCAATAGAGAAACTATTATGAAGTTTGCAACACATCAAGGTGATCATGGAGAGAACAAAAACTGACTGGGAGACAACCAAACTTAACATGAAGACAATTTCAAACATTCACTCCCATCTAGGTTTGCTGATGCAGGAGCATCTTGCATGGGAAAATTATTGGGAAAAAAAAATTGAAAAAAAAAAAAAAAGTTGAAAAAAAAAATTGTGGAGGAGAGAGAAAGTGACAAAAATTAGAGGAGAAATAATTTAAAAAAATAAAAAAGGGGAAAAATGAGAAAAGAAAGGAAAAGAGGATTTTTATATTCGAAGTGCATAGGTGGCATAATAGAAAAAATAAAAAATAAATGGTTGTCATTCCATTTATTGAGGTGTGTGGGAAGAATTCTAGAAAGTTATGAATATTGTAGAAGGTTGTGGAAGATGTAGAAGGTTGTGGAAGTTGTAGAAGGTTGTGGAGAAATTCCAGAAGGTTGTGGATAAGTCATGCATGGGGTGGTAAGTGCCTATTTAAGCAAGACATATGAGCATTTCTAAATCAAGCTCAAGGGGAAGCTTGAGAAGTGGAAGCTCAAGGAGTAGCTTGAGAATTGGAAGCTCAAGGAGTAGCTTGAGAAGTGGAAGCTCAAGGAGTAGAAGCTCAAGGGGAAGCTTGAGGAGTAGAAGCTCAAGGAGTAGCTTGAGAAGTGGAAGCTCAAGGAGAAGCTTGTGGAGTGGAAGCTCAAGGAGAAGCTTGGGAAGTAGAAGCTTTGGAAGGAAAGCTTGGAAAGGTGAAAGTTGTGGAAGGTGAAGCTTGGAAAGCTTGGAAGTTGTGAGAGAGAAGGAGAAAGTGAAGAGTGAGTTTTTTTGAGTCTGTGGACAGAGCGCCGAATGTGAGGCAGTTTACAGTAGGATTGTGATGGAGTTGTGAGTGTGTAGACAGAGCGCCAAATGTGAGGCAGTTTACACTTGGATCTTAGTTAGGTTTGTGAGAAGAGCTAGTGGCTGCAGTTTAGAAACAAGAAGGTTGCTTGGTGGCTTGCAAGGACAAGTTGAGATCTCAGAGGTTTCTACCAAAGTGTGGATCTGGGCTAGCTTGGATTTGGATTGGATCTTGAGAGATCTTTTTGCATTCTTTGTCATGAGTTGGTAAGGGTGGCGTCACCCTTTTTTAGTGGTATCAGAGCGTACCTTGATCATTTGTACAACAAGTTTTTCATTGAACCAGACTAGGGAGAAGGTGGATTTTTCCAATAGGAAATTTCAGCCACAACACCATAACAAGTGCCCTTTTGGGGCCATAAACTCAAGAACTTCCATTTTTCCATATCTTAAATTCAAAAACACAAACACATGGTTTGTGCTGATGAGTAGGGGCTCATAACACCTTTCTCTCCCTCTTCTCACCTTGAGAAGAGACTCTGCACTATCAGAGTCCGACTAAATACCTCCTCTCATACATGGCCACTTCTATGCTATCCGAGGGTGAGTAATGCCAATACAACCCATACAACCCCTTCAAAAATCAAAGAAAACATATAAACAAAAAATATTTAAGAAAACCTATTTCAATCCCTCCCAAACATATTCAACAAACATATGAACATACATATGCAAACAAAATGACTTAAGCATCAAAGACAACATGAACCAAAAGAGCTTGAAGGGTTCCTACCTTCACAATGAGGTTATGGCAATTGAAAATTTTGAGATGAGCTTCCCTTCCTTCTCCTTCTCCTTCAATCTTGAATTCCTCTCTAAAATTAGAGGTTGGGTGAACACTCATACTCTCTCAAATTTGCCTCTAAATAAGATGCTAACTTAACCAATTCCCAAAATAGAATAACTCCTTCACTTGCCTAAAAGTTCTAGAGTCTTCTAACTCAACTAGTCATAAGGCTAATCTCAAGGTTGAGTGAAAGTTGTCAAACTCATGATGAAAACATTCAATTTTTACAATAAAAAAAAGGGGGGGATATTTAGGTGACCATACAAGTCAACAAAAGGGGCTAGGGGGGTGGAAAATGCACCCAAATCATACCCATACCACTTAGGTACTTATTTTTAATAATTTTTGGCTTCTAGGACCAATAAGGGACCTAACAAAGTTTGAAATTTTTTTGGAGTTTCTAACAACCTTCAAAAATGCAAATTCATCACTAATCCTAATTAGGGTAATTAATCACAATTACTAACTAATTAGTAAAAAGGTCACTAACCTAGTCCAACTTGGATCTTCAGGTTACTTGGTTAACCCTAACTATCATGTTGGAATGCATATACAATTTATGAGTGTCAAGTGACACTATAAAATCATTGTTATGAAGCATTAACATTTAAAGACTATGGAATGATACATTCGTTCAACTCACGATACAAATAAAATATGAACAATGAGATTTGCATCTTTTGTTAGACTCAACCTTAGTTTTTGCAAACTATACATAGGGTTTAGTTTCATTTCTCCATTAGATTTCTTGGTTAAAATATCCTGCACACTCATTGCACACATCAGTAGCTCAAGAAAATCACATGCATCTATATATGACTCATCAAGAAAATCACATAAATTAAGACATCCATCTTTTAAATAACTAGTTGTTTATCTTTTTTCTACTCATATTCTCAACCATTAAAATTGCATAACCCAAGTGTTAATTCTGCATTCATTTTCTACACTACTTCATCAGTATACAAGTTCATAAAAACATTAAATAACATAATTAAACATTTGAAAGTAAAACATCACACAACATAAAATAACATAATAATATTCAGTTTATTTGATAGTGTCTTAACATATCGAGTCATGAGTATCAAAATAATAATGTATCAACTATGCTATGATGGGTCAGGGCGAGGCCTCACAGTTGTAATACATGTTAAGATGAGAATGTTGCTCTTAGTATCATTAGGCCTTCAAGAGGTTCATTTCCAAGAGATTGGTGACTTTGTCTTGCAATATATCTAGTTCCTTGACCAAGTTGTTGTGATTCATGTCCAAAGCTCATACAAGAGCATCTTCTAGAGGTAATTTTCAATACGTTGAGCTTTCATTTTCAAACCCTAGAAAAAAGAGAAATAAATTGTCGCTATCACCAGTTAGGAGTATAATAGTAGTACATACACCTACAAGATCTCTCTCCACTCCTCCTATTGATAGATAACAACCTAGGTTGCCATATTTTCATATAAATAGGTCATTATTCCATATGGCATAGCTTAGAGCACATGCATTTACCACATTTAATGGTGGGATCCCTTTCTTTTGTGATCAAAGACATGATATTCCAGTGTTAGCCGTCAAAATTATACCTAACTTCATTAGTGAAACTTCCATCTCCCTTATAGAACATATTCAAGAGGTTTCAAATGTTTGTAATATACATGGTACTGTAGAAGATGATATCTCTATTAGACTTCTAGCTTCATCCTTGAAAGGAAAAGAATTACAATCTTATAGAGGTTTTCCTAATAACTATACTATTGATTGGGATGGGTTAGGAGCAGGGATTTGTAAGCATTTCGAGGACACAAGTGATCACCTACCACTCTTAGAGTAGCTGACAACTATCAATAGAGCACCCCAACACCCCATGAATATATGACTGATTTTAATTATAGGTTTCAAAAGACATGGGATAGAATACCCACTACAATAAAATCTTCCCCTAGTAATGCATTCTTGTATTACCTTTGAGCCTTGAACAATGATATTTCTACCACTTCGCAATCTATGGGAGAGGACAATTTAACAAATTCTTATGAGATTTCTATAAGAGAAAAAAATATGCTAATATAGGGAGGGGAGTTAGCTCCAAGGCCTCTAATTCCCTTCTTTCCTAACATGTGCAATCATTAGCCTATTATAGCTTCTATTCCTACTTCCTCTACAAGACAATCCCTTGTTGTGTTCCCAATAGCTTCCACATCTTCTAATGGAGTTGATAATATTGAGGCCATGATGCAAACATTGATGTAGAATATAGATAAGAGGTTGTAGGATCAAGAAAAAAAGATGGAGGACAAAGGTGTAGTGATGCAAAAAATGAGGAATGAGTTGGTGACTATGAGGAGGTAAAAAACTCAAAATAATAAGCCTCCCCAACTTCAATATTAGGGTACCATGCTTAATGGATCCCCTAACTAGAGTCATATCCCCTGTAATTAGAATAGACCTATCAAAAATTCCCATGCTACAAATACAAACCTAAATGCCCACTACAATCAAAATAGACCTATTGATACCCCTGTTGCGATGAATACCAACCTATATAGTGCTTTAGTCCCTCAAATTTTTTTTAGTCAAGATCAATATTTATGCCCTTCTTGTAACTACTCCTATGGATATTGCATGTGTTAGAAGGTAGAGTCTTAGCATTAACTACCCAAGAGCAAGTAGTTGACCAAAAACAAAATTCTAAGTAACCTATTGATGCTTCTCACCTACGAAAGCAAGATGATTGTTCTTTCATGAACCATCATTCAAAGGAACACTACCATACCAATCATGGTGCCATAGCTTACAACACCAAAAGTAAGAGAAGAGCTATTGAGGATTTCATTCCTCCACCAATTCAAGCTTCATTTTTAGAGGCTACTCCTCATTTACCAATGATGAATGGGTAATCCAATGTTACTCCTCGACATAAACATGATATGAGAAACCAAAGGTCCACTTAACCTCTCAAGTTCAGTCACATATCCATACAGTTCCTAAATTTTTAGTCAAACCAGTTAGTGCTCCTCCCTTCAATGTGGTAGATCGAACAAAAAACACTAATATCAATATCTCTATATGGGATGTTGTGGCTACTATAACATTAGAGAAGAAGCTATTGCAATAAGAGCTAGAAAGAATAGAAGTGAAAAGTCAACCACCTAGAGAGGAGAATGTGACAGGCCTAGTAAAACAAACCAAAGAAGGAGAAACAAGTAATAAAATTAGGCCTCTTCCTTCTATACGTCTTTAATCAAATGAGATAATCTAGTCCACACTTACATGATTGATTTAGGGGTTAGTATTTTAGTAATGCCTAAGTGTGTTGTTGATGTCTTAGAAATAAAATATGAGCCCATTGTTAGGGATTTATTATAGTTGGATGGTACTACTATCAAGACTATAGGAATTCTTAGGAATGTTGAAATAGCCCTACATGCATGCCTTGGTTGTACTATAGCTCAAGATATATCAGTTCTTGAAGTCAATCTACACTTTACTATCTATGTTTTGAGAGATTTCACTACCCAAATATGTGGCTACATATGCTTAGATTGGTCATACATGTTTTTTAAAACAAGATATGGGACTAAAGCTTCAATTAGAGCAGAGGCCTTAACCCTCAACCATATTGAGTTCTATACTCCTAATATCATCAATATGAAATGTCATATCCTAGAGACAGATGAAAATGACATAATAAATGAGCCTGCCACTTCCCTAGCACAGATACTTGATTTTTTCTTAGATGAATGGGCTAGTGCATATAAGTTTGATCCTATATCAAAAAAATTTGATATAGTCCTTGGTACTTATTGTATAGTAGAGAAGGATGCTCTTGCTTCTAACCTTATGAAGAAAAAAGAGGATACAAGTGGGATATGGAGTATGTACTTTGATGCATCAAGGAATAAAAATAGATCAGGTGCCAGTGTGATGTTGGTTTCTCCTACACTAGAAAAGTACTACTTCTCATTTAGGCTTCAATTCAATTGTACTAATAACATGGTACACTATGAGGCATTGATTAAAGGTCTTCTACTTGCTCAAAAAAGAGAAATTCAAGCCTTAAGTGTATATGGAGAAAGTGAGTTGACTGTCCATCAAGTAAGAAATCAAAATCTCACTAAGAATGGTTTTCTCAAGTCTTATAAACATAGAATATGGGATTTACTTGAATGTTTCAATGCATTTAATATTCAAAGCATCTCTAGGGAAGAAAATAAAAATGCTAATAGACTTGAAATAGTGGGTGCATCTTATGATTTTCAAAGGAGTCTTGAAGGTGAAAAGTAGTAGTAGTTTAGAGTGGTGATTAGACCTTCTATTCTTGATAATAATGTCTATTGACAAGTGTTTGAATCTAATCAGAAAATTGTGAATTTCTTACATAATGAAGCATAATTCTCATATAGAATTTAGTCAAGATTACATGACCAGTATAGGGATCATATTATCAATCCCACTTCCAAAAAGTTTCCTATGGGTCTAATTACCTTAGAAATTACTTTCACTCTTGATGATTGAGTAAGAGATTGAGGTATGAACCTTGCTACAAGTAAATATGATCATATACTAGTCATGGTTTCTGATGGAAGATCCTTAAATGTGGGAAATGTATGTATTGAGGTTGAGAAAGAAAAATTCATTCGTTTATGTCAAGAATTCAGTGATGTGTTTGTCTATACCTATGATGACCTAAGTGGTTTTGACCCTTGAGTCTATTTCAGCATACCATAGACTTAAACGATAATGTCAAACCAATGAGACAAAATCAAAGGCTAGTGAATCATATAATTGAACATTTGATGAGAAAGGAGCTATCTAAGTTTTTTAAGGCTAATATTATCTTTCCTATCAAACATTCCACTTGGGTAGTAAACCTTGTCCATTTTAGGAAGAAGAGTGGAGAAATTAGACTATGTGTAGACTTTAGGGACCTTGGGAAAGCCGCCCTTAAGGATCACCATCCCCTTCCTTCCATGGAAGAAATATTATCTAGGGTCAGTGGCTCAGAAAGATTCTCATTCTTAGATGGATTCTAAGGCTATAATCAAGTGTTAGTCAAAGAAGTTGATAGATACAAGACTGCATTTACCACAATGTTGGGTACCTATGCTTATAGTAAGATGTTGATTGGGATAACAAAACTTAGTGCCACTTTGCAAAAGGAAATGGAGATGACCTTTAAGAATATGATTGAAAATTTTGTGTTGATCTATCTTTATGATATTATGGTATATTCTAAAAATGTGACAGATCATTTTAGCCATCTTAGACAAGTCTTCTTAAGATGTAGAGAGTTTGGTGTGTCCTTAAATCCAAGTAAGTGTGTTTTTGCCACTAACCGAGGGAATTTGTTAGCAAAAATTGTGTCTAAGAATAGCTTGACTATTGATCCTAAAGGAACTAAGGCTACTCCCTCTCTCTCTCTTCCAAGCCACAAGAAAGGGCTGGAATTTTTTTTTGGTGGGATAAATTGTGTAAGGAGACTCATTCCGAATTTAGATACCATGGTGAAATGTCTTACAACTAATCTCAATAAGAACATGGTATTTTCATGGATCAAGGGGGGGAAGGAAAGCTTTGAAGCAATAAAGGTAGCCATAGCCTTAGCCCCAACTCTCATTAATCCAAACTTTGATAAGGATTTCATTCTTTACACCTTAGGAGGTGAGTCAAGTATTTCTACTATTTTGACTCAATTGAATGATGAGAATGAAGAACAACCCATTTCATTCTTTAGTGAAGGGCTTACAAGATATGAGGATAACTATAGTTATGTGGAGAAAGAAGACCTTGTAGTCATAAGATCTTTGAAGAAATTCAAACATCTTTTATCCTAAAATATGATCCATTTTCTAGTGCCCCATGCAAGTGTCACAACTTTCCTTTTGAGAAAATATATTAATGAGAAAAGACTTCTTTGGATCACTAAGGTGATGGAGCATTATGTGGACATCTAGATCACTAAGTTGGTAAGAGGGAAATAACTATGCAAGAAGATGTTATGATCACAAGAATCAGATTAAGAAGTTTCCTTGGTATTGATAGAATAGTAAGAAGCAATGGACAAGAATCTAAAGAGCTAGACAAATGATATGAAGACCTTCTTTGCAGAAAATGGATATCCTCAAGGATTAGATATAGCTAAAAGAAGAAAGCTTAGAATGTAGTCAATCTCCTATGCCATAGTTGATTTGGTTTTCTAATTAGGAGAGATTTCAATGGAGCATTGTTAAGATATATAGATCAAGATCAAGCTTAAAGGATGGTTAAAGAGTTTCATGATGGTCCTAATTGTGGCCACTTTTCAGCAAGAACCATTCCCATGAAGATAATGAGGGTAGGTTACTATTGTCCATCCTTGTTCCATGATTGCCACAAACATGTAAGGAAGTGTTAAAAATATGCCTTCTTTGCAAGTAAGCAAAGACTTGCAGCTCTTTCCCTTCATCCTATTCAAGAAAATCACCCTTTTTCCCAATGGGGGTTAGATTTATTTGTCCTATTAATCCTCCTTCTAGCTTTGTCCATACATGGGTTCTAGTTGATATAGATTCTTTTACGAGGTGGAAAAAGGCAATTGCATTAAGGGATGCTACTAAGAATTCTGTTGTTGATTTCTTAGATGGAATTATCACATGGTTTGGTATTCCTTCCACCATCATTTCAAATAATGCAAAATCATTTGTAGGAGATTCAATTTGTTCATGGGAAATTGATCATGGTATATACCTTAGTACATCTTCTAACTACTATCCAAAAAGAATTTAATTAGAATAATGAAGAGAACCATTGAGAATAATTAGAGGTGTTGGCATCAAAAAATCAAAACCAATCTTTTGGGATGATAGGATAATGCCTAAGAGAGCTATAGGAAATTCTCCATTTGTATTGGTTTATGGTAGAGAAGCTAGGCTCCCCATTTCATTGGAATTTCATTCTCTTGAACTAGCTCATCAGTTGGAGTTAGTTGAAGATGATGCTATGATAGTGAGAATAATAGAATTGATGGAGTTGGAAGAGAAGCAAAATCAAGAAGAAAAGTTTTGATAGGAATTCCAAGGTTAGAAATTTTATAAAAGGTGAGTTGGTGCTGAAGTGGGATGTAGATAGATCAAGGCAGGGAAACATTCAAAGTTTGACACCTTATGGAGTGGACCCTATGGGATAGTTATTTCAAAAATGCTTTTTAGTTAAGGTGACCCAATGGATAAATTCTGCCTATTCCAGTCAATGGGATATATCATAAACCATGTTTGTGATGAGGGATGTTGTTTCATGTATATAGTTAGAGTAGATTTATTTTTTTTCCTTCTTATTTGCCAAGAAGTGCAGGGTGCACATGGTGTTGTTCCTCTAGAGATACAATTTTGAAAAGTTTTGTAGAGTTGTAGGGGAAGAAGAACATATTTTATGGTTCAAAATATAGAAAGGGTGATGAAATGGATAAGTTTTCAAAGTTTAGGGACTCCATAGCCCAATGTATTATTACCATTCAATAGTCATATGCCAAGCAGGCTTGCATCCCCTCTGACTTGCCAGAAATCTTAGCCAAAATGATCTCTTGCCAAAAAATCAAATTCAACTGATAAGCTACTTAACAGTCACCTAGGGTTCCATATTTTAGATATTTGAAAGGTTTTCATGAAAGAATTTAGCTTTCACCTTATTTTTTTTATCTTAAGTCTCGTGACGCTTTTTCATATTATGCTTTCAAAGTTTTTTAGTTTCAACCAGTTGGATACACTTGTTTAATTATGTGTTGTCTTTGATGTTACAAAAATGTCATATCAGTTGGCAAATAATGCTTACTAAGCTTAGTTGGTCAGAAAAGAAAATTTTAGAGACTACTAAGCATTCCTAGAAATTACTTTGTAGAAACAGTGTCTACCGAGCTCACTTAGGCATTGATGGAGGGTAGAAGTCAGTGGTAAATAAGCTCACAAGGTTAACAAAGGAAAGTTAGTGTTTACTGAGTTCACACAGTCTCCAAAGGATTTTGCAAGATTCGTAGTGTGAAATCAATTTAGGAACAATGTTTATTGAGCAGGGTTAGCTAATGAAGGATTTTGTTGTTTTTGGAAATAAAGTTTAATTGTTTCAAGTAATGATTGTAGCTGACTACGGTAACAATTATTGATAATTGTAAGTTGTAAATAAGATGACTTGAAAATTTGTAAGGTATATATGAAAGGTCAATTTGAGAATTCTAAAATGTAATGAGTGATCATGCAAGTGTCTTGATTGTTTGAAGAGGAAAGTGTGAGAAAAATTTGAAGGATGATAAGGAGCAACAAAGTTGTACTTGATTAGAAAGGATCTAGTAAAGAAGAACAAAGATCTATATCAACAATTCAGTTGTATCTTATTCAATTCATTTCATTATTACTTTCTCACCATTGTAGCAGTGATTCCTAAATCTCTTAATAGAGTTGTTTTAATAGCCATTTGTAAACCCTATAACAAGGTGATAGTTATATTGAATTGTTCTAAAGACCTTTTGCAAGGCCACTCCTAATAGGGTGATTAAATCCTCTAACAAGGTCACACCTAATAGTGTTTTTTGTAACCCTTAACTAGGTTGGCTCCTAATAGGGCTCACTTCAGAAGAGTGAAATTTAGTAGCTAGTTACTTTGTGGTTTTTCTCATATTGGGTGTCCACATTAAATTTGGTGTCTCATGTGTTTATGTTATTTCCTTTATGTATGCATGTTAATCATTGTGAATGTTTAAGATCTATTAAAAATAATATACACTTAATCTACCTAGTTACATCATTTTTCGATGTGTTTACCGAGTGACAATAGTAACTAGTTTTATCAGACATCTAAGGGATCTATGGATTTGTTTTTGTGGTAACTAATTCACCCCCCTTTCAGTTACTCCATCTATATTTCCAACAATTGGTATAAGTGATTTTGGTGCTTGTAGGAAAGATTTCAACGATCTAAGCTAAAGATTAGGATGTCTTACAAGAAGAAAATTCTAAGGACAACTTTTTAGCATGGCAAGGTCTCATGAGATTCCATCTAGCTTCCATTGGAAATAAAATATTGAAATATCTTGATGAAGAATATACAACTTCTTCTAGTACACTATCTATTAATGACATTATTGAGAAGAAGACTCATAACACCATGATGAGAGACATTGCATCAGCCCTAAGCTATGAAGAATTTGATGATATCTAAGATTGCAAAATTTCCTTTGGAATGTGGAACAAGATAAAGGATATCTATGGAGGTGATGATAATGTGAGGAGAGCCAAAGCAAAAATTCTAAGAAGAAAATTTAATTAGATGAGGATGAGAGAGGATGAAAACATTGCCAAATATGTTGAAAGGGTCAAAGCAAGTGTCGGTGCAATCAAAGCTTATAGAGGAAACATCAAAGAAGAAATAGTTGTAAGTAAAGTTCTTTGAAAATTGATTTACATTTATGCAATTAGAGTATCTGCAATTCAAGAAACAGGATGTGAAGAAAATCACAAGATAAATTTGGATGCCATAGTAGAAAGACTGACAATATTTGAGCTAGATAACTATGACAATTATGTTCCAGATTCCAAGAACACTGAATCAGAATTTGAAGCCAAGCTTTCACTAAAATAAAAAAGCAAGAAAACAAAGGACACTCAGTTAGAAAGTGAAGAAGAATCAGAGGAGATTTTTGATAGTGATCTTGAGGTGGTTAAAGCATTACTTGCAAGAAAATATTCTAGAGGGAAGGGAAAATACAAAGGTATGGTTCCCTTAATCTATTTTTCATGTGAGGAAATTGGTCATATTGTAGGTAGGTTCCCAAAAAAGCAAAATAAGAATGAGAAAAAAGGTCATACCTACAATGGGAAGAAAGATTTTAAATCATTAAGTAAAAAGTTACGAAAACATGTTTCATGACTAAGGACTCTAAGGATTCTAATAATAGTGAAGATGAAATTGTTTACATTGTTGTGAAAGATGAATTTGATAATGATGAGGAAGATAAGATGGCACTTATCTCTCATGTAAGTAAAAATGATACATGGATCATAGATAGTGGTTGTTCTCATCATATGATGGTGGTAGTGTAAGGTTTTGAAATAATGAACCTTTTTGCATAAAAGGAAGAGGCAAAATCTGGTAAACCAAACAATTTGTATGTGATAATGCCTATTGGGTTGAAGGACTAGAACATAATCTGTTGAGTGTGGCATAGCTAATCAATATTGGATTCAAGGTGGAATTCATGCATGGAAAGGAAAGATTTTTGGATGACAAAGGAAAGCTGATTGGATCATGTATACAAACAAAAGGTAACTTGTTTTATCTTGAACTTGGTGAGTGCTCATGTTTTATTACTCAAGTTGAAGAAAGTTGGTTGTGGCACAAAAGGTTATGTCATGTGAATTTTGATAACTTGGTGAAAATAACAAAATTTAGGAAAGTAAGAGGCATTCCTAGTATAAAGAAACCTGATGTTGGTCTTTGCAAGAATTGCCAGATTGGTAAGATGGGAAAGACTAGCTTTAAAAGTAAAAACTATGAGTTTGAAGATATTTTGGAAATTGTACATACTAATTTGTGTGGACCTATTGGAATTGAGAGCTATACCTAAGAAAAGTTCTTCATTCTTTTTGTTGATGACTACTCTAGAATGATGACTGTCATATATCTGAGAGAGAAGTTAGAAGCATTTGAAAAATTCAAATGGTATTTGGCCAGAGTAGAGAAGGAAATAGGGAAAAGACTGAAATGTTTGAGATCAAATAGAGGTGGTGAATTCATCTCCCATGAATTCAATAACTTTTTCATTGAAAGAGGAATCAAAAGATAGGTATCAGCCCCTAGAACTCCTTAGTAGAATGGAATAGTTGAAAGAAGGAATAGATCTATCATGAATTGTGCAAAGACTCTAATGATTGAAAAGAACATTGCTATCAAATATTGGAAGGAAGCTATCAACACTATAGTTCATACCTTGAATTGAGTATAGTTGAAGAAGGACTCATTCAAAACCCCTTCTGAGTTATGGTATGGCTACAAACCCAATGTAAGTTACCTAAAAGTATTTGGAAGTAAATGTTACATTTTGAAAGATTCTAGAAAAGGAAAATTTTATGTGAAGGGTTATGAAAGTATATTTTTGGGATATTCTTGCAAGAGTAAGACATATAGATGTCTGAATTTGTCTTCTCACAAAATCATAGAAAGTGAACATGTGAAAGTTGATGAGTTTGCAAAAAGGACTGAAGAAGAAAACATAAAGGAACTAGAAGATTATAGGAGATTTGTTTTCATTGAACCTAATATAGTGCTAGACACATCTGTTAATTAGGAGACTTCTACTCTTGATTCTTCAATCACTGAGTTGCAAGAAGTTCAAACTGTGTTGTAAGAGCCCGAGTCACATTATGATGCTACTGAGCCAATGCCTACTAAGTCTGAGTAGCCAAAACCTGAAGTTGAAGTGCGAGAGGATTACAATGCAATCATTCAAAAGGAAAGGAACCTGTATTGGTCAAGTATGTTAGGAGACATCATGCACTAGATCAAATTATTGGAGACAAATCTAAAGGTTCTATGACAAGAAGTAAGCTAAAAGGTACTTGTTTACTTACTAATTTTGAACCTAGAAATGGCAAAGATGCATTGGAAAATGAAAGTTGGATTGAGGCTATGAATAAAGAAATAGAACAAATAGAGAAGAACAAAACATGGACTCTTGTACCTAGGCCTAAAGATAAAAATTTGATTGAAACTAAGTGGGTATTTAGGAATACATTAAATGAAGATGGCAAGGAATCAAGAAATAAAGCTAGGCTGGTATTTAAAGGCTATTCTCAAGAAGAAGGAATTGATTATGGAGACTTTTTCTCCTGTTGCAAGATTGGAAGGTTTTAAGACCCTACTTGTATATGCTGCACACAAAGTATTTAAGGCATATCAGATGGATGTCAAATTTGCATTTCTCAATGGTATTCTAGATGAAGAAGTCTACTTTGAGCCACTTGAAGGTTTTGTTGATCTAAACAAAAAGAACATGATCTAAAAATTACACAAAGTATTGTATGGTCTAAAATAAGAACCTAGAGCATGGTATGAGAGACTGCATAACTATCTTATTTAGATTGGTTTTCAGAGAACTAATGATAAAAATAGTTTGTATATCAAGGAAGGACTAGATAACAAAATTATTTTGGTAGAAATATTTATGAAAGATACTTTGTTTACAGGGAATGATGATTTATGCAAAGATTTTTCAAAGAAAATGAACAAGGAATTTAAAATGACTATGTTTGGTAAGATTAAGTTCTTTGTTGGTCTTCAAATTTAGTAGAGCAAGAATGGTATCTACATTACTCAGTCTAAGTATATCAATGAGATACTTAAAAAGTTGAGTATGGAAGATTCTAAACTAGTTGGAACTCCCATGTGTACTAGACTAAAGCTTACCAAAGATGATGATTCAAAAGAGGTAGATCAGACTTTATATAGATCAATGATTGGAAAATTGTAGTATGTAGTTCATAAAAGGTGTGATATTGCTCTTACAATTGGTATAGTGGAAATATTTTCAGAAAAACCCAGAGAAAATCACATGATGGCAATCAAGAGGATCTTGAGATACTTGAAAGGCACTAAAGATTGTGGATTGTTGTATAAATTTGGAGGAAATTTGGACTTGAAAGTGTTTGTTGATGTTGACTGGGTAGGAAAAATTGATGACAAAAATAGTACAAGTGGTCGAGCATTCTTTCTTGGCAAAAGATTTGTATCTTAGACAAGCAAAAAGAAAAATTGCACATCCCAATTTATAGCCGAAGCAGAATATGTTGCAGCAATAGTGAACTGTTCTAACATTGTTTGGTTAAAAAAATTATTAGAAGGCATGAAGGTTGAAATCAAAGATCTAGTTGTTATGTTTTTTGATAATACAAGTGTAATTAACATATCAAAGAATCGAGTAATGCATTCCAAAACCAAGCACATTGCAATAAAATATCACTTTGTTAGAGAATTGTTGCAAGATAAGGAATTCAAATTAGAATATGTCCATACAAAAGAATAGATTACAGAAATATTCACTAAACCATTACCTAAGGATAGATTCTTGTATCTAAGAGGTAAGTTAGGGGTCATTCCCCTATTTGAAGCTCACTAAAATAAAGTTTTAGTGATGCATCAATAGAAACCAAGTTGAAGATCTATTAGTTGATGGAGCATACTCAAGGGAACATTGCATATGAATCAATACTCATGGTACAATGTTACTCATTTTGTATGTGTTTTCTTTGGTATGTGTTGTCAAAGAGGTAGAGTTTACTGTCATATCTTTCAAAAATTTGAATTTGTTTGAAGGAGAGTTTTCTATTTGAAAAGAAGCTACGTAATTCCTTCATAGAGGGAGATTATTACATTAAAGAAGTTTGTGGCATAAAATCTAAGACGGAGAAAATTTTGTCAGAAAAAGACTTGTTTTCAAATATCATTGTGCTATGACATGTTGTGTTGCCATCAATGCCAAAGAGATGGATTGTTGTATTGTCCTTGATGTTACACAAATGTTGTATTAGTTGGCAGACAATGCTTACCAAGCTTAGTTGGCCAAAAAAGAAAATTTTAGAGTCTACCGAGCATTCTTGGAACTTACTCTATGGAAACAATGTCTACCAAGCTCACTCAGCCATTGAAGGATTTAGTGGCAGAAGTCAGTAGTAATTGAGCTCACAAGGTAAAAAAAGGAAAGTTAGTGTTTATCGAGTTCACTCAGTCTCCAAAAGATTTTGTAGGATTTATAGTGTTAACTGAGCTTTAGTTGTTTAACATTGGAAATCAATTCAGGATTAGTGTTTACCGAGAAGCATTAACCAATGAAGGATTTTGATATTTTGGAAATAAAGTTTAATTGTTTTAGTAATGATTGTAGTTGACTGAGGTAATGGTTGTTAATAATTTTAAGTTGTAAATTAGCCGACTTGACAATTTGTAAGGTATATATGAAAGGTGAAGTTGAGAATTCTAAAATGTAATGAGTGAGCATGCAAGTATCTTGATTGTTTGGAGAGGAAAGTGTGAGCAAACTTTGAAGGATGATCAGATAACCTTGGGGAGCAAAAAAGTTGTATTCAATCAGAGAGGATCTAGTGAAGTAGAATAGGGATCTATATCAGCAATTTAGTTGCATCTCATTTAGGTCATTTCATTGTTACTTTCTCACCATTGTAGTAGTGATTCCTAAATCTCTTAATAGAATTGGTTTAACAACTATTTGTAAATCCTTGAACAAGGTGATAGTTCTATTGAATTTTTCTAAAGACCTTTTGCAAGGTCACTCCTAATAGGGTGATTAAATCCTCTAACAAGGTCACACCTAATAGTGTGTTTTGTAACCTTTAACTAGGTTGGCTCCTAATAGGGCTCACTTCATAAGAGTGAAAATCAGTAGCTAGTTACTTGGTGGTTTTTCCTATATTGGGTTTCCATGTTAAATTTGTTGTCTCATGTGTTCATGTTATTTCCTTTATGCATGCATGTTAATTATTGTGAATGTTTAAGATCTGTTAAAAATGACATACACTGCATCTACCTAGTTACAACATTTTCCTACGTATTTACTAAGTGACAGCAGTAACTAGTTTTATAAGACATCTAAGTGATCTATGGATTAATTTTTGTGGTAATTGATTCACCCCCCTCTCTGTTACTCCATCTATATTTCCAATAGTGACCATGCAATGACCCCTTGGTTGCACCATCGTAATAGGTTAAGTGTTAACTAGAGTTCAAGTGGCAAAGATGCAATTACACTATGTTTACATCATTGCACAATTAGTTGGTTCAACCAAGATCAGGGTCTTGACAAGGTGAGTGCATTATTTTTTCTTGGTCACAAGGTTAAATTGGCAGACCATGGTTTAAGTTGCAAAAATGCAATAAGGGAAAAACCTTTAGTGCTTCATAGATGCATTTCACACCATTAGATCTTTCAAATCTATGGCCAAGATGATATAATAGCATGTTAAAAAGGAATTGTGCTTAGAGTTTTGATCAAGCATTTTCCTTTGTTTCTCTTGGTCAGGGGGTTGAGAGGTGGACATTGGCTTAAGGTTGCAATGGTGAAAATATAGTTAAGGATCCTAGTGTTCACAGGATCGTAGTGGTTAGTAAGAAATATTGAGGGTAGGTGGTGAAGTGATGATACTTGTTATTCTCTCATTCACAAACATCTAATGCTAAGTTGGATAGCAAGTAGTGATGGTGTGAGATTTTAGTTTCCCATTGTTGCTTGATTATGAAAGTTAGAAGAGGATGCTAAGGATAGGCTACAAAGCAATGATAGATAGATTGGTCAAAGTTTTGCAAGTAATATTTTCTAATGAAGAAAGGTGGTCACAAAGCTATGATCATGGGTGGTCAAATATGAAATATAAGTTGAACATTTTAAAGGATGATTGGTCCACATGGCAAGGATTGAAGGTTGACTCCAGTTGACTGATGACATGGTTGATTCAGCATTCTAATAATGGAAGAAGAAACCCTTTGATGGCAGATCCGATCTTTTCAATCTCCTATAACCACTTTCATCATTCCTTTTGTCTAATAAATAAAGGAAGACACTCCATCACTATCCATTGTTCCATCTAATCAGTCAAAATGATGATGGTTGCTATTTTTATCTTCTCAAGGGCTCTTCTTGGTGAATAAGTGATTTTCCTATGTTTGGATGCCATCCATGATCAAATCTTTCCAAGATTTTTATTGACTTCTCTCTATCGTCTTAAATAGAATTGTTGAGTTTTCCTTAGGGAAGAAGCTTTTTGAGTTATGCTTGAGCTACAAAAGAACATTTTGTAATCTTTTGAACAATCGACTCTTCTCTATTTTCTTTGGCATTACTCTGCCATGCTTATAGTAAATTCCCTTTGCCTCTAAGCTTCATGATATTCTTCCTTTTTTATTTTAGCCATTGATATATTGTGCAATATTTGTTTTCCTTTCTTCAATGTATTGTGGTTGTATATCATTTTCATAACAATGCCCTTTTTGGTGTATGAATGATATAGGGTGAATCTCTTCTTCCTTATGTAATTTGTTTGGTCAACTGATCTGTATGTGATTAGCAGATTAAACAAGTCTAAATTTGTATATTTTGATGCCATGATAGTTAAACTATGCATTTATGGGTAGATATTTGTTCGAACACTCTATTTTGGTGCATTGCCTCCTTAGAATAGATTAGATAGCTTGATTTCATGCATTCCTTCTCCCTTTTCCTCTCCAAGTGTAGTTTGGGCACATCTTGATAGTGAAGGAAGTTGGTCTTCTCTGGAGACTTAGCCTCATTATTCAAGTCCCACAACTTGGAATTTTTTTTCCATATTTCACAAGGTTTCCTTTACATAAAAAATTTAGGGAAGGGTGCAAACTTATGTGATAAAACTAGCGACAATAGATCCAAATTTGAAAAAGACAAAAAAGTTGAAGAAAGAACAGCCTTGCTTGTAAGAAGAGAGCTAGATGGTAAAATTTTTTTAAAATTTTGGACTTGCAATGGATGTAGTTATTATTCTTTTAAGTATCCTAAATGAGAGAAAATGTATAAGAATTTCAAACCTAGAAGACCCAGATATTGTTTTTATACAAATCAAGATGATGAGTTTAAGGAAAGAGCATAGAGTAAAAGTGATGATGAATTAGGATTTGTGGCTATAAAAGAAGAGATTTATGAAATTAGAGAACAAAAAGCCCTAGTTTCACATGTTGAAAATAAATATGATTGGATTATAGATAGTGGATGTTCACATCATGTGACTCCAATATAATTTTTTTAAAAAAGTGTAGATATCATGATGGAGGAATTGTTATAATTGTTAACAATTCAGCTTGTCACATCACATGGATAAGATATATTACTCTTTATGGAAGGACTAATTTTGATGATGTTTATTTTATTGATGGACTAAATCCTAAACTACTAGGTGTTTGATAGTTGGTTGATAAAGGTTCTTGATTGAAATTCATAGGGAAGACATGTATTATCAAATAAAAAGATTGTATGCTAATTGGAACCAATACAAGATCCAGAGGTAATGTATTTCAATTGAAACCTACTAACATGACTTGTTTAGTTGCAAAGGTAGATAAAAACTAGTTGTAACATAGAAGGTTCTATCACATAAACTTTGTAAATATTATGAAGGCTAGTAGTATATTTGCAGTAAGAGATTTACATAAAATCATGAAGCCTACTAATGTTTGTTGCAAAGAACATATTCTTGCTAAGTAGAAGAATGTTTCTTTTCGTACTAAGAAATTCAATATCATAGAGAAATCAAAGACTATTCATACAAACTTGAGCAGTCCTACCAGAACAAGAGGATTCTATGGAGATAGGTACTTTATTATTTGTGTTGATGATTTCACTAGAATGATGTGTGTAGCATTTCTCAAAGAAAAGTCAAAGACATTTGAAAAGTTTAAGGTTTTTAAGAATAGAATTTAGAATGAATCTGATGTAAAGATTAAATGTTTGAGATCTAATAGAGATGGAGAGTTTTACATCTGCTATGATGAAAATGGAATTAAGAGATATTTATTATCACTTAAGAATCTTGAGAAAAATGGCACTACAAAAAGAAGGAACATGTTTTTATTAGAAGCAACAAGAGAAATGATGTTTAAGAATGATGTATCCAAGAAAATTTGGAGAGATATAGTCAACATAGTAGTATACACCACGAAAAATGTGAAACTTAGAAAAGGTACAAACAAGACTTTATGAATTATGTTTTGGACATACACCATGAGAAAAGTATTTTAGAATCTTTCAAAGTAAGTGTACATAAAGAGGGATGTTGATATTGGTAAGTTTGATCGAAGAAGTGATGAAGGTATATTCCTTGTTTTTTCATTAGAAAGCAAAGGTTATAGATGTATTAATAAGAGAACTAAGATAATTGTTGAGCATGAAAATGTGAAAGCAGATGAAAAGTTTGGTATTAAAGAGAGAATACTAGATTATATTTTTGACAAAGAGAGGGATATTGCTAAATCTGTTAAAGAAAATATTGAATTTTTCTTTGAGACTAACAATGATTTGTAGAATGATATTAAAATTGTTGAACAAAGAGAAGAACATAGATTAGAACTAAGAAAAGAAGTAAGAGTTGAACTAGAAACTCCTACACAAAACAAAAGTTTGACAAAGAATCACCTCGCTAAATAGATTATTTGAAGTAAAGATAAAGGAGTGATGACAAGAAACATAGTACACGAGGAATTATGTTTAATTTTTCAGGTTGAACCTAAGAGTATAGATGAGGCATGCAAGGATAATCATTGGATTCAAGCAATGTATGGAGAATTATATCAGATTGTGAGGAATGAGACATGGGAATTGGTTCCTAGACCTAGAGATACAAATTTTATAGGAGCTAAGTGGGTATTCATATATAAGATGAATGATCAAGTTAAAGTTGTGAGGAATAAAGAAATATTTGTATGCAAATAATATTCATAGAAAGAATGCATAGATTATGAAGAGATATTTGTGTTGGCATTAAGTTATTATTGCCATTAGTGACAACACTTATCTATATCAGTGTAGCTATTGAGCTCAGCACTTAGTTTCCTACACTCACCAAGGATTCTAGTGTTAACTAAGCTTCGAAGTATTTACCAGTTTACACCAAGTAGAATAGTGGCTACCAAGTGAATACATGCAATGTAAAGACCAATAGTGTCTATCAAGCTTCACAATGTCTACCGAGAAATAAGTTTGTGTCATGGAAATTCAGTGTAAACAAAGCATTGAAAGAAGTAGTTTTTACCAAGTGAAGCAAGGTAAACTCAGCATGCAGTATCTACCAAGTGTCACTACATCTACCGAGTCACCAGTGGTCACCAAGTTCAAAACTACATCAAGTGATCAAGATGGATCGAGCCTTCACTTCTACCAAGTGCATGATGATGTCGTGTAATGTAGTGGACACCAAGTATCAGAAGGTCACCAAGTTAGTTTAGTGAACCCAAGTTATTTACTATTGGGCTGACTTTGTAATGTATTGTTCACTTATATTTTGGTCGACCTTGCAGATTTGTAAATTGGAAATGTATATATGTAAGATGCATTGTAAGATATCATTGTATTTGAAGTACTATGAAGTTTTTTTCAGAAGTGCATGTGAAGGATTATTAGCAGTAGTTTAAGGAGTGCAACAAGGTCAATACTGTAGACACCTAAATTTGATTACACTACTTTGGTAATCTAATTTAGCCATCTCTAAAGGCATCATTAATTAAATTCTTTTTTAATTAATCCTTTGCCATCCCTAGTTGATTAATTTAATTAATCATCTATAGTCCTAATTGATAAATCAAATAATCTATTATTTATCAATTAAATCCTTTTCTCCTATCTAATTCCAAAAATCCCCATTTATTAAATAAATCTATTTGATAAATGAAATCCTCAAATTCAAAAACCCCTAACCTATCTCTAATCCTCCATTTAGCCTAATCCACCCCATCCACCCATACTAACCAAGCTTAGCCACTAACTCACCCACCCTCATTAATGCCATCCACTTGCACATCTCTAACATCCCTAATCTAATCCTAAACCCAAGCCTAATCCACCCCCTAATGTTGTCACATTCCTTAAACAAGTTTAAGACTTTCCTAATCCAAACCAAAGTCTCCCCTCAAAAAACCCAACCACTAAGTCATGAGTGCTCTTACAAAACATAAAAGACTCTTACAAGCCCACTCATGACTCTTAGACCCATCTTCCACACTCTTCCCTCTTCCACACTCATTCCTCTTACATCCCTCTTACATACTCAACCCCACTCATCATGCCTTTAACCAACCCTTTACCCTACCCTCTCACACTCATCCTCCTTGTGACAAGTGCCACCTTCCCATTGGTGCTAAAAGCACAATCCATGTGCTCTCCTTTGAGTGCATCCTAGCCCTCCTTAAGCCTTCATCCATCCTTGCATCTAAGCGCTCCATCCCTCTACCCCTTAGCCTATAAATTGAATCCCATCCCAAGCCATTTCATCAAAAATCTTTGAGCTAAAGTTACCATGCTATTTTGAGAACCAAAGCCATCAATCTTACCCTTATAATGGCAAATTGAGAGCTCACAAAGCTACCAATTTTCCATTACCCATCTCCATTGAAGCAGCTTTTGAGCATCTTGAGCATACATCCACAGCAAAAGGACACATCTACAGAATCCAGAAAGCATGGAGTGTTTTCTCTTGTGAGGTTTGCACTTCTTGTTTTCTTTCTTTGTCTAAGCATATATGTGAATTTAGTTTTTGGTTTGTGAATGTTTACTTTATTTGTTAATGTTCTTTGCATACTAAATTTTGTTCTACAAATACAAGAGTAGAAAAGTCATATCTATCACACTAGTTGATCAGTGCATAAAGGATCTTATCAACAATCTATTGTAAGTAGATCCATTGCTTCATCCTAATAGGTGAATTAGTTTCTAAATCCTTTAACAAGGTAGAATTAACAATCATTCTATAAATCTCTTAACCGAGTGCATACTTCATTGTATGTTTGAAAATCCTCTAACAATTTGGACCTAGTAGTCCTTTGTGCTCCTAATAGGGTAGATCACTAGAAGTGGTCAATGTAAGCCTTAATATGCCACATTTTGTGCTACAGTATTGAAGTTTTATGGGTACCATCCCCACCCCAATTTTAATTTCTATTTGGAAGGTTTTTGGGTCACCAAAACATTGTGTTCTTTTGTGTGATGAATGTTTTATCTTTTAGTACTAATGTGTGCAATAGTAAAGATGAATTTGTTGAATTTTAAAAAAAGTTTTTGAAGTTACTGATTCAGCTCTCCCCTCTTAGTAACTTAACAAATCTTGAATATTTCCAACAATTGCTATCAGAGCATTGTGGTTCTTAGGATAAAGTTTAACAACTTAAGCAAAGATCTAAGGACAAATGGAGATACTCAAACTTGACAAGGCAATTGAAAATGAAAAGCTAGTTCCAGAGATGGCCATAGTTCAACTCAAGAAAGCAAAGGAACATCTTTCCTAATCCTTAAAAAGAAGAAAGGAACTTGCAAATTAGATGAATGACCTCAAGTATGTTGAATAAAAGATTGAAGTTTTTTTTCCTTCAAGAATCTCAAATGAAGCAAACAATGCATTCAAAAAACTCCTAGAAAAGAATGGAGCTTTGTAAGAAGAAGTAAGGAAACTTAAAAGAGAATAGGAAATTCAATCAATAAGGCTATGTGAGATTTTGGAACAAAGGAATAAGGCAAAAGAAGACTTGGAGGCAAGAAAAAATGAAGAAAAAAATCAATCCAATCAACATGAAGACCTTATTGATCAAATCACTAAAGCAAATGAAGAAATTAGGATTCTCAAAGCACAGAATGAAAGAATAAGAAATGATCTAAATTATGAAAGAAAAATTAATGAAAGAACAATGAGAGAACTAAGATCTGAAAAGAAAATCATTGAAAATTTGAAGAATGACCTAAATGGTAAAAAAAAAATCAATGAGAGAATGATGAAAACTCAAGAAGACATGAATCAATTGAATTAGCAAAATAAACAGAATCTTCATAGGAAAAAAGGTAAAGTAGGACTTGGATACAACGAAGAAAAAGGTGAATCTTCCAAGAAAGGTGTAAAAAGGAATAAAAAACCCTCATGCAATCATTATGGGAAAAGTGGTCATACATCAAACAAATGTTGGAGCAATTGAAAAGCAAAAATAAATGGAAAGTGCTATAGCTACAATCAACATGGTCACAAAGCTAATGAATGCAGGGAGAAACCAAAATTTGAAGGTAAATGTCACATATGAAAAAAGCATGGTCACAAGGCATCTTAATGCATATCCAAATCATTCAATCCCACTGAAAAACTTATAAAGGCAATACTTGGATGGGACTACAATACTTGGTGCAGATGTCATTATTGTGGAGAATATGGACACACTCGAATAAATTGTGCAAGGCATCACCTAAGAAAGAAGGATACTACTATAAGGTGTTACAAATTAATTGAACTTAGTCATATAGCTAAAAAAAACATGAATATAAGTGAAGTTGAAGATGAAAAGAAAGCAAGGGCTGAAAACATAAGGAAACAAATGAAGCAAAAATGGATTCCTAAATCTACTAAGGATACAAGCTCAGATCATGGAAGTGAAGTCACTCAAGAAGTGGGTGATTTCATCCTCTCAAACTAAATTCCTAAGAATGTGTTGGAGTTGTACTTAGCAAGAAAATCATAAGCAGTTTTGACAAATATGAAGATTGAAAATGATCCAATTAGTATTCTAGATAGACAAGGATCACAGAAAGGTCATCTTTCACCGAGTTGCATCAGACTGCACTGGGGAAAGTTGGTTCAAGACCTTATCGAGCAAGGTCAGGACTAAAGGAAATTTGGTTTGTTTTCCAAGTTGATACTCTTGTCAAGTTAGGTCAATGGATGATAGTCTATCACGCACTATGTCATTATGGTGCCAAGCATTTATGAAATTTTTTGAATAAAAGGGGCAATTTTGACTTCATTTTTTTCACCACATTCATAGCATTTTGAAGAGCAGAGCGATTTGAAAGAGCATTATATTATTTTCAAGAAATTTATTAGTGAGATCTTCATGAATTCTATCATCTACCAAGCAATGATGGCATCTACTAGTGGAAGTAGCACTAAACCAAAGAAGGTTTTTGAAATGCTAGTTAAGGGCATTGAATGGAAAGCACCAAACTTCAAGCTCATTCTGGCTATTGCTGAATCACTCGATTCTTATGGTGCTCAGTCATAAATCCCATCAAAGGTACTCCTAAATAATAACATAAGAACTCATTTTAAATGTACTGTTCAAGTATTGGGGACATTAGAAATGGATAATGCCCTAGTTGAAATGTGTGTTGATAGAGTTTTGAAACTTGAGCATAAGCATTTGGAAATGAAAGGATGAACTCATATCCCTCACTTGCCATAGAATTTGTAAGTAAAATGGATAAGGTACATATTGAGTTGGTTTCATAATGGAAAAATTATGTTTGAAGCAACCCATTTTGATTACAAAGAAGATGATACACAAGGTTATGGGTTTGCTAATGCTAAGCAAAGCTAAAATAACCAAAACCCTAGGTTGGGAGGAACTACAAAAGAAAAACCTAGCCGTGTGGGATAGTAGAAGTTTGAAAATAAGCAATTTCACTAACATAGAGCTTAGGTTTGGCATCCACATCATTGCACACAAGATCTATAGCTTGATTTAGTTGAATAGTGTTCCTTGTGAGGCAGTTGACCTAGCATACAAGGTTATAAAGAATAACCTCGAATATGATCTATTAGATGTGTTACTAAAGAAATTGAACAAAAAAATTGATAGTGTGAAGACTTCCAAGAACAATCCCTTCAAGTTCAGTTCATTGCTTACATGCTTATTCTTTTATGTTCAAAAATTCTTTCCACCTAAGGGCACAGACATGTGGAGGAAAGACACCCCTATTCTTTATCAGATAAATGAATTTATTGAAGAAATGGGTGAAAATTTTGAAAGGGTGTTGGATAACTATTTTGAGGTGTTCAAGGAGAAAATGAACAACAAATTTTGAATCCCACCCAAGCCTGTAGAAGAATACAAGGATGATATATGTTTCATGGTGGACTGTGACAGAGTGCACATTCAAGTAGTCATACCAAGAGTGGCATGGGTAAAACCTTTTCCTTATGAAATTAATATTGATGAATCTAGAGACATCATTGAGACATTAGTAAATGAGCCAGCCAATCCTAATCTTCCTACATTTGGCACATATGAGGAAGCCAAGAAGAGGATAGAGCTTAGTATTAAGATTCCTCAAGCTCTCAATAGAGGCAAGAAGAGAATTGCTAAATTAAAGACAGTTGAAGGTCATCTAATGCTTACTGAGGTCAAGGGTGAGGATGAAGAGGAGGAATCTAGAAAAGAAGAGGAAGAATCAAGGAAAGAGGAATTGGAAAGGAAGAAAGATAACGTGTTTATTACCAAACCTCAGAAGCAACCAACTATAGTGTTGACCAAGAGAACTAGGAAAGGTAAAAGTGAACCAATATTTGTTCGCCTTGCACCTAAATTTGAGGAAAGAATAGAACAACTAAGAGTTGGAGTAGGAATTTGCAACTTCAAAGTTATCAAATATGAGACTCAGACTCTAGTTGAGCAAAAAGAGATTGAGGACTTAGTTATGGAAAAGCTAGGTATTTGGAAATACTCCCTTGTACAAATGCAACCTCAATTCTATGCAGATCTTTTTGCTGAAATCAAATTTAGATGGGAGAGGATCATGCAAACTATAAAGCACATCTTTGAACAATAATTGAGATAGTTGGTACCAAATCTAACTAATGCAAAAGTGAAGAAGAAAATAAAAGAGCATGAAGATAGAATAATTCTAAATCATAACACATGCTTCATATTAATGAAGAATATAGAATCAGTGGTTAAGCATGCCTCAGACATTTGGAGAGATATATATCATCTCAAAAAGCCATCATAATAAATTGTTGAAATTAAAGATGATGACATGAGTGATAATGATGATGATGATGACAATATGCCTTCAATCACAGCTACAACAAGAGAATTGCATACTCCAATGGAGGAGAAGGAAGAAGAAGAAAAGGAGGAAGAAGTAGAAGATGAAGAAAAGGATGAAGATGATCTGGTCAGAATAGTAGCCAAAGAAATTGCATCTCTTCCTATAGCTTCTACTAGTGAGATTGTGAGCACAACAGTAACATCAATTGCTCAATCTTCACCAGCCACCTCCCAGCTCTAGGTATCTACAATGGAAGTGTCAAGCACTTTATCTACCGAGTGGACTATTACTTCTTTAGGTATCGAGTTAGCTCCCTTTGTTCCTACATCATCAGTAAGTGCAATAGTGAGTTCTACAATTTTGTCTTCATCAATTTTAGTTAGCTCTATAGTTTTATTTTCATCAACATTATTTGCATTGACTTCAATTCCAGTTAGTTCAGATATTTCTATGGGTATTCTACCAAGTGTGGCACCATTTTTTTGAAGTGTTTCAATTTTTGATTCGGTTAGTACTCCTATTAGTATTCAATCCTTCAGTCCTATCCCTTTTTTCATGGCTAGCCCTTCTATCTCCACTATTGTGTCTATTCCAAATGTCAAACCAGTAATCACAGAAGTAGAAAAAAGGAAACCATTGAAAATTTTGATCACTGCAAAGGAAATTGAAGAAGATATTGACTTAGACATAGAGATAGAAATACCTAAGCTTGACTTTGACACTGCTACTATTGAAAAGATGAGGTTAGCAAGTCAACTCATAGAGAAGAAAGTTATGCAGAAGTAGTTAAGGTCTAAAAGGGATAATGAGTATAGAATGATTAAGAATGCCAAGAATATAATTATAGAGGTTATGGGTGTTGAAGTGGATTCCACTCAACACATCTTAATTTAGTTAGAAGAGGTTGTATAGAAATATACCGAGGACTCTTCCAAATGAGAGAAAGTAATTGAAAAGGCTGAAAGGAAGTTTGATGATAAAGTACTAGAGCATATTTCTTAGCAGATTGCAATCAAACAAGTTGACTTGCCCACAATTTTGGGTAATTTTGAAAATTCTTTAAATAGTGCAGCATCACTTTTTTGCAAACTTTTTGATGTCTCTAGTTTTACTAAAGAAATAAAGGAGAAGATAAATAAGATAGATGTTGATATGCAATCAAGTGCAACAAAGTTGCAGATTAACCCCTCCTCCAACTCCTTTGATCACACCAAGGTGAAAAATCTAGCATATGTGCAGGCAAAACTTCTAAGAGAAGAAGCAAGAATAAGAGAAAACTTGATTGATATTCAAAACATGGTGTTTCCAATAATGGATACAATGTAGAAACATGTTGCTCATTGCAAAACATTGGTCCAAGATCAGAACTTCTCAATGGTTGTTCACATGATCAAATTATCAGAAGAAGTTCAAATTTCCCTCTCCACCTACCAAATTTTGCAAGAGAATTGGGATAACTCATTTTCCCTTATTCTCAAGGTAAATCAATAATTTCTATCTCATTTTGGTGTAACTATATAAATAGTATATGTAGCCCTTTGCAATTACTACCAAAAAGGGGGAAACACTGTATATAAGGAGAGATATTAGTGTAAGTGAAAGGGGGAGATATCACTCAATAGAGTCAACATGTAAATGTGTATAGCTATGTACATAAGTATCTTTGTATATACATTGTGTGTCATCAAGGAGATATATGTAGGAATGTATATGCAACAGCTTTACAAAGATTGATTTTGAAAATACCAAAATTCAGTGAGTCAGATTATGTACATATGTCTTAGCTTATAAGTGTTTTGTCACTAATGCTAAAGGGGGAGATTGTTGGCATTAAGTTATTATTACCATTAGTGAAAACATTTATCTATATCAACATAGCTACCGAGCTTAGCACTTAGTTTCCTACACTCATCGAGCATTCTAGTGTTAGCCAAGCTTTGAAGTGTTCAGCAATTTACACCAAGTAGAATAGTGGCTACTGAGTGAATACAAAAAATTGTAAGAAGAACAATGTCTATCGAGTAATAATTTTGTGTCATTTAAATTTAGTGTAAACAGAGCATTGAAAGAAGTAGTGCTCATCGAGTGAAGCAAGGTAAACTCATTGTGTAGTATCTACCGAGTGACACTACATCTACCAAGTCACTAGTGGTCACCAAGTTTAGAACTACATTGAGTGATCAATATGGACCTAGCCTTCACTTCTACCAAGTGCATGATGATGACATGTAATGTAGTGGACACTAAGTATCACAAGGTCACCAAGTTAGTTCAATGAATTTCAGTTATTTACTATTGGGCCAACTTTATCATGTGTCATTCACTTGTATTTTGGCCAACCTTGTAGTTTTGTAAATTGGAAAGGTATATATGTAAGATGCATTGTAAGATATCATTGTATTTGAAGTACTATGAAGTTTTTTTTAGAAGCATGTGAAGGATTATTAGCAGCAATTGAAGGAATGCAATTAGGTTAATATACCTGAGCAGAAGAGTCATATTTATCACATAAAGTGATTAGTGCATAAAGGATCTTATCAACAATCAATTGTAAGTAGATCCACTGCTTCATCCTAATAGGTGAATTAGTTTCTAAATCCTTTAATAGGGTAGACTTAACAATCTTTCTATAAATCTCTTAAATGAGTGCATACTTCATTCTATGTTTGAAAATCCTCTAAGAAGGCATATCATCAGAAGGGGTTAATGTAAGCCTTAACAAGCCAAATTTGTGTTGTAGTAGTGAAGTTCTATGGGCACCATCCTCACCCCAGTTTTACTTTCTATTTGGAAGGTTTTTGGTTCACCAAAACATTGTGTTCTTTTGTGTGATGAATTTTTTATCTTTCAATATAATGTATGTAGTAGTATAGATGAATTTGTGGTGAATTTAAAGAAAAGTTTTTGAAGTTATTGATTCATCCCTCCCCTCTTAGAAACTTAACAAATCTTGAATATTTCCAACAATTTGTTCCTATTGCCAGACTTGAAGTAGTAAGAATTTTCTTGGCTTATGCAGCAAGAAAGAAGTTAAAAGTGTATCAGATGGATGTAAAATCAACATTTTTAAATGGAGAACTTGAAGAAGAAATTTACATTGAGTAGCCTAAAGGATTTTCTTTGATAGAAAGATATAGATTGAAGAAAGTATTCTATAGTCTAAAGAAATCATCTAGAAAATGGTATACAAGATTGGACAAATATTTGGAGAAATTGATATTTTCTAAAGGTATGATAGAAAGTAACTTGTATTTGAAAGAAATGAAGAATGAGTTTGAGATGAGTATTATTGGTGAGATGAAATTTTTTCATGGATTTATAGATTGTGAAAAATAGTGATGGTATTTTCATATCAAAAGTTAATTATTTAAAAGAATTATTGAAAAGATTTAGTTTGGAAAGTTGTAAGCATGTTACTATACCTACGATAATTGGTCAGAATTTATCTAGCAAGGATGAGGGACCTATAGTTGAGTAGAAGAAGTATAAATTTATGATTGGAGGTTTTGAATATCTAACTCACACAAGACCAGATATAACAAATGTAGTTAGGATAGTATCAATATTTCAACCTGATCCTAAGGAATATTATTATGGAGCATTAAAGAGGATATCTAGATATCTAAATTGTACACCTAATTTTGGACTATGGTGTGATAGATAAACTGATTTCACTTTGTGTGCTTATACTAATATGGATTGGACAAGCAGTATGGATGAAAAAAATAGCACTAGTGGTGGAGCATTTCTTTCATGGAGAAATAATGGTTTTTTGGCTAAGAAAGAAACATGGTTGCATTTCACAAAGTATAGCAAAAGTAGAGTATATAGTAGTAGAAAACATAATTACAATTAGATCATTTGGATGAAGTAGATGCTAAAAGACATTGGAATAGAAATTTCAAAACATGTTATCATACATT